>RSEF01000005.1:53740524-53767937 GCA_003993805.1 Himantopus leucocephalus | reverse complement strand
TGCCGGGCAGCTTTCCAGCCACTCTTCCCCAAGCCTGTAGCATCAGTCCAGTCTGTCCAGATCCCTCTGTAGAGCCTTCCTACTCTCAAGCAGGTTGACACTCCCGCCTAACCTGGTGTCATCTGCAATCTTACTGAGGGTACACTCAGTCCCCTCATCCAGGTCCTTGATAAAGACATTAAAGAGAACAGGCCCCAATACCAAGCCCTGGGGAACACCACTTGTGACCAGCCACCAACTGGATTTAACTCCATTCACCACAACTCTTTGGGCCCATCTTCCTGCCAGTTTTTTACCCAGCGAAGAGCATCCAAGCCATGAGCAGCCAGTTTCTCCAGGAGAATGCTGAGGGAAATGGCGTCGAAGGCTTTACTGAAGTCCAGGTAAATGAATGGATTGAGAGCTGCCCTGAGGAGAAGGACTTGGGGGTGTTGGTGGATGAGAAGCTCAACATGAGCCGGCAATATGCACTCACAGCCCAGAAAGCCAACCACATCCTGTGCTGCATTAAAAGCAGCGTGGTCAGCAGGTCGAGGGAGGTGATTCTGCCCCTCTACTCCGCTCTGGTAAGATCCCACCTGGAGTACTGCATCCAGCTCTGGGGCCCTCCTCTGACGACAGGCTGAGACAGTTGGGGTTGTTCAGCCTGGAGTAGAGAAGGCTCCAGGGAGACCTTATAGCAGGCTTTCAGTACTTAAAGGAAAGGTGGAGAGGGACACTATCAAGGAGTGTAGTGGTAGGACAAGGGGTAACTGTTTTAAACTGAAAGAGTGTAGGATTAGATTAGATATTAGGAAGAAATTCTTTACTGTGAGGTTGGCGAAGCACTGGAACAGGTTGCCCAGAGAAGTTGTGGATGACCCATCCCTGGAAATGTTCAAGGCCAGGTTGGATGGGGCTTTGAGCAACCTGGTCTAGTGGGAGGTGTCCCTGCCCATGGCAGGGGGCTTGGAACTAAGTGATCTTTAAGGCCCCTTCCAACTCTAACCATTCTATGATTCTAGGATTCTATGAAAATAAAGTTGAAAAATATTTGGTTGATTGAGATTCAGGTCACAATTCTAAAATATTTGCAAATTTTAGCAAAAGAATGGTGAGTTTAAAGCCAGCATTAACATGGCAACATTTTCTTTGAATGTAACAAGTAACTAGGAGGTAACAACTTAGTTTCAGCATCAGAGATTGGAAGTACACCAGATAGATAGAAAATTTATGAATTAGAAAAGTTTCTTCACAAAATGCCTTTAAAAAATAGGGAACTGGATTAAACCAAGAAATGACATTCTTACTCAAGTAGCAGAGATGAGAAAGAAACATATGAAAAAAAAAACCCCAACCAAAAAACCCAGAAAAAGTGAAAGTAGTGTTATTTTTTGTTTGAAATTACTAACACATAGAAATACTGCTTATCAAATTGCACAGAATTAAAATTATTTTTCAAAAGTTACTGAAGACATTTTAGTTTCCTTTGTTCTCTTTTATGCCCAGGCTTAACTGATAATCTCCCATAGTCATCATTATAGTTGAAGTCTGCCTCTATTGCTCTGGGGCAAGTAGCTATTTGCAGAAGCTTCTTAGGTTTATTACTAAACAGTAACTAAATGAAAAACCCCCATGGCTTTAAAAGAAGACCTGGCATGCAGATAACATTTATGACTGAGTAAATTCCACTAATACTTCTCTAAGCAATTGTTGTTTTCTGCCACGTTTTGTGACTTTTAACGTACCTTTTACTTTGCTTTAGACATTCAAGATTTACCGGTTATCTTCTTGACTGAGGATGAATTTTAATTTCCAAACTGTGCATGTGCAGCTGGTATTCTCACCACTGCTTTACCTACCACAGGAACTCAGTTAGGGCTGAGGGCATAGTTTACAGCAGCCAATACAAGACCAGCAGTACGCAGAACTTCAGCCATTGCCCAGGAGTCACAAACAGCTTCACTCATTGAGCTACGTTTGGAATATACTGAATAAAGACAGACAAGCTCTTAGGGTAACCAGCAACAGCAATTACGCTCGTTACAATACCACACTGGCACAGCCATAATATTTCTTGTTCTGTGCTGCCTTGTTCAGCACCATCTGAAGACACTGCCTCTCACTGAACTGTGGCACACTGACCTCCCCAAAAAGCCAAACAGATCATGAGAATGCCTTAAAACGCAGCTGGATCACTCGCAGGCAGAGTAATACATTCAGCAAGCATTGCAAGATCTCTAGCTTGCACAGCATTACTGTGGGAGGGCTTTAGTTGGAGCTTTCAAATATTAGCTAAGGAAAAGGGCTGTTTGTATAACTTCAGCACAACTCTTCATTCATTCCATTTGGATTTTTAACAGTTGCATTGCTCTTGTTCCATTCGGGGATGATCAGAAATTTGCAATATTGTGGATATTTTCAAACATTTCACATATTTTTGTGTCAGAACTGTGGTGGGTCACATGACATGCAGCTGTGTTAACATATTTAGGGTTTGGATACTTATAAGCTCTTGCACTCTGAAGTATTATTTTTCTACTTGTTTACATTTGAGAATTACTGGATTTTGTTGTTTTTTTTAACCACAAGGCTAGAATTTATGGGAAAAAATTAAGCAATAAATAGGTACAGTGTCTTACCTTCATTTTTCATGTCCTGCCTGCCAGCAGAAGGATTAGAGAGATAAAGCTGGTTTTCTTCTGTGAAACTGCAACTAGTCCAGTCACAAGCTTACAAACACTTCTATCCATGTCAGCTATACTTTGACCACACAAGTGTGGTTTACAGATTATGGGAGTTACAAAAACACATGGCAAAGAGCTCTCAGCAGCCTCACTTATGTATCAGCAGGAAGAGTTTCCAAGGGACCTCTCCATCCCTGCAGTGCTGAAAAACTTCCAGGGAAAATCTTCCTGGATACCGATGATCTCGTTTAAGTCAGAGAAAACTGTACTCTCAGCGAGCTGTTTCATTATGGGAAAGTACCAGTTCGCAGAAGAATTGCTCATAAACACAAAGCTTTACCTTTGAAGCACAGAGCTTTACCTGCATAAATTCTGATAACAAAAACAAGTCTGTACCAGCAGATCACAGACACGCTTCATCACTTAATCACATAGATGGATGAATAGACCCCATAATTCTTTCTAAAGGTGCATGACAACAACCATAAATAAACTAAATGTGCAGTATCTTATTTGAGACTATTTTGTTGTTTCTTAACTCTGCAGCTTTTTGAAAATGCCAACAGCCTCAATGGTGGAATCCTGGGCATGCCTGGTACTGATACTGGTAACATGATTTTTTTACAGATAAATTTGCAATTAGACATATAAAGAAGAAAGTGATTACACTATCTTTGAGGGAAATATCTGAAATTATATACGACAACACTTCATAAATGGAATATTTACAATGGAATTTGTTCAGAAGGATTGTTGAGAATGATGTAACAGAAACAAGACGAGTCAGTCAGTTGGCTGCTGCTGGCTTAATGGGCAGTTCTTCAATATCAGCGCTGTGAAGTTTGGAGAAATGATGGCAAATTCTATGGTTGGAGAACTAGGAAGGGTAAGTATGTCACCCGCAGTCTCAGGGCAAAAGTGCTTCAGCACAGGCTCAGTAAAGGATTATATTCCACCTGTCCTTTAGTTGCTGCTTCAGCTGTCTCAAAGGTGTTAGCTTATACCTTCCAGTCCCAACCTCAGACACACTTCTGCATATGAAAGATCACATTCAAATGCCATCCTCAGCTCAATCCAATTTCAGAGAATAAAAAAAATAAGATTTTGGAATGCCAAAATCATTCAGACCCCTACCTCAAGCCTTCTCTGAGCTTAAGGGGAGTGATACAAGTCACTGTTCTTAAGATTGTTTTAACTGACAATAAGCAGCACACTTCTTTATAGAATAAATGACTTGCATTAGTTAATCCATTGCTGATTTAATTGCTAAATTACTTAGAAGTAATTTAGAGGAGGTCAACACAATAGTAGGGCATAATTCTGACTTCACCTAACTACTTGCAGATATTTCAGCTATCTTGTTTCCGCTTGAGATACCATGGCAAGATAATTACTGTATGTTCATTAACTTGCCTTAGGAAAGGGAAAAAACACAAAATTTAAAAAATGCAATCATTTGTCAAAGAATACCAAACCTACAGAAGAAGCTGTGAGATGGTCTGCTTGAATACCTTGATGATGTCTTCCTCTTGCCCTTGAGGTATTGAGCTGGCATAAAGTCTCCATTGCCAGAGAGAGCCACAGTTCTGCAACAGCTGATAAAAACGTGGACATTCTGTTCTGTGGTGAAGAAATTCCCACATTCCCAAACAAGTCTTCATTCTAAACAGGAGTCAAAACATGGCATCACAAAGTTTCCTGCAAGAAGGAAATTTCAACACATTCAGTTTTAGAAAAATAAGTTCATTTGATTGTTTAGTTGGTTGTTTTTTTCCCAAATGAACTTGGACAACAAGCTGCTCCAGGGGAATCCTGAGATTGCCTGAAGACCTAGAAGTGCTTGAGGAACACCCCTTGGGAGTAGGTTGTACCCAGTCAGGGCAGATTTTTGACATCCTCAGAAGTAGAACTGTTTCTGCTACAAACCCATCTGGTTTCACACACAGCCAACTTTTATGCACGACACACTCCCAATATTGGTTGGGTTTTGCTCATGTATATGAAGCAGAATCTGCATTTGGGCTCTATTTTTTCCCAATATACAGTCTTGCCTGCCATTTTGTTTCTCATCTCCCTGACAGTACTGTCTGCCTGCACAAAGAACTGGATGTTAAGCAGATATGAACAATAGAAATGTTTTTTTCTGAGACAATGCAGAGGTCATTCTAGTCTTCCCTTCAGCTTCAGTGATAACTGACAACTTCATTGAAAAAAAAAAAACAACAGCCCTGTACATTCACATGAACCTAGACTGAACTGGTTCCCTGACAAATACAAAGTCTCCATCAGGGTCAAAGCTTTGCGATCAGATACGATCTTGGCACAGAAATGTGTTCATGAGCTCCTGTACTTTTTTATACCTAGTCTGTCTCCTTCTACTCCTGGTCAAACCTTTATTTACACCAAAATGTTATTTAAAAAAGAAGCCTATCCAATCCAAGATACAATGCCTCAAGACCATTTAACAGCAACTTGTAGTGTTAACTACACTGCACTTTTTCACCCCAATCCAAGAGGATGGCAAACACGGCAACAAGCTAAACCCCTTCAAAGCATATTTTCTGATCCTATACCCAGTAGTATATTATTATTACTACAACTACCACCCATCACAGATCAGGTTCTGATGGTCCTGTACTGACAGAATTCCCATCTCAGCTGTCCAGTTACATTGACTTTGCTTCTGCTTTGCATGTCTGTTTCATTGCCTGATAAAGGTCCAGATGCCTCTTCTGATTCTGGATAGACAAGAAAACAACACCCTCCCCTAATACCCGGACCCTAATTAACAACTGGAAAAGAGCCAGGAGCTGCCACAGGAACTGGAGTCATCAGCAGGAGCAAGGACCACGACATACAGGAAGCAAGGACCAGAGAAGCATGAGCAGGAAGAGCACGATGAACTTAGAAGAAGGCCAAGTTAGTTGTAGCATTATCCAGAATTGCTAACTTCTGTTCAGAAAGAACAAAACACTTGACACAGTAAAGACTGACAGCAGACACATTAAATATTTGCTTCCCCAGTAGTCCTGCATTCACCATTGAACAGGGACAGGGAAACAATGTGACTGCAAATGGACAACAGAACCACAGATGGGAAGCAATGATGGAAGCAGCTGTAAACAGAATGGATGTGTCCAAAAGCAAGTTTTTCTGTTCAGAAATGGGTCATTCTCAGAAAGTATTTGAAAACCTTGCAGCACACTGAAATGATCTAAGCCATCTCAGAAATGTCTAATTGTCTGTACAAAAGTGGACTTCCTGGGGCTGTAGCAGGTCACATAATATCAGTCCCAGCCACTTTGAATGAGGCAAGGTACAGAAAAAAGCCTGGATGATGTAAATGCCAGAAATGTACCCTCTGGATGCCAAGTGCCAAAACAAGGGACAGGGCGAATGTCCAAACTCATCCTTTTCTATCCCACATTAAATCCATATTCAACATTCTTTTCTATACTACCNCCCAGCCACTTTGAATGAGGCAAGGTACACTAGCCAACTGGAAGTCAACTCAGCGTCAATATAGGTGAAAAGGTTTGGAACAACCACCTATCTAGAGATTGCAAGAATAGCCATGGCTTGCATAGTAAGTGTACAATTTGCTTTGCTTTCAGGAATACAGCCTACTGGAATCAGTCATCGGAAACAAATTAGTCTGGGTTTTGCAAGCCTTTATCTTGACTGAAGATTAAAATTGTTTACAATATAGTCAAGTCTGCCAATCAATATTCTCCTCTGTGATTCACCTTCACAGAATTGCATAATTCTCACCTAGATTTACCATCTCCTGGAAAGCAAGGATTCCTTTTGCACCTGGAAGGTGTAGCTATTAGTGTAGCATCCACAATGGGGGAATAAATGGAAGCCAGAAACCATAAAGCACTATCTCATATTAACAGACAGTCTACAGTGGTTCAGAGGCCAAGTGCTGAGCATTTCCATTGCATTAAATGAATCAAATATTCACAAGTGACAACAGCTACGGAGGAAATCAGCCAACACACCGGTAAATACGCAATTGGCATTGCATATCATCAGCTATACTGCAGCTTCCTGGCTTCGTACCTATAGTGTGTGCCTCTAGGAGGCACTATCGAACTACAGTCCAGGGCACCTAAGGCGTTTAGAAAAGCAGCCACAGCCATAAATCCTCTTTTCAGACGTTGTTGTTCATTTGCTCTCTATGAGGAGATGATTTATTTCTGTGGTAGGGAGCTACTCAAAGGAAAGCCTCAAAACATCCTAACAAGGATAAGTGTGACATATGTGTTATGTCAGCCACTACCCATTAGAAGGCCTATTTCCTAGAACTGACATAGATGCAAGTATTTTCTGTAAAACAGTCAAAGTGCTGACACCTTCTCTGATATTATGGAGGTCATTGTGAACTAGGAAATGCAACTTCCACAGATCTTTTTGTTTAGTCTAATTTTTCAGAACATTCTTCATGAAACATGTCATGTCATGTCAGGACACATCATGTCATGTACATGATATGCATATCATGTGATATACATCCTCCATCTCAGTACTTTGGGCCAAGTTTTTCTTCGCAGTCTTTATTCTTCATGACAGATAGCCAATACAGCCATAAAAAGGATCCCCATGGAGAGCAATCCTCTTTCCACAGTGAATCAGCAGTGCTCGTTCTCTACAAACCAGCATTCTGGCGAGGGGCAGAATGAGACCTCTTCCCTTCAGATAGAATGGGTGGTAAAGCTCCATCTTGGTTCAGTTGAACCGATCTGGTGCAGAACTGGAGTAACATAGTGGTGAGTCAGGCTCACTATGCTTGCCCATGGAGTATTTCATTGTGTTCTTTTTGTTTGTGGTTCATGCACATAATCTAAAAGGTCATTCTACACTGAAAGCAGTTGTTTTGCCTTTTCTAATGGAAAAACAATTCCCCATCTCACAATCCATAACAATAAAAATAAGAACAACAAAACCCCACCCACATGAAAGAACCAGCCAGCAAGAACATCCCATTGCACAACATCTCCCCATCTCATAGAGGCCAACCCTTCCCAGTTCTCCCTAGATATCTGTTCAAGAAGCTGGGCTATAAAGCATGCCCTGAAGGTGAACAGCTCCAAGAGTTCTTGGTCCTTTGCTTGATCCAAGCAATTATTGCGACTCATTGTTCTTATTTCATGAGTGACTTTAGTTTAAGGTCAATATGACAATGAGGTTGTCATGCTTGGACAGTAAATGATACATAGAAAACAGATGTTAACAGGTGTCCACATACGCCTCCCAGTTGCCACTGGACTTACATGTTTACTGCACGTTATGGTGCAGACAAAATTGGACGCTAAGCTAATTAATTTGTCTTTAAAAGTTCCTCTTCAGAATTGTTCTGTGGAACTCTACTTTTATTGCAACTGGTGTCAGTCAATAAAACTTCATGGCTTTTTTAAAAAAGGTCAAATATGCATAAAACATATAATTTAACTGAAAATCAGAAATATCTCAACTGAAAACGACCAATGTTTCTCAGTAGCTTTTAACAGCAATTTGGTTTTGACAGTTCTCTTGTGATTTTTCTTCTGTTTTGCTTTGGTTTTTAATCAAACATTAGTCCACAAATTTTCAAAAGGGAAAAGACATTATTATCTGGAGATGAGATGGGAAGTAAAAAAAAGTCCAATTTTTTATCAGCTTGGGAGCAAAATTTCAATATGTTTTCACTTCTTCCCCCCAAAACTTCCATTTATGATACTAACAGAGCTGACATACAGCACTAGCAGTAAAGATAAATCTAGTTGGTGAAACACTTTGGGTCTTTATCAAAACACTGTCAAAGCCACCACTACCTCCTGTGAGGGAGCTCACAGGAGAGAGTCCAGGGTGAAGTCCAAACACAGCATGGAGATTACTCTGTACCAGAGGTCTGAATTACTGGTTGTTCAGACAGAATTCCGCAGCCCCTTCATGGCATGTCTTTCTCCCTTTCCTCCATCGGGGAATGCTTTGCCATGACACAAATCAAACTCCTGAACTCTTCATTGCAAATCAAAAATTAAGACAGCTTAAGGCGTATAATTTGGGTTATGATTTGCAATATTCATTAAGAGAACAGCCAATTCTGGCAAAGAAAAAAATGCCCTGAGCTACGATAATGAATACAGGGTTTGTTACAGCAACAAGACTGATGGTCTCATCTATAATGATCTGACAGTAGCTGCCTTTATATGGTACCTTGTTTTGATTTTCATATCAATAATTATATTATGTGCCTCGAAACATCTGGCTGGCTGGCTGACTTGATGCATGTTAAAACCATCCTGTCTGTGGATATGCATTGGAATAGGAGCTATTACAGGATCACATAACAGATGTTGGGAGCAGTAATGATTCTTCAAAAATTTGTGCTACACCAGGGCCAGGGAGCACTCACTGTGGTCCCTTTTGCCCGTAGAAGTTATGGCTTGAATACATGAACTGAGCCTCCCAATGCCAAACGAATGAACTAGCGCAAAAAATCCTCTTTGTGCTTTTCTCCAACAGCTTCCCCAAGACAGAGAGTCAACACCCGAGTTAGCACTCGCTGCATGGTGTCACCTTGTCACCTAATACAAAGTAGAGAAAGAATTTCTGCTGCACATTATCCTTGCAATTCCTGGCTATTATCTTCATGCTGGGTTTTAAATTTTATATAAATTGCACTTGTCTTCTGGCTGTAAGGGTCCGCATGGCTACCCATTCCAGGAATGTTGCATGTGGGGCCTCAAGCACATATCAGCCAGCCTTTAACTAGGTCAGACAGTCTAAAACACTGCCATGGATTTGGGTGGCTTTTTCACTTCTTGGTATGAAATGGATTCAAACAGCTTGTGGGACTAATGGATATTTCTCTAAATTGAGTTGAAATTTTGAACTTAGGATAAACTGTTTCTTCATATGCAGAGCTACAGAATCTCACTGTGAGTTAAGGTGCAAGGTAAATTTAAAGAAAACATTATGAAGAAAGTCTGTCCTTCCTTCTCCCATTTCCTTACTTCCTAGACTCCAACCTATAGTCTCAGAACAGCTTGTTTTGCTTGATGTTTCAGTATTTACCATGTGTTTTATTTGCCAGTTCTAGGACAAAAGCACAGGTTTGTGTAGCACCAGCTTTTAAGTATTTCCTGACCTAAGGGCAAAATGTAAATTTGCAAAACAGAGGCCACAAGTAAATCATTATGTCATTTGCTCTTCTCTTGCAAGAACTGTTTCTTCTTAAAATTGCCAAATTTGCTAGACCAACAATTCTAATTCTCTTCACGTTTCACAGGGGAGCTATAAAGTGAATGGGAAAGAAGGAAGACGACCTCTACCTACTTTACAAGATGTGTTTTAAGATATTTTCAAAAATGTCTTCTACATTTACAGCAGTAATTACACAACTCAGCATAGTGTATATGGTCATTTGTGTTTGCCTGAGGTTGTTATCAAGAAGACTTGGGGGTGTTTGGCATTCTGCAGCATCTGAGTTACCTTATACAAGTCACCACCTGACATGCTTCCAACAGCCACTCTGCACACATGGGCTGCTTCACAGGACATGGGTAGGGGAAGCACACTTTAGGCTCACAGAGGTAGCTTAGAGTGGGTTGAGCAAAGGCTGGGCTTACGTTAGAACCACTGAGATGATATACTGACAGAAGAGATCGTTTGACTGGAATTTACCTCATTCCTCTCTACAGCAAGAGCAGAAGCCAGGCAGGATAGTACTCTCAGGATCACCACTAGATCCCTGTTCTGGCACCAATGGCACCAAGTACCTGGGGCACAATGCAAAGACACACATTAGCTCTAACGGGAAGCATTTTATTTTTTGCAGGTTTTCTCTGGATACATCATTCAGCTGGTGGACCAGCAATCAGATAACTTTTAATATAAACTCATTGCTAGTTCCAAAGTTAGCTTTTTGTCTGATTTCCAGAGTAATTTTACAACATGAGGCTTGAAGAGTTGGTGTTTTCTTAATGGACAGTTTGTGGGTCACAGATTAAGATTCATTCCACTTTTTTTTTTTTTTCCCAAAAAGAGACGCAGCTTTTTGCAAATTCACAAGCTTATACCATTGTCTCTCTGATCCAAATCTCTACTACTCCTCCAGTATATTTTCCACTGCCTATCCCCCACTTCTCCCTGTACCCTAAGGCCAGATTATACAAATGAATGTCTTGGGTTTAATGACATGGACACTGTTGAGAAATGTTAAGCCAAAGTCACATTAAGTTTTTCTTGCTTCAAGTTCCCTTACAAACTTGAAACACTGTCTAAGTTTTTCAAAAGCTTTGCTAAGATACAAGGATCTTCCAAATAAACTCTAATGCACAATAAGGTAAAGCCAAAACAATATATGAATCTGTACAGAGAATTGTGGAAGTCACGACTTTACAATGACCAGTTAATATGTTTTTGTCATTATCTTTAGTTCTGGAAGGGTCTGGTTGAGCATGTAGAGGCAATAAAACTTTTCATTTAAACTCCTTAACATATTAAAATTGTCAGTTGTCATGGATGAAGTCTTGGAAGCCTGATTCGCGAGACATTAGTGTTCAAAGGAAAGGAAAGGTCCTGAGCCCAGAAAGATAAAAAGCAAAGAAAATCCTAAGCCAGTACCCCTCCTGTGAAACTACAGAAGACCAAAGGACATATCAGTTTGTCAATATTTGCAGGGCTATGTGTACAACCTGACTTTGTTGTGCAAATCACTGATATAAATTCACAACCCCTAGCAGACACATGCATGAAAATAAGTGTTGACACACATACCTACATATACATCTGCTTGGGGAAAAAAAAAATAAATCAGGCTAGCAGAGCTACCAGAGATTTGGGTACGCAGTTAGAAAGAAACTAAATATCATACACAAGTTATAACCAAACCTTGGCTTGTTCAGAGACACGTGCTTGTTCAGCACACTTGTGCTGCCTACTGTAGCCCTCTTATTACCATGTTTTTAAATGTGGTTTTCTTTAAAAGGTAGTTTAACTTCCTGGAAGGACTTTCCATTTCAGCCCTTATTCAGTGACTAGTCCCACTGAAATCAGCTTGATCTGTATTTGCAAAACTTAGAGCAAGACCATGTTTCAGTATTGAAATTAAGAAATACCTGCACAGAGAACCTGATCCTGCTTGCCTCCTGCATGCAAACAGCTTAGTTCAGAACAATAAAACCACTAATAAAGTGGAGGCAAGAAGTTCTCACCTGAGACGGATTAGTAGGAAATCACAGAAAAAAAAACTTTAGAAAATCCATTCTTAAAGCCCAAGGTATGAGACTATTGTATAATGTCATCAAGACCATTAAGAGTAGCAACCAAAGACACTTGCTATGCTCTAATTCAATTGCAGATTACTGGTTGCAACTGGCAGTCTGTTATATAAGTCAGGAAAGAAGGCCATAAAAGTTATCTCTGATCTTTAATATAGCTGAACCCTACTGAATTATTATGGGCAGTTGTTTTTCTTACAGACTCTATTAGCAATAGGAAATACATTTCAGGTTACCTCTATTTCTCTTGAGCAATTTGTGTCAATTTCTACCTCTTTACCTCATCGAAACTGCCTTCTCCTTCCACTCTCCAGTCTACACACGAAAAGAGGATAAGCAGTAGCTGGCTACAGGCAAGATATCTTCCAGGATGCAGACAGACTGCCACAGGACTGCAGTGGCAGACTTAATATTGAAGTAAATTTTAACAGTTAAGTTGCATGTATTATTCTTGATGGTCATTATTAGTTTAATATTGCATTCTGGAGTTAATCAGTCAATATTCTGTATGGTAACTGTCAGCTAGGGATGTTTGCTGTTATGGTAAAGAGAAAGATGTGTCATTCTTCCAGGATGAAGGTCATGAGGTTTTGGGTTGGGGAATTCGTGGGTTTTTTTTAATTTGTTGAGACAAACAAATTTGACCCATCATATAAACACAATAAGTCAATAATAAGTAATAGCAATTCTTTTCCTCCTTAATTCTTCACTGTGATGTTTTCCGGGATACTCCACTTCACTGCATTAGGGCAATTTTGTTGTTTTTCCAATTCCAAAGCAGAACAATAATGATAGTAGCATCCAAAAAAGTTTCTTATAATTGCCTAAATTGTATAACACCTTACCAGGATGTCAGGAAAACAGCCAAAGAATTTCACATTATAAAACTGGGCATATCATCTGATATAGCAATTTTGAGCACATTTTCAGACTAGCCAGAGTTTACAAGCTTTCCCAACTCCAGTTTAGCCAAAAGTCTTTCATGGACCATCTGGTTCTAATGATACAAAACTAGAATATTTGGTGTCCTTTTCACTATGCTACATTAAATTAAAGCTTAAAACATCAGTAAAGCAAAATCCATTCTTTTTATATTATGTTTTTTAAATTAAACATTAAGTATTTTGGCTAAGTAAATGTGTTTATTTTTGTAAAACTGTACAGCATATACTATATGATAGTCAGCAGAATCCCTAGTTCAGTTTCTCTTGCATACTCCTGGTCCACAGCCCACTGAGGCAAAGGGAAGTGTTTCCATTGACATCATTGGGCTCTAAATGAGGCTTCTACTGTGAGTGACACCACATCCTTACTCACCCTAAAACATGTATGAGGTTTCAATACTTCTCCCAAGAAGTAAAGGTTCAAATTATGCTTACAGTAGTTCTTCCTAAATTAAGTAATAAAAGGGCCCAACTGTGCATTCCATGCACAATTGGTAACTCAACTAAAATTCAGTGAAATCAAACTATTAAGGATGTGATAAGAGGTTTTATAGTGGAAAGGCATTGTGAACTATACAGTCTTTGTATGCACTTTCGCTAGCTATAAATAGGCTCTTTGGCTGTAACTTTCACAAGTGCCTGCAAGACTTTATGTTCCAGCAGTTGTTAAAAAGCAATGGATTTTTGAAAATCCCACCCTAAATGTAGCTTATCACTTCTGAACTCAGCCACAGCAGCTTACAACTCCCTGCACTTCACCACCAGTCATAGAAGCTTGTTCTGCAGGTGGAAACATAGACAAAGATTTCAGAAGATGTGTAGGAGAAAGTCCATTTTTAATAATAGAAGTGCCTAGCTTCTGTAGGTCCAAAGAGGTCAAACCAATCTGGAGGTCTGAGCAACCATAAAGGTCAACCAGCCACTGCCTCAAGAAGCTGACACCTTCCATGCATCAGCTAAGGTCAACCAACAGCAAATATGATTTCTTACTTATGAAACCAAGTTTTACTGTAGAACGTGGCCATCATCTTTTTCTGTATGTTTTGTTTTTCTTTGTAGTTCCTATCAGTACAACCCTCATTGCAAAGTTTCATCCATCTTGTAGCAAACCCAATAACAAATATCCCACCTATTTCACTGAGGTTAACAGAGATACAGGTAATATCCGTAGGGGACATCACAGCCTGTTCTGTTCTATACACTTCCCCGAATCCAAATATGCTAGTAAGGTAGACTTCATTTTGTTTTTCCTTTCCTTCTGCTTTTTTCTTCTCTCTCCATGGTAGCTTCCATGTTATTATTACAAAATAGTTAAAACACGTAGTTCCAACCCTGAATTCTTTACAAAGCCCCCTAAACAGGAGTTTTTCTGCAGTAAGAAAGGACTGAGAGAGGACTGCATTAATTGGCCCATACGGAGTTACATGCTAACTGTTGTTATTGTTCTCAGAGAGTGCATTTAAGGTTTTGGGAACAAACAATAAAACGAACAGCTGAACAATTTTAATCATGGCCCAGTTCCTAGTTACAATTATTTTTAAGCTGTCTCACCATTAGCTAGACTCCGATTTTTTTTTCCCCAATGAAAAAATATATTATGTAAAACTTAAAGAAATACTGGTTTTAAATGACAGTGAAAGCAAAAAAAGATTCTCAAATGTAACATGCTATTAATTCTGCTCTTAGTCCTGCATTTGTGTATGAGTTACACATAATTTTTTTAATGTGCCATTCTCTATATACTTCATGTACCAGCCAGTTCTCTAAGTAAATATGCTTTCCTAGATAAGTTAAAAGAGTGGCCTCTGAACTCTATGACTAGACAGAGAATATCAGATTTTGACCACAGACATGCCTGAGCAAAACTAGAATGCATGCTCATATGAAAGCATATTTCATGCATTCTGTATTTCAAAACGCTACAGCAGGGACACATCAAATCAGAGTAAGATGACAGCTCACACAAGCAAATGAGAAGGGGAGAATAAGATGGCACAAGGATGTGAAGACATTTGGAGAGACTACTGACCAAGAATATCCTTTTAAGATCCCTTCTTCATTCAATCAAGGCCTGATTCAATTACTTCCACTGGAGTCAACAGGAAGACTTGTGGTCTTCAGTGTCTGTTATTGTGGCTCATTACTTGTGTTACAGTAGCACACTGAAGATTCAATTAAGCTCAAGCACTATAATACCAGGTGCTATACAAACACCCACCGTGTCATAATCCCTTCTTACCAGAGCTTGCATCAAGCAAGACCTTGAATCATGTAGCGCAAAACAAATATGGCAAACGAAACATGGGAAAGAATCCAAAGGGAGCCCAAGGGATTTAAACTGGGTTACAAAAACAGCCAGTGGCAAAGCAAGGAAGACTTTGGTTGCCTGATTGTACCCAGTGCCCTATCTATTAAACCATTTTGCCTGTCAAACCTGCACTGCAAAATATGAACGGTAATTGAGTGAATGAAGAAAAAAACCTACCTGCTAAATACAATGAACAGCTGTCACAGCATTTCTACCCCGTGAAGGTTACATGCACTGCAGTAAAACTACTTTGTGTTACTTTGTGTGCAGAAGGCAGGAATCACTATTGCTCCACTTGCAACTCTTGTTTTTAATAACAATTCTGCAGGAAAATGTCATAAAGAGAAACACAGAATCACTCCAGAGGTGACCCACTTCCCCTCCTCCCACACTACGGCAGGCTGTTATAGCCGTGTCATTCCTAACAGATGTTTGTCTCATCTGTTGATGGATGCTCCAAGCTATCATTAGGCAATCTCTTCCAGCACTTCACCTCCCTTGCCGTTGGAACTGTTTTCCTTACTTCTAATCAGAACCTTTCTTGCTACAGCTTATGCTATTAATTCTTCTCTTTCCATGTCCTCTCTTCAGTCTTCTCTTCTTTAGGCTAATCAACCCAAACACATTCAAACCTCTCCTTTTAAATCATCTTGTTGACTAACATTCAGTTTGAGATCCACTGTAACCTTAGTGCTTTTCCTACAGCATTCTTACTTGGGTTGTCCATCCTGCATTTACACAGCTGATTATTCCTAAGTGCAATAACTTGCACTTGTCTGTCAAACAGCCCTTGAAATTTATTTGCAAATATAATTTTGAATTCTAATTATTTTCTTTAGTGTATATATAGTGTCGACTGCAAATTTTATAAGCCTGTTCAATATCATCATGAAGGACACTACTGAAAATCTTGAATATTGGGAGGCCTCAACAGATACTTATTCAATATATCAAAGAACTACCAAAAAATACTATTTAGATACAGTTAGTAAGTCCATTTTGCACCCACTCTACGTTAGTTTCATTGAGAATGATTGCCGTGATTTCTTATTAGAATGTCATATAAAGTAATATCAAAGACCTTACTAAAATCAGGATAGACTTGCTAATTCTGCAGTATCCAGAGCCTGCTGCTCTGTTGTAGACTGGCTTGACACAGTTTGACAACGGACACAATTTGCTTCTGTTATTGGTATGTTGGGTGTTATTCAAATCTTTATCTTCTTTGTGTTTAAAATTAGGTTGTTTGTCATTTGTTTCAGAATTTTGGGGGGAACTGGATTTATATTGATCAATCTTTTCTCTCTAACTGTTCTTTTCCCTCCTTTCTAAAGGTACTCACTATGTGTTTCCCTTTCCTCACCTATGTTCAACGAGTTATCAATTACTGATTATTTTGAGACTGGTTTTTTTTTAAAATATCTTCAAAGGTGGTGCACAAATTCCAGACAATCTGAAACAATTAACTTAGTTAAATACCACGCAGTTAAAATCTGTACCTTAACAAAAGTACACAGGGAAGCATGAAGGCTCATTTTTCAATTTCCTGAGTTCTTTCAGTGTTTTACTTTGCAATGTTAATTGCCCCTTCAATAAAACCTTTTCCCCTTTCTTAAACAATTGGGGTGAACTGACTGGTGCTTTTTAGCAACATGTGTCATTTCCTAGAAACAAAGCTGGATCATTTACACACAGGTTTGGTCTTACGGCTATGAGGAATAAATGTCCTGTTTGGATTCTCTGACGACTAAAAGGGATGAGTTCACATCTTCACTCTCTAAACAGTATAGCAGTATGCAGAAATAGCTGCTAAACTCTGGAAGCAGTGAAGACGCATCAGTGAAATTCTACATCTAAACTAATTAAACCTATTATTCTGCAGTACTAGTTATCCCAGACACAAAACAATGTCATAAGCACCAATGCTTTCAAATGGGAATAAAATTCTTCAAAGATAGTTCAGTTTTTTTCTGCACACTGCTGCATCATTGATTTCAGCCAGAGACAGATCAGATTTAAAAATGGCAATTCCTTCCATCTGCTGCCTTTCGCCACCAAAATAAGAAAATGCAAAGCCAGGGTTCATCTAAGTATATTCTTGAAGACATGAGAATGTTGCTTGGACACTTGTATACAGCCTTGACACCAGATTAATACTAAATTCCATAACTGTGTAATTATAGGAGTCCAAAAATTCCTACCTACCTTGTTAACACAACCCATACAATGAAACTGGAAAAAGAATCAGTAGAAATATTCATAGTCATTCTGATCCTCATCTTGTACTCAGTTCCTTTTCACCTACATTCAATGTGGACAGAGTAATTTGACAGGTCACTTCTTATTTCTTAGTGACTTTACATTCCCAAGAATTTTAACAAACAAAAACAGAGATTGTTGTGAAAACATAAATTATTGTCATAGTGCATAGTAAGAATACTGAATGGGAATATTTAGGTGGAATCGCCTCATTTGCTGTATTCTTTTTTAACTGTTGGTAAACACGTCTAATGATTCTAAGTTCTATGAATCTTCTGCCCACTAACCACAACCTTTCAATGCATGGCCCAGACTTCTTAATAGCATCCCTATAAGTACAGTTGTTTTCAAAATAAGAGATCACAGAATAAACTCTGGGCAGGAGGACAAACCTATAAACAATTCAGACAGTTCTTTATACAAAGATTGGTTGGAATATCAAACAAACTGCCAAAAGTTACGCAGCCAGCAGTTAAAGTGACTTGTGTACATTAATTCAAGAAAAAGTTGGATTATGCTTTGGAAAAGAAGGAAATACTACCGTGCAGCGGCCACTAATTTTTTTTCTCTCTCTTTTTTTTTTTTGAGTTGGGATTATGGTTAGACTGCTTCACATCATTAACAAACATACTACAATTAGCAAACTTTCTTCTTTCATTTTCTGTAATCTGCAAGAAAGTTTCCCATGGTTATACGAGACTGACCACTGGGTTCCCTTTGCAAGACTACATTTATATCTTTACTTGCTGAAGTAAACATGTCTTTTTTTGGCTTAAGAATGCCTAGCAGCACTCTAAAAAGAAATTTAAGCCTGAAAAAAACAGATAAGGAAGACAAGATAAAGTAAGACGTCTTAACAAGTAAACAGATGACTAGATAATTCAATAGATACCTGGAGAACAGAAAAATTTAAATGAAAAGCATCTTCGTCTGTTACATGTTTCTGTCATGTCCAACCCTTTTGTGGTCATCAGGGCTGATTACACAGCAGGAAAAACAATCAGATACAGGAGAAATAGTTCAGGGAAAACAAAAACAACATGAAAAGTCAAATGTAAATTCATTTTTCACCAAACTTTTGTGTCATAATAAAACTGATAAAAAAATTATTTTCGTTGGAGGAAAAGTGACTGCTACAGTTTGCCAGAAAACTAAAACACCAAGATAATCACCAAGACTGAACAGCTGGGACTATTTAGTCCATGTAGCAGAAGGCTCGGGGAATCTTACCCATGTGTATAAATACCTGCTGGGAGGTTGCGAAGAAGAGCCAGACTCTTCTTGGTGTCCAGTGAAAGCACAAGCGGTAACAGGCACAAACTGAAATACATGACAATCCATTTAAAGATAAGAAGAAAGCTTCTTACCTTGATAGGGGTAGACCACTGGAACAGGTTGTCTAGCCAGGATGAGGAGTCTCCACCTTTGCAGATATTCAAAACGCAACTGGACACAAACAACCTGCTGTACTTGACCCTGCTTTGAGCAAGGAGCTTGGACTACCTCATGTCCAGAGGTCCCTTTTAACCTCAATCATTCTGCAATTCTGTGCTCCAGGTAAAGATCTCATGAAATTTAAAATATCTTACATCTTTCAAAAATGTTTCGCTTTCCTCAAAATCCAGTAAAAAGGAAGATGAAGATGAAGAAAGCAGAACCCTTGTTACAACACCCGCACCAATTAGTAAATAACCCAGAATCAGAACAGGACAAAGTCTGTCATATACCTGTATTGCTGTATCATCAGATGATGTTCCACATGATTGAGGTAAAATCTATGAGGTTTAAATTAAGACACAGAGTAGATTTACTAGAAAGCTTTTGTTTGCTTGATCCAAGCATTTATCATCATTTTAGACTAACAGCTGAACTTCATCTTTTGTAATGATAAATTATGGCTGGATGAAACTTGTCTGGGCCTGCCCTTTATTTCATTCTTAGTTACATTCCCTTGGTCTTTGAGGAACAAGTAGTCAAATTAGGAAGTCCTCTTACAAAATGGTTTGCAAGAAAGCAAGGCTATTTCTGTAAACAATGGGAAAGTCCAGTTGTTGAATATCTATTCACGAGAGAGGAAAAGAAAATAGGGCTATTTGACCAAAAAGTATCCAAAATCATATCAAAGGGTCTTCACAGTGATGGAGATGCCACAAGTGACAGTTGTGATCTACCCTGGCATGAGGTAAACAATTACACGTTGAAGTCCTAGGGAGTAAAAGATTCACAGTAACTCACTCGGGATGCTCCTGGAAACCAAGTCTTGGAAGAAAGTAAAGATCAAATACTAAACTGCAGACAAAGTTCATGGAGAAATACAGCATTTCTAAAAGAGAAAGACTGAGATAGTATCTGTAAGCAATGCTAGTGACAAGGGAGAAAGGGAGGAAAATTGTGCCTGTACATATTTATTATTGCCAAATAGGCTGAAAAAAACCCAACATCACTGCCATGGTATTTTCTTCACTAGATCTAAAGGACAGCAGCAATGGAATCTGCTGTTTGTGTTAAAGTGTCAGGAGGGGAAAGAACAAAGACATGGAAACATCTGCTTTTAGAAGCCACTTGAAAAATAATTATGCAATAGCCTGTGAAAAACATCTGTTAAAAATGCTGCTGTCCACCCATCACATAGAAAGAAGACACTTAAGGAAAATATAAGCAAGACCAGGAGAAGGTTGTGGTGTATTTTTCTCTTGGAACACCCATTATCCCAAATCTAAACTGAAACCCAGGGGTAAGTTTAGCAAGAGAAATATATGATAGAAGCAAGCAGGATGATATACCACAGCCAAACAGATGGTACAACCTGCTGTTACATAATCAATACAAATTGAACCAGAAACCACGCTTAGTGTGTGTACTCTTTCTGAATACAAACAAATTGCTTCCTGGGAATTTTCAGCCCTCCCATTCACAGAATCTAAGGCCATGCAATTAGTCATGGAGCTCTCTGTTCTACATCAGCGAGGCTATTCCAGCACACAGCCTCCCTGCCCATCACGCAGAGGAACTTGAGTTTTCTGTAAATCTTGTCACACCACATCTCATCTCGTTATACATGATTGGTTTAATATCCAAACCTTTCAGGTGGACTAGTGAGTCCAATGCACTGTTGTGTTGAAACGATGTTACCTGAATCCTAAAGAATGCTCTCTCCTTATGACTTTGATGTGCTGATGAGCACTTAATAGCTCGTTCAGTACTGGTTTACATGTCTTGATTTAATCTAAAACATTTTAACCAGCAATTGAGATAGACAATGTACACGTGCTGTTCCCATGGTCCTTCTGATGAGCAGAAACTGGCTGAACTACCATGCTTAACCCTGATCTGCCCCGTGCCTACACCTTTAGCCAAAGTAAAGGAAGAGTTAATGTTTTAGTTCTTAAGAATGTTTACATGAGCAAAAACATGACACCACACTTTACAACTTCTGCATTGAATACGCAGCATAGCTAACTTCATCTATGGATCAAATGGCATATTATTGATGAGTTTCTACATTGCATGTGACAGAAAGAGGCTGGATATGAGACCCCTGCCTCTCCTGTATCCTCAAGTTCATGCTCAAATTCAGTTGCAGAAGAAATTCTCCCCTTTCTACCAAAAGAAATTCCCCTTGGGCCTCAGAACAGACCCCTAAAATTCATGGCCATGTGTTGCTGCATTTGCCTCAGAAGTGGATATTTGTCAGTAGGAAGCAAAGCACTTGCTATAAATACAATATGGTTTGTAAAATGCTTTGAGATCCTCGGTGGTAAGGGACAAGCTACAGTAATGTAAGAGGATATTATTTTTATATCAGTAAAACAATGACTCCAAATTATAGTCACCTTGCTGCTTAAGCTGTCAGAAGAAAATAGAAGGGGGGGGTGGGGGGATGGATTTAACATGCCCAAAATAACTGTAAACCAGATTTTAAATTCTTTGAAATTCACAGGAATTGTATTGTCAAAACAATGGCTTGTAAGAAGCATCATCACAATGCTTCCTCGCTTATTTTTGTAAATAGAGAATTTTTTGTGAAACATTTTAGCCTCTGTTAGTCTCATTTTTTTTCCTGAACTATCAACAGTGATTAATGCAGATGGTTTAATGAATGGGGTTTTTTTCTCTGTATATTTTTTAAAGGAACATTAAATGAGCCCAAAAACTCAACCCCAGTCTTCAGGGTTTGGTAAAAGCCATCCATGTTTTGCTGCCTAAAAGCATTTACAGATGAGGAGTAAAACTTACTGAGTATGGCAGATTTAGATATTTGTCAAGGAGTGGGAGGGCAGGTGGGAGAAATCTATGAGTATGTGCTGCTGTCCTCAAGTGTTTCCTTGAAATCCACAGACTCCCAGTAGTGTTCCAGAACAGTATCAGTGAGCCAAATCTTAAACCTTCTCTTGCATATAGAGGATCTCTCATCTAATTCTCATGTTTTGGAGATCTGGGAAGGGAATTTATGAAAATACAGCTACACAGCAAGAGCTCTGTTATATTCCCCAGGCTAAAATGACATAGAGGAAGAGCTCTGCCTATCACTGCACTTCAAATTCACTGGCAAGGAGAGAAGATATTGAACTACATTGCTCTCTGAATATTTTGCTCAATTAAAGACTGCAAAATTTGGCTCAAGTAAACCATCTTCAAATTCCTGTCTCCTGCAGCTGGAATGCAGTGAAGCCACCAGAATGAAGACCAAGCTAAATATTTTAACTGAGCAAGATACATTCTGGTTTTGAGCTCCAAACTACAGGGAAGTCTATATTATGAAATGGGATTACAGGATTACGGCAGGTTTGCCTTTGGCATCTGGAAAGTGCGGCAATTGGCTTCAGTATAGAATTTCCCCAGCAAACATAGGTCACATGGGTCAGATCAATTTCCATGTCAGTGCAGGACCAGCATACACATGTAAATGCCATATGGTTGCTGCCTGACTGTAAATGATCTAGTAATAGTTCATTTCAATGCTGCCGCTAACTTCTAGTGCCAGTTAATTTAACATTCAGTGTAATTTAATCAAAACCTTGGGTACCATGTAATCTGAATTAAAAACAGAAATTGCCCTCTCTAGTGACTATTACCAATTGCCTTGGATGGGGGCGAGGGAATAACTATGCTTACTAACGCCTTTTTTCTTTATTTCTTTAAGGGAAGACAAACTAGAAAAGGAAATTCAAGGGTCATGAAAGATATGAAGGCTCATCTATACAGAGAAGCTAATTTGGGTTAAGGTAGAGTATGAATTTAAATGTAAAATTTCCTGATTAACCCCTGATGAGAGAGCAACTTCTGGTATCATTTCATCATACACTGATATCCTCTTCCATACCTCACTGGACTGTCACCTACATCAGTTGCTCGGTTCCACTGGACTCTTCTCCCCAGCGTCTATTAGTGAGGGAGCAAAAGTGTGGCAGAGGTTACCCTGAGCAGAGGGTCACACTAACATTTTCATCCAGCAGTGCTGTCTTTATAGTTCATAGCTGAACCTCGTGCACATGGGTTAACACAATTCCTAGAAGATACTCAAGTAAAAGAATTAACCACTTTCTCACATGTAAACGAGTTGCAATGAACACATCAGTGAGAGAAATTGTGTAATATCTAACATACTGAGCAGGGATTGCTCCTGTCCAGCAAATGGACTTTGGCCCATGCTATAAATCAGTGCAAGCAGTGAAAACCCTGGAAAATCTTGGCCTCTCTGAAAGAAACAGAAGATTTAATCTGGTCTTCAGACATTTGGGTGAGGAAAATACAATCCCTTGCTCTTTTGAAACGTATAAAGCTGTACAGAGAAGGCAATAGACCACTTGTCACATACTGAAAGCCACACCTGATAGTCGGTTAAATGTACATACAACAAATGAAATCAGATAGGTCTGATTTCTGTCAGCTTCCTTATAAATCCTCTAGTCCTGCCACTTGCCCATCTTATGAGTCTCAAAAAATTATTTTAAGTTAATCAGCCTTCAATTAATGTTATGCCCATTTCCACTCAGGAATCTTGTAGGGTTTTCCAGCTTGTTCAGGTATGCTCCAAACCATCCACTTTACAGCAGAAAGAAATAGCTCATCACCTAAAGACAATCACTTTGTCACCAAATTTTCTCATTACATTTTTGCTACTAGACACCATATAGATTAACTTAGATTTTTTACTACATATCCAGCTACAATAAACAAAAATATGTAGTTCCTTGTCTAGGGCACTGAAGATGTGAACATAAATGTTCCATAACACTTAGAATTTTGTGGAAACGATTACAGGGTAGATTAAAACTGTATGTAAGAATGGAGCCTTGCCAAGGCACTTTTATTCCCCAGGTGGACAGGTAAAATTTAAAGTAACAGCATTCAGAATTCAAAGATAAAACTTACATCTCAGTGCAGTTTTTGAAATATTTTTGCTACTGTTTCCTAGTTCCAAGCACCATTTTTAAGCATCTTTCCACTAGTAGTGCATAAGAACAGCACTTCTCTGGATATTGTAAGTAAACTGATCAGTGAATTTCAGTTTATTTGTCCATCATGAACTGAGTCTTGTCAATGGGAAGGTAAAAACATTAAGAACTCACTGTTTTCATCCCTCAAAATTCTCCCTCTATCCCTTTTTCTTTATCATTAAGGCTGAGACAGAGCTTGCAACAACAAAAGCACAAGTCTCCACAATCTGAAATAAAGCAGTAGTTATACCAGTAGTAGTCAGTTGTACCAGTACCAAATTCTTGTCCTCTGTGGACTACATGTTGTCTAGCATCACAGGTCTGTAAGAGCAGAATTATAATGAGCTAGTTTTATCAGATCTTCTACACTTCATTAGATATAGCAGTTCATTTCATAATACCTGTGTTATTGCCATACCTGCACACTGCTATCATCTGTGCCATAGATCTCTTTTAGAAAGCAACCCACTCCCACTCTTGATTTAACCGTGGAAAATGCACTACAAGTCTAGGTAGATTGCTCCTTCACTATTAATTGCCATTGACATTAGCACTCTAGGCTGTTTGTCTAGTGGACAGAGGAAACAACTCCTTTAATAAAGACAGCTATGTTCACAAAGCTCATTTGTCAGACACATGTGTTTTAGAAACTCTAAGATCACTTTGTGTATGTTAGTTTAATGCTTCCAACTTCACTGTGAAAATAATGATCATAGGGTTGAACACAGTCTTTCATTAGTGGTCTCCCTGATGCCACATCCAAAGGTAATATAATACTCTTATGCTATTTGATAAATCCCTATACATTTATCCAAGCATCATTTTTAGCCCTTTCAGTAACATCACTACAGGGGATGCTCATGTTCAATTCGTTATATACTTTTTATTCTGAATATTATTCAAGAATATTTAATACAGAGTTCTATTTTCTAAGCATAGCAACATTTGTTGTACTTAGATATATGACCCTTAGGTTACCTATATTGATCTATAGTGTTCAGAGGGGTGCATTTATCAAGCCTTAGGGTTGTGCATATACGTAAAGTATCTCCATTATCACTGCAGTCCCTCAGACTAATGGCAGCACAACATGACCAGATCCACACTCCGCAGACCTGCACAATGGCTCAGCCAGCATTTTAAAGACAGAATCTGGAAGAAAATCTAACACAACTGCAATTATAAATCATATTTCCTTCTCCACCATTTTTTATTCCACCTTCAAATTCTACCAGCTGTAACATATTTTATTCCAAAGCCTTGATAAAGAAATTGAAAGCCAGGCTGCACTATAAACGCTCTCCTCAGGGAAGAATTCCATAATTCCTTTTTATGACCTACCAACTAATCAGTTTTTAATTCATACAATATGGACTACACTGATTTTGCATAGTGCTAATCTTTTTTAAATCAGAATGCCATGTGGAACTCAGTCAAGTGCCTCACAGAGGCCTGAGTACATCATGGTAACCGTCAGTTAAATCCGCTATGTTATTCATTCACCCCATTAATGGAAATCTGTTCTGTGCGGCTGAATGCTATAGAAATTCAAACCGTATTGTGCCTTTCTCTTTCCAGCAAACAGCAGCGTACAGTGTTAAGAAGAGAGGAGCTCTGGACATTCACTTCCACACCCTGCCCTCTGAGCCGAGGGACCAGCCACAATACATTCCTTTGCTGTACAGCAACAATTCTCACTTCTTCATGGCTACAGACAGTTGTCATAACGAATCTGATTATCAAGTACGCGTCTGGGCTGCAGTGGACTCTTTCAGGGGTTGCAGTGGATTAAGTTCATGCTGTTTGCTGTCACAGCCATTTTTAGGTCGCTGTGTCTGGTGGACACTGTATACTAGGAGCAGCAGCAGCCTGCCTGATGATATTATACTCTCAGAATATGTTGAAGAAAAGTTCCATTATTTCACTACATACAAGTACTGTTGTTCCCTTCCTTGTACTCCTTATTAAATCTTAGCACTTCCAGCGCCATCTCAGTACTATCCTGCCTCCTTCCTGAGTGCCTTTTTTTGATTTTGTACTAACTAAAACCTCAGTAAGCTCATGGATTGCACAAATAATTCTTGCAAAAAATTATTTCCAACGTACATAAAAAATGCATATAGGCTTGAAACTCCAAGGTGTTACCTTTTAACCTTTGTGGTATCTGTCCACGTTCTTGTGGAGAAAGTGTGTGTGAGAAAGGCAGGCACCAGAGCAGATATTTTTATGGAGGATTTATTTCCCAGACATACTTGTGCCAGCTTCCCTCCTGAACAACTGAAAATAGGCTCAGTTTCTATAAAATAACAGCATTCACAACGGTGAAAATACAATAAGCTGAGGCTGCCCATAATACTGCAGAGAAGATTCAGCAGGCATTTCATCACACAAGACATATTAGTAAAGTCCTGGTTCTAAAAATTAGTTAAAGTCTGATGGCAATCTGTATCCCCCAATTTATTGTAGCAAGACCTGATATACTACAGAACTATTTGACCAATCCCTGCAAAATTATGCATGCTGACCACTACGGATTGCATTTAATCCCTCTTTTTTGAAGATCAGGAGATGGGAACACTACATATTCAAGGATCATGGAATCACAGAACACCAGGTTGGAAGGGACCTGGAGGATCATCTTGTCAAACATTTCTTGGCAAAAGCACAGTCTAGACCCTGTCCAGCTGAATCTTATCATAGAATCATAGAACGGTTTAGGTGGGAAGGTACGTTAAAGATCACCTAGTTCCAACCCCCCTGCCATGGACAGGGACACCTTCCACTAGACCAGGTTGCTTAAAGACCCATCCAACCTGGCACTGAACACTTCCAGGGATGGGGCATCCACAACTTCCCTGGGCAACCTGTGCCAGTGCCTCACCACCCTCAGAGTGAAAATTTTTTTCCTAATATCTATTCTAAATCTGCCTTCTTCCAGTTTGAAGGCATTACCCCTCATCCTATCACTACATGCCCTTGTAAAAAGTCGCTCTCCAGCCTTCTTGTAGGCCCCCGTCAGACACTGGAAGGCCACTATAAGGTGTCCCTGGAGTCTTCTCTTCTCCAGGCTCAACAACCCCAACTCTCTCAGCCTGTCCTCACAGGAGAGGTGCTCCAGCCCTCTGATCATCTTTGTGGCCCTCATCTGGACCCACTCCAACAGATCCATATCCTTCTTGTGTTGGGGGCTCCAAAGCTGGACACAATATTCCAGGTGGGGTATCACAAGAGCGGAGTAGAGGGGCAGAATCCCCTCTCTTGACCTGCTGGCCACGCTGCTTTTAATGCAGCCCAGGATACGGCTGGCCGCCTGGGCTGCAAGTGCACGTTGCAGGCTCATGTTGAGCTTCTCATCCACCAACACCCTCAAGTCTTTCTCCTCAGGGCTGCTCCCAATCCATTCTCTGCCCAGCCTGTATTTGTGCATGGGATTCCCCTGGCCCACATGCAGGACCTTACACTTAGCCTTGTTGAGCTTCATGCAGTTGGCATAGGCCCACCTCTCAAGCCTGTCCAGGTCCCTCTGG
>RSEF01000005.1:53694658-53740424 GCA_003993805.1 Himantopus leucocephalus | reverse complement strand
CAACTTCATCCGCCAGTTCCCTCAGGACCCGCAGATGAATCTCGTCAGGTCCCTAGGTGCTGCTGTAAGATCCCCTTCACAGATGACCCCTCCGATCTTGACCCAGAGCTGTTCGGTCTTGAAGTTGACTTTTATACATTCAAGGTTCTCCTTAACATAGAGCGTGATGACTCCTTCTCTTCTTCCCTCCATCCTCCCTGTCTTTACGAAACAGCCTATAGCCATCCGTCACAATCCTCCAGTCATATGAGTTGTCCCACCATGTTTCAGTTATTCCTATGATATCATAACTTTCTGACTGGGCACAGAGCTCCAGTTCCTCCTGTTTGTTCCCTAGGCTGCATGCGTTGGTATACATACACTTGATGTGGATGTGGACATAGCAATTGTTTCATACCGCCACACCTCCAAGAATGGGTTGGAAGCGTAGAGGATCATTTCGTTCCATTTTAAAAGACCAGAAGATGTGGCCAAAGAGAAGGGATTCATTGCCTTTTCTTTTTTTTATTTTTTTAACCACTCAAATACTGCAAGGTAAATATAAACATTATTGTAAGTGTATTGATAGGACATTGTCAAGCCTTGATCGGGGAACTAATTTGTTGCTTCATCTGGCTGGTGGAGCAAAATATTTCATTGAAACTACATTTCTCTTCAACCATCTCATGTCAACAGCAGAAAGAAGGCATAAAAAGAAGAGGCCTCCTTGCAGAGAGACGTGGAAGTTAAATCAGAATAACAGAAGATAGAAATGAAAGTAAGAGGTAATGGATTTGTAAGTTTTTTGGCAATGTTGAAATCAGCAAATCTGGTGAGATCCTTCATTGAGATAGACCAGTTCCAGTCTGATATTATTCAGGTTAGCATTAAAAAAGAGCAATTCAACCACTTCCAATAAACACACATGAATATAATTAACAGGATCAAGACAAATTCAGAGATGGGCGGCATGCTAAAAAATCTCTTACAACTGCTTTTACTTGGTTAAATTATTCAACTCTGGTATGGATAGACAATGTGGTTACATTGTTACAAAGATACAGCACATATCTCTAATCAATAATAAATGAAGTTGAAAGTCCTATTATATTACAGCAACAAATGAGAGGCCCCCATTTTGAATGAAAATGAAGATTGTGTTTTGTGAAGTCCACACTACCAGTACATAGGTGACAAGCTGATGCGTAGCAACTAGAATTAAATCCCAAAAAGGGGTGTAGGTAGCAGGACAACTAATTTATGACTACCACATTACCTTAGAAAGGGAAAAGATAGCTCAGCGTTCAGCTCCACAAAGACAACAGCACTGCAGAGCGTGTGCATTAGCAGAACGTTGGGTTCTCAGCAACATAAGCAGCCTCAGCAGCGCAGAGTCTCTGCGTCTCCACACAGGGCGTTTGAATCACCCCTTGGATTTAGGTACCTAGATTCTGCCTAAGTTTTTCTTAAGGCATCTAAGTGCTTTTTTGGATCTCACTCTAAATTCTTACTTAACATAAAACCTTTTCCAAATACTCCATTAATTTCTCCAGCAATTACCAGAAGACTGTGAGATTATTTCCCTAATCAACAAAATAAAGAAAGTATTAAATTGCTTTTCTGGTTTTAAACGAACTATGAAAGAAAACACATCTGCTAAGTAAACCTAAAACATTCAGTCATGTGATTAAACCACTTTATAATAAAATATATTAGTAGTGACTTCTGAGACCCTACTGCTGCAGTTCATAAAATCTATTGCTTAATTTTTATCAAAAAATGTATAAACACACCTCATTAACCAGTTATTATGCACATACCTCACTTGTCCACACCAAGAAACAGAAACACTGCACAAAACTCCAGATCTCTGCAATGTCCTCCACACTACTGGGAGATTACTCAGCATCTGCATGAAAACACACTCCCTCTGCAAGAGAACACAGGATTAAATAAATACTGTATGATCTAGAAACAGGAGGACATCTAATTCAGGCAATTATAATGACTTTGTTGTGTTTCCTTGGGTAAGACAAATACTCTCTTTCCTCCTTTCAGAACTCCAGGATGGAGATAACCAGCGTCATTTCATAGGGCTGGTGTAATGGTCATAAAATGAACTAAAAATAGTAAGGACTGCATGTTAATTTTAAATAAACCTGCATGTTGGAATGAGAAGGAATCCATACCCATATGGTTTAATCAGGCCATTCTCCCCTTTTCTTTACTATGTAAAATAAGAAAAATCAAAAGGAAATCGCAACTCATCACCCTTACAGGAAGTATCTTTTATTCCTCCTGGCAGATTTTTAGTATTCAAGCTGAAAGATGTGGGTTCTACTTTCATCTTCTTTTGATTTATATAATGATCCTGTTTGTTTGTGTTGAGCCCAGATTCTTTATGAGCTCAGTATACTGTCAACAATAACAGGACTCTCAGCTGGGCTTTGTGGATGCCGATGCTGAGTTGCAATTGAATTTATATGGCTCTGAAGTTTGCCTGAACCACAACCTTCAGATTCATGACCAAACTTAGGATGGAATTAGACTCATGTTCTGTCCCAGAGCCATTCTTCTACATAGTTGTTTAATTCACTTGTAACTCCAAGGATAATGTCCCACAGGAGGGATGGAGATTTCACTTCTCTCAACAGCAGAAAAAAATGTAGGAGACATGCCCCTTGGAATTGAAAAAGGATAGATACATAGACAATATCAGCCCATGTTTCTGGCCTTTTCAAGAAAGTAACAGAGGTATGAAATGTCCAACCTCTGTATGTCAAATCTCTAACCACAAAATTAAACTTCAATGTTAGCATTTGGCATCAGTATTCTAACTAAAAGGATGCATAAAAGGTAAACTTGGAACAGAAAAAATCAAGGTCACATGCAAGATCTGTAAAAAGTGTCCTCTTAAAGGAAAATATCCATTAACTCTTTATCTGACATGGCTCAGACTCACTTTTCAGGATAAAGTCCTGTAAATGTAGAAAACGTCTGAAAAAAATATCACAAATCACAGAAGTGCTGGGAGCAGCTCTTGAAAAGATACAATGTTCAGGTACAGACCTCAGGAACTATGGCCATAACTAACTGCAAACATAGCTAAACTGTTGCTTGTACTAACTATAACAGAACACTTTCAAAGACCCCTATACTCTCAGAACACCTACAGTCCCATCAGAAGACTCTACCAGCATTCTAAATAAAATTACCATTGTAATTTAACCTAGTAATAAAGTCATGGCAAATTTCACTGTGATGATATTAATGGCTGTGGCTACATTTGTTAAAGGAGGAACCCAAAACACCTTTCAAGAGCAGGTTTTCACCTGAAAACCTGTTTTCACCTGCTATCAGCAAATGGAGTTCTATGCTCTTCCAGATTGCAGCACCTGAATACAAAAGAGCTCTTGTTTAGCTCTTTTGCTAAAGAACGTTTCAAGCACAGGTTTAACTTATATACGTCTTTCTCTAAGTTGGGGGACACCTCCCACAGAATTCAATAGCACCAAGAGCTAGATCTTCAAAACAAAAAGAAAGGTTTATTTCTTACATTATGAAATGCTTCAATTATCATAGGATGTTCATGTCCATGTGAAACCAAAGGGTTTATCTCCATTCCACATTCAGCTCTGGCGTATCTCTAACATGCTGTGTTTACTCTCAGCTTCTAAAATGTAATATTTTTTAAGATGATGGGTGTGGGGGAAGCAGATAAACAGGGCAGACCAGGCTAAATTAAGATCACAAAACCACGCCACATTTTCAGCAACTAGCTGATCTCCTATGAAACAGGATTTCAAACTTTCTTTGGATTCCTTAATAAAAAAATTCCCAGGAGCTTTCTGTGTATGAAGATAGCCAACTTTCCTTTTTTTTTAGTGATTCTTCAGAAAGGGCACAAACTGATTCCTTGGAGAGATAGTGCTTTTTATCTACAGGGACTTTGTAAACAAATTGATCCAGATGTTTTGCTTTAGAACTCTCCAGACATAGTAAATTATTCCTTACTACATCAACACTTCATTTCCTCTATTTGCAGCTAACATCTCAAAACAGACCACTTTTCAAAACACAAATAATTGAAATGTTGTATTAGCACTAACAAGATCATTTGGACACTTTCTTAAATAAAATCTGTCTTCTACATATAAATGCATTTGGTGCCACATAACAGTTTCCATAAAGGATCACAATCAAATATATTAAGAATGTATTAGTATCTTTTTCCTAAGCCATTGAAAATTTAACAAAGAAATCTTAAGAATGTAATTCTTCCTTTCTTTTGTTACATGATTCGCTGCATTTATCTTTTAAAAAACCCTCGACCTGTGGGACGGTAATAGATTCCAAAGTCTGAGTTAAAAACTCAGACAACAACTAGCCTATCCCATTAGGATGAAACTAAAGTGGGAAAAAGTAAGAGAGGGAATAGGTCTATGGACTAGGTAAATATTTAACAATATTTGACAATGTACAAATGACATATACATTCAAAAATTAATGAAGAAGAAAGAAACCTGCTCCCTGTGTTTCTTAGTGGCACACCCAATAGGCTATTCTTCAGAAATGCACATATAGATTTTTTTTTATTTCAATTTTTTAAAACCAATAGTTAAAAGTATTAATTTACTTTAAAGATATAAGGGACTTTCATAAATAAGAGTAAAACAAACTTAACTGACTTCCCTAACTTTCTTTAGATGTTTTTCTTCCATTTTACAGTGATGTGACCAGTTTCTCCATAGCTTTGAAGTAATCTTTCCTAATTACAGGCTTTTTGAAGGTCACATGCTGACAAATATAGCAACCAGCTTTCCATTCTATGCTTCCTGAATTAGAATATTTGCTTTAAAATGAAATCATTGGTAGCTTTCCAGTTACTATAAGGACAGCAGGATCAACCGAGTGCACAGCAACAGATTACAAAGCAGGTGGCTTGAGGCTAAATCTAAACAGTTTCCTCACATAGCTTTGTAAAGTGGGGTGCAGATAACTCCTAATGAGCGTTAAGGGCTGTCTGGTCACTTAGTTGTATACAAGGTCTAGACAGGTCAAGGTCTAAGGATCAGAGCTTCTAATTAAGTTCTATTAAATACTCGTTAGTTGTAAAAGATGTCACCAGAAGACCCACCAGAGCTATAGTGTCTAATTATTAAACAGTAGTGCCCTTATAAGACCCCCAGGACTTGAAAAATTATGATAAGATACTGAAAGAGAGAAAGAGACAGCCAAAAAAGAGGTGAATCTGAGGACACAGCTGAAAATTGAGGTCATTGTTCTATATCACATTCCTCATGTAAAAGAGGAATTTGAAACTCATCGTCTATTGAATCAGTCGGTATTTGGCAGCATCAATTCTAATGTTGAGTTAAACCATTTAGGAGGCAGATTTGGAGAGCCTTTCATTGCAAAATGAGCAAATAATGAAACACACTTATTTCATAACCTGTATTTGTAACAAACACAACTCACTGAGCTGTTGCTCATTCCCTAAAAGCTAATAAAAAGGCGAAATTAATATGACTACAGCCAACATTTTTTTACTTCCTTTAAATAAAAGCCTCATATAAAAGCTCTTGTGGTTTGGTGATACTGTGCTGTTGCTGACTGGCAGGGCAGGATTTGGCGATGCAACCCCCTGAAGACTGTTGTTATGCTGTTTTTCTCCCAGTACTCATACTGGGAAAACACACCAAATCAGACAGCTAAAAGGGGAGAGCACCTGGTGAGCATGAATTCTGCAATGACAGGTTTTAAACCAGCAACAACCCAAGTGGGTACTAAAGAGATAACAGGCTCAAGCTTTGGCTAATGAAGGCGGCCACCCACATGCATGCAGCCAAGAACGCTAGCACTCAAGTGGGTCATAAGAAAAGGTAATGCTTACATCTCAGGTCAAAGAATGCCAGTATGCAATGCTAAGGACTGATCCTGGCCAGCTGGAAGGATGATCTTAGGAGCCAGAAATATGGTACCCAGGGTCAGGAGACAAATTCCTGAGGTTCCCTTTAAAGGCGGCACAGCAGCGCTGGAGTAACTCCTAAGCACTCTGACATTTCCCTTCTTGTCTTTTACTCTCTTTGAGCACCCCAAAACATGGCACCATTCAGACCTCCTAGACCTAGAAAACATTTTGGAGAATGAAAGACTCCAGGTTTTATCATGAATTCTCTGGTGCTTCTCAGCCTCCTGACAGCCCTCAAATTACCTGGACTGCAGCCTTCCTTGCAATATCTTGGCTCTGCTGTTCCCAGTCTGCCTGGAAACAATTAATGCATTAGCACAAAAAAAATGAAAAAGGAATTAATCATCCTTTCCTGAACTTCAAAATATTCAAGTTTTGGACAGGTCTTTATGGAGATGGGGTAAGATCGGAACTGAGTTACCCCTTCCTAGCTGACGGAAAGTCTTGCTGTTTATTTCCCTTCTTACTAGCTGGCAGCCACAATAAGTTGTGGGGCTGCACGTATCGGTCTTTCTTCCCTTACCTCTGTCCCCTATAGCACCCTGGTAGCAGCTGAAAAAGGGCACCACCTTCTACTCACACGCTCCCCTTGTCCCTCCCAGGATGCAAACTGTCCAGTACAAGGTGGCAAGAAGCCCCACTTTACCATCTCATCTTTTGATGGACCTTTTTGGCCCCAAAGCTCAACATACTGATGCCAACAGGAACCCACAACCTTTTTTGCCAAACTCATAAATTGATTACCTTCCTTCTGCCACCCAGGTGAATCCCAGAACCTCACAAACCTCTTCAGTTCCCTCTAATTCTACCTATCCAGAGAAACACCTTTTTGTCCAATTCCCTTCCCTTGCCACAGTTAACCCACTCACTCTCACATCTCTCAGACACGATGTAGTGTTTCATCCTCCCTGAGACTCACAACCACTCCTTCTGCCCTGCCAACCCTCCACCAACCCGAGGGCACTCCTAAGCATATGCTAGGGCTGAAAGAGTCCTTAAACTCAAAATCTGAGGATACCCTCAGATTTTTGACAAGCCTCTGCCTCCTCCTCCTCCCTTCTGTTTCTGGTTCTCGATAAGCAGAAACCGAGGCTGTAGGAAAAGCCTGTAAGAGCATCTCACATCAGCAGTGCACCAAATGCTGCCTTTGCTCTACGGAATCAATCTGTAGATGCTCCTCAGGGCCAGCATTATTTAATAAACTCATTCTGTGCCCATGGCAAGCAGATGGCAACACGGGCATGGCAGGATGGGTTCAGTCACACCTAGTGTCAGGAAGAGGTAGCTCAACCTCAAGGAGCTCAGCCACTCTGCAGGCCTCCATGTCCTGCAATCCCAGAATGACCAGATGGCCCTGATTCTGACTACACCTTCTTCTAATTTTTTGTCCCTTTACCAGATTTCCATTTCTGTCCCAAAACACTCCTGTATTTCTTTTTTTTTACCCTTAAAAACACAAGGGCTGGCTTTTCAATATGCCAATTAAGCAAGAACAGAGGGGAAATGACACATCAGGAGTAAAATGGAGCGCTCAATCCTCTGGCTCACTAATTAGGATTTATGTACTGGAAAAATCCAATTCCTGGCACCGGTGAGTTAATAAAAAAATGAAAAAATGTCTGGAAAATTGGAAAAACTGGTATAATTGTCTAAGAAAACTAGCACATCTGGTCATTTCCCCACACATTGTTATTAGCACCACAATTATTTCAGCAGGAGGCGAGCTGGGAAGAAGTAATACAGGACCAATGAAGAAAAGCAGTAGCAGGATAACCTACCATTCAGACACTGACTCCTGAAAGAAAGCAGACCTGCTGCTAAACAGGCAAGTCTACTTTAACATGCACTTCTTAAAACTGTGATTTATAGTGTTTAAACTGGAGATAATTATTTCCACTAGGGGTATCACAACTGCAAAATCACCCAGTTCCTTCTGTGCAGTCATTTTCGTTGGTACATAAATTGCTAATATTCTGATATTTACATGCTTTTTCTAGTGGTAGGAAGGGATATATGAGGTGCAAGGCAAGAGAAAGCAGATCTCCAGATAGCAATTCATACAGCATGCATGTGTATATGAAGAGGATTCAGTTGCATGCTCTTGAGACTCAAATGCTAACCATAAAGATTTCCCAGAGCATACCAGTGAATCTGGTAAGCTACTTGTCCTTCTTTCATAATTGCTTTTATGAGGAAGGCGAGAAAAAAAAAATCCCAGGAAGAATGCCAGTAATAGTTGCACTTTGTTGCTTCTCCTTTGAGTTTTTTGCTTTTAGATTTTTGCGTGGTGATATTTCATGATATGAACATTTTGACAGTTTAATGGGGTTCTCCTGCTTCTTCTGCAGCGTAATCCTTCAGGAATCTTATACAGAACGACCCTCTTGCTAACATATCAATTACTAAGACCTTTTTCTTTTGTAAAATGTGCATAAAAATTATCAGCCATGCTTCACAAGTAAAGTATATTAATTTCCATTGTAGCTAAATTGGACAAGATCCAGTAAGAGATTTAGATACTTCAGTGCTAGGCAGTATAACACCTATCTTTCAGTACCTCAGATCCCACAGGAAAATTCAAAAAGAGAATGGAGTGCCAGGCTCTCTATTCAATTCACAGGATAAATTAGCGCCTCAGAATTTAATCCAAAGCAGGCAACACAGCATGCACACACCTGATGACAAGATATTCAGGAGGCAACCACCTAGAACTGGCCACAGGCAAATGTTAAGAAGAGTATGCCTTAAAACCTGCTCATTCAGGAAGGCAGTTTGATTTACAGGATATCTGGAGCCCAGAAGCCTCTACTCATGTTACATAGCTGTCTCTGCAAAAAAATAAGCATGGTTCATGCTTTTCTATTAAAAACAGGTTGGGAAAGCAGATGGATTCCTGTCTTCATATAATCACCCAGTGGTTGGCCAGGCAGTAAAGGATCTCATTTCTTCCCTTAGCTCAAGGGAGCTCAAAGTCACCTCTCCAAAAAAGTTTCCTACTTACAAGCATGCTCAATGCCTCAAGCGCTGTCAGGAAGCTCTGGGCCCAAAACAGACATCAAAAACTGAAGCACAGTAAAATCAGTATGTAGTTTACTTGGAAATAAGGAGGCATCCCTTTTTCCCCTTGTACCAGGACTTTTTCTATACTGTATCAAACAGCAATTTTGCGCAAAATGGACAATAGGTCCCGGGAGCAGGGAGAAGAAACACAGGCCTATGTGTAATCTGAGTGTCCACGGAGTCTTTTTTCCTCATTTACATGTTCTTCCTCTGACAAAGTGAATAGNCGAGTGTCCAAGGAGTCTTTTTTCCTCTTTTACACGTTCTTCCTCTGACAAAGTGAATAGTCAATCACTGCCTACACATTGGTAAAGCTTCATGGATTAAGACGAAGAATGCTCCGCCACACAAACCAAGACTAGTTTACAGCCTAGNTGAGTGTCCACGGAGTCTTTTTTCCTCATTTACATGTTCTTCCTCTGACAAAGTGAATAGTCAACCACTGCCTACACATTGGTAAAGCTTCATGGATTAAGATGAAGAATGCTCCGCCACACAAACCAAGACTAGTTTACAGCCTAGAGGCTAAGTATAACTCAGTCAGTGGAAGATNGAGGCTAAGTGTAACTCAGTCAGTGGAAGATGCAGGATTTCATCCCATTAGATAGAAGGAACTGAACCTTTCTCACTCTTCCTGCTCAAGTATCTCAAACAGCAGGCTGGATGGAACTCCTTGCGGTGGCTTTTAGAAATAAATCAGCAGCTGCCATTCCATTGTTTTGTGAAATCATTGAATTTCTTAGCATGCGAACATCCCTAATCGATTAAGTCCATCCTGAAATTCACAAACCTGCCAGCTTTACCCTTTCCCACACTGAGGTATCATCTACCTCTTTAATTTAAACAACTTCTTACATGTCTTCTGACACTACTCAAACACCANCTGAAATTCACAAACCTGCCAGCTTTACCCTTTCCCACACTGATGTATCATCTACCTCTTTAAACAACTTCTTACATGTCTTCTGACACTACTCAAACACCAACTACTTTATTTCAAAATATGCTGTTTCAACACGTTTGTTTTATCTCTTGAAATTAACAAAGCATCCTTCCCTATCTCAAAAAGTGGTCAACAAAACCCAAATATATTCATCTCAACCATGTCAAAATTTCAAAGTTAAGCATACCAATGAGACACGGCGGGAGGGGAGAAAGGAAGGAACTTGGACTAATGGAATTGCTGTGCTTCAACTTGGAATGCAAAAGAGCATCTCAGCAAGTCCATACAAAACATTTATTTGCTGTTTACAGTTACAAACGTTATGTTCCATGTTCTCATGCTGAACTGATCTACTTTTTTATTTTCTACACTGTGAAGACACAAACATAGGAATGCTCTATTCCTAGATCCCTTTCAGGACAGTATGTGATTTAGATATTGAGCTGCTTTGTCTTGTCCATATTAAGGTGCATGTACAAAAGAGAACACTCAGGCTCCTGGGGAATTTGTAGACAAAAGAGTCAGTGACTGTTGATCCCTGGATGGTGGTGAGTCAAAGTTGGATGGCAGAAGCCCCCTGTTATTATTGCTCCTTTCTACCCACCTTGTCTTTAAGTCAATGACTGCCCACAGTGGCAGAGATGATCAAATTGTCCATGATGTAATTCCTCAATTGGAATTATCTACAGTCTGGCATGTTCAGGTAACTGGAAATTTCTGACCATTTGCTTTGCCAATGACCTTTGGCTCCTCAGCAGAAGCTACCTATGCACTTTAGCCATTCCTGCCAGATGGACAGCAACTTCCATGAGAAAAGTAGAGTACAGGGGTCAGCTGGAGGTGTCTATCATTTCAACATCTCAGTTTAATCCATCTATGTTCATAAATCAATGCCCATGAAACGTAGGAACCTCCAGTTTCAGCTGGGGGCAGAGGAGAGGAAAGAGTTCAAGATCTCTTTTGACTTGGACAATTTACCTAAATCCTACTTTAGGAACCTCAGCCCTTTTCTTACAGTATATAGCTCATTTTAATTACAATGGATTTGATTTTTTTAATCTTAATACAGATCATGAAACCATATAGCACCATTTACCTTAATGTTTGCAGTGCTTATAATTAACCTTTGGTCTCAGACATAATACAGTGAGTTTTGGAGTCCTGAGGCATTAATTACATGGCAGTTATGCTGCAATTTATTTTAAACTAGGCTTTTTGAGAGACATGTACTAAAGACCCATGCCATTAGAGAGTATCCATATGGTTGAATCATCACATTTTACGAGGGATCTTTTTGTTGTTTGGCCTCCAGTGGTGACTGCTGCTCCATCCAGCATTTACAGATTCTCATCAGCTCATACTGAAAAAACAGCACCGTCAAGAGTCAAAAATGCACTTTGCCTTGCATCACCCCTCCTACCATGCCCACTTTCATCCACAACTGGTTATCAGCCAAGATTTCCAAAACTGATCATTGACATCCTCTTCCTCAGAGGTGAAACTGAAAATACCTTTTTTTATTTTCCACCCTTTTAGTAACCTGTGAAAAGCAGATGCTTTACAGGGACAAGATACTGGTATCTAGAATGTTTCTTATTTGTATCAATAAAATCAAACCAGATTACCTAATGGATACCATTTTAAATTATCAGACTTGCTCTTCCCCCTTAATATCATTTGTTTACTCCGTGTATATCAGGTGCCAACAAAGGCTAACAGGGCTGTGTCATTCTCACACACAAACAGAATCCAATACCGCTTCTCTGACACACAGGAAGAATAATTTGTGAAGAATTCTACATGCTTGTATCTCGGTGCACTTTGACAAAAAATAGTGTAAGTGTTCTCATCCTTACTTTACCTAACGAGGAACTGACATACAAAAGGGTCACAGGGGGCGTTACAGGCAGAGCTGGAAGCACAAAGAACAGCTCCCCTCTAAATATTAGCCCTCCTTGCACGTTTTTCTTTCCCCTTACTTTTCTCCCTTTGTATTAGAAAGTCTGCTGTCAATGACTCTCATGATTGACCACATGATATTACAAAAGTCATGACAGTGAAAACTAAACAACTGGGGAAAAGAAACTGCAAAGTGAGACTATTCTAAAGTCTTTGGGTTTCTTTTTTGTTTTAAATTACTCTTTATTTTCAGCAACTAACACAGGCTTTGATTAAGATTTTCTTTGTTAAAGAATCAACATTTTCACTCCTGCTGTTCTGTTGAGAAAGAAATCAATACCTATCCTCTGAGATATCCAGGAAATCACTGGGAAAACCATAACAGAGCAGACTTGGCATTTCTTAAATTTCTAAGTAAAAATCAAACAGGAAAAAAATTATTCAATATTCTTTATAGAACATAAACCAGCAAAAAAGACATGCCAAAGTTAAGAAAAATTCTTTCAAATCTTCCTAAAAAAAAAAAGGGGGGGGGGGGGGGGGGGGGGGNCATTAAGCTGGAATCCATGGAAAGAGAGTTGTTGTGCTTTGGGGTTTTTTTGGTTTGGACTATTTTTTTTTTTAAGAGCTAAAAGAAATTTCAAGGCTTACACTTGCCTTGGAGCCTCATTGCCAATTTTTGTGGTTTTACAACCACAGCCTCTTATTGCTTTTTCTTTTTTTTCTCACCCCCCCCCTTTTTTTTTGAGAGGGAGGAGTTGTTTGTTTGTTTTTCTAAAGTATTTCTCTCTTTCCCATTGTCATGTATGATACCCACACACTAAACAAGGGAAACTAACACCAAAGGGCATGCAGAGAAACTGCCTATTCAAACCAAATGACATTTTCCCTTCTTCGTCACCAAAGTCTAAAGGCTCTACCCAGCAAGACTGCTAAAGCGAGAGGGAGATTTCACCTCTTTTTCCCAACCTGATACCCGAGTCCTGCAGGACCTTAACTCCTCCACCAGTTGCTTCTCTATCCCATAGGCTAAGACAGCGGCTGTGCCCAATATGAAGGAGTTAAAGCCAGTAGTCAAACTCAGCCTTTGGGCAGGGCATGCTCTGCACAGTAGCAAAGGATTGAGCATTCATATGTACCCAGTGCTGTTATGCCTGGGCCAAGTAGGCCTCAAGTGTTTAGCCCTGTCTATCTCATGGAGCCCACTAAGAGCAGGCAAGACAAACACAGGGATTCCAACACCTTGCGGTGATATGGACTGTGAAATAAGGGAGATGTCTATGACACTGAAGATATTTTGTGGACTGCCACATTGAAGCCAGAGGCACTGCAAGGCTGGCTTCTTGGACATGCCCAGTGATAGACTCTTCTTGGGCACCCATGCCAACACACAATCTAGACTGAAGAATTGACAGTGATCTTGCCTGCAGGGATTCTTCGTAGGTGGAATGACCACGCACCTGTCCAGTCATGTTTTCTGCTGTATCCAGTCATGTTTTTCCCATGTTAGTGCGGCTGCATCATTGCCAAGAAGGAATTCTACCCAAAATGCATATAAACTCTCAAGACAAACAGGCTGAGGGCAAAAAATAGAGTACTGCTCCCTTCCTCCTTTCATTTCACCTATAGTCAGGCTAATGCTACAGGTACATCACATTTACTATGAATGTAATGTGTAAATTATCATTTTCATATTAGAAGTATTTTGTCCACTATTGGCTGGTACTGAGTAAAACAAAAGACATTTCTGCATGCACAAGTCTTCTCTGGATCCAGCTTGAAAAGCTTTATTATGAGGGCAGTAAAGGGAGAGCCAGGTCCTGACAGTGACACTGTGAGCTCCTTCATCTACTGTCCTGGGTAGTTTCAATATTTATAAGTTCTATTCTTAAAAACCTCCGTGAAGAAAGAGCAAAGGTTTGGGTTTCTCTGATTGCTGCAGGCCCCTCCTAATTTGTCATACTGTGGTTTATGTTATGGTGGGGGGAAAGAGCACATCCTTTGCTGATTTTTATGCTTATGATTTTGTAATCTTGTTTGAAGTTTTAAATAAATAACAGCTTCTTAACAGTAGCTTGAAATAAACAGGGAATTTGTCCCTGGCCTGTGCACAGTATTTCTTGGGTTTGGTGGTCAGGTTTGGCAAGGGGAGGGAGGTGAGAGCAAGATGTTTTCCCCTGACATTTTTCTTCTTGCACGCTGCTGGAAAATCTAGTCTTATATGCCCAACATCCCCAAGGTTGCAGGGACTACTCCCATTTATTTACTGATGCTCTCAGTGGACTCAAAGCAGGTAAGAGAGGAGACAGACCTAGAAAATAAGGCTTTAGAGATATATCTACTTCAGTCATGAGACCTACCTGGACTTGTTGCCCGCAATCTCTTTGGACTATGGACCTCCAAGACATCCATCCTTCCCAAAGGCCAGTATAAGGACAATGTGATTCCATACCACATTGTGTGGATTGCCTGTGATTCAGACTTGCGTGACACGGTCTGCACTGTTCTTGCAAGCAACATACCACAAGGGAAAATCTGAGTTGTTTCTGGTTTCTAGTGACTAATTTTTGACAACACTAATAAAGTATTTTACAGTGTGTTGGAGTTTCTTTCCTTAGCATTTGAGTCTTTACCGTTTAAAATAAATTCTAACACTTTCCACAGAAGACATTCAGGCAAATTCAACTGACATTCACCACATCACAAACTGATAAGCAGCAGGGGTGTTAGTTGTCTTCTGTATTGTAAGGACTGCTCATGCTTTCCGTAGCTAAGACAAGGTGGGAATCTCAGAATAGCAGTTTACAAAGAATTAGTTGTTTTAAGACTTGTTGTTTACTTCTTAAGACCATGAAAAAATTTATTGCTCTAATAAAAACTGAGTGAAAATAAATAAAAGGAGCTTTAAATTAAAGGAGCTTAAGTTTTACAAGTCTGTTATAAACCAGAAAAGATGCAAAGGCTTTGCAAGTCCTCAGGAAAGGGTGTTTTCCTTTTGTATTTTACAGTAATTTTAAAGTTTCTTAAATATAAGCAATGTGTTTTACTCTCCAACATTATACTCTTTGTTCCACAGTTTGGAAAAACAAATTCCCCTTTTAGCCACTGATTCTCCTGACCACAGGAAAATACAGACAGTGAATTTAAGATTCATGTTCCTGAAGAGGTATACATGTTGTTATGATCTCAAGTACGCCACTGCTTGGAAGCTTGACTATGCATTTTATGACTGCATGTGGAAACAGTGACATTCTTATGAATTTTCCCCTAAAAATTAGGATTTACTAAAAGTGAAAGGGGTTGACTTGCAGCAGTTTACCCAGAACATAAGTTCATTATCACAGCATTGAAAAGCTATAAACAGATATTTCAGAAGAGAAAAATAAGAACCATACTCTCCCCATTTCTATCCCCCATCGTCACCCATTCCCATCTTCTGTAACATCTAGCCATCTGTATTCAAGTTCCTGTTTTGCTCCCTCTCCTCAGAAAACCAAGCCCTCAACTTGTCAGCCTGTAATGAAGTGACTACATTAGTGGACAAGGGAAAAGCTACTGATGTCATCTACCTGGACTTCTGTAAGGCCTTTGACACAGTTCCCCACAACATCCTTCTCTCTAAATTGGAGAGGTACGGATTTGATGGGTAGACTGTTCCGTGGATGAGGAATTGGTTGGATGGCCACATTCAGAGGGTAGTGGTCAATGGCTCAGTGTCCAGATTGAGATTGGTGACAAGTGGTATCCCTCAGGGGTTGGTACTGGGACCAGTACTGTTCAGTACCTTCATCAATGACATAGACAGTGGGATCAAGTGCACCCTCAGCAAGTCTGCCAATGACACCAAGTTGAGTGGTGTGGTTCACACTCCTGAGGGAGGGGATGCCATCCAGTGGGACCTGGCCAGGCTTGAGAAGTGGGCCCATGTGAACCTCATGAGGCTCAACAAGGCCAAGTGCAGGTTCCTGCACTTGCATCAGGGCAACCCCCGATATCAATAAAGGCTGGGGGATGAAGGGATTGAGAGCAGCTCTGCTGAGAAGGACTTCGGGGGTCCTGGTGGACGTGAGCTGACAATGTGCGCTCACAGCCCAGAAGGCCAACCATATCCTGGGCTGCATCAAAAGCAGCGTGGCCAGCAGGTCAAGGGAGGAGATTCTGCCCCTCTACTCCGCTCTCGTGAGACCCCACCTGGAATACCACGTCCAGCTCTGGAGCCCTCAGCACAGGAAAGGCATGGACCTGTTGGGGCGGGTCCAGAGGAGGGCCACGAAGATGATCAGAGGGCTGGAGCACCTTTCCTGTGAGGACAGGCTGAGAGAGTTGGGGTTGTTCATCCTGGAGAAGAGAAAACTCCAGGGAGACCCTATTGCGGCCTTCTAGTACTTAAACGGGGCCTACAGAAAAGATGGGGACAAACTTTTTAGCAGGTCCTGTTGTGACAGGACAAAGGGTAATGGCTTTAAACCTAAAGAGGATAGATTTAAACCAGATATAAGGAAGACATTTTTTACGATGAGGGTAGTGAAATGCTGGAAGAGGTTTCCCAGAGAGGTGGTAGATGACCCATCCCTGGAAACATTCAAGGTCACGTTGGACGGGGCTCTGAGCAACCTGATCTAGTTGAAGATGTCCCTGCTCACAGCAGGGGGGTTGGACTAGGTGACCTTTAAAGGTCCCTTCCAACCCAGACTATTCTATGATTCTGTTCTATGATTCTAGCTTATGTTTTCTGCCTTTTGTTTCTTCATCTCAGCATCCTTCAGCCACCCCTTCTGTTCTAAGTATCTCACCTCCACGTTTCTTGTGGAACTGTCTGCATTTTAGGCTTCTGAGTCAGTTTTCTCTTAACACTAGAGAGGTTTTATGCCCAGCTGAGCACTTGTCTGGGTGGTGCAAAACCACTAAACATGGGCATGGAAGCATCTATTATTTATAAAAACATGAACTTCATCTGTAGGTAACATTCCTATTATAAAGTCCTGGAGCATTATTCTGCAGCAAAGAACGAGAAAACATGAAGTGAAATTGTCATCTCATATCTTTAAGACTGGGACATTTTTCTAGGTTCACTGAAGTGTAGCCTGATCTTGCAGCTTACCTTTTTCTGTTTATGGTGCACATTGTTCATCAGCTGAATACTAGTGCTCCCCAATAATGCTAAGGACTATCTAATCCTAATTGTACTCTGTTTTCCTTAAATTTTTATTATTTAGCTACATTTTTTGCAGGATTTCTCCAGCAGCTCCCGCTGCAGCTGTGAGTAGTCCCACTACCTCTCTTTCCCAGATGTTCTATAATTTCAGATAGATGTGTCTCACAGCACCTACAACTCAATTGTCAGAGATTTTTGTCAGTGTGCTTCCACAGTCCTTTTATACTTTTTTTTATGTATGACCTAAAACGTTAGTGCTGAAGATAGCCCACATAACACAAGTGTTCAGTGACATACTTATCTATCACCTCTCCAACAGAAGCTGAGGCAACAGATGATTACTGGAGTTTTCTCTAGGTTGATGGCTTCTCCAGGATACGTGCTTAGAATCAGTGAGGACTGGCACTCTGACATCTCCTAACATGCTGTGGCTTATCTAACCTTGCTTCATGCTTAGGAACACTATTTAGTGATAAAGATTCCTTTGTGCTGGGCACTGTACAACATAAGCAAAACCCATATCGCTCTGCCCAAATGAAATTACATTATGGGCATAGAGAGGATGAGAAACAAATACCAAAGACAGTAACACAACACACCAGGTAGTCCCACTTGTAGTGATCTACCACTAGTGACCTGGGTTTTTGCCAAGGTTTCTTTTAGATATCATTAAAAAAAAAAGTTTTTAGGGTCCTGAGTAAGACTACAGATTTGTTTATTGGCTGGTTACAGGAAATTCTTTTCCAGCATCAGGAGCAGCAGAAAGGAAAGCACAAAGGTAATTGCTTGAAATCAAACATAAGAAATGAAGGTTGGCATCAGCAGCCAACTGGAAGGTCAGCTTCGAGGTAGCATCTGAACAGTGAGACAGAGGCGGAAGATTGAAAAGGCCACAAAACCAAGGAAAAGTAGTTCGCATTTGGTAGGACAGATCAGGATGAATGTGGATAGATGATAACAGCTTATCTTAGAGAAGTTCTATAAAAAAGGCATCAAGATCTGAAAGTGATGACTTAGAAGAAAGTTTCTGTTGAGTACGACTTTCTGGGTCAAAGGCCTGAACAGTAGGCAAGATGGTGACCCAGCAAGGAAGATATTGGGAAAGATTTGGGCAAGAAGTTAAAAAGCTCAAGTTTGGCCATAGTGGACTTCTGCTGGTGGTTAATACAACTCATGAATTGTTAGACGCAGACTAACACGTTTGTTGTCAGCTGTGGTAGAGGAAAATAGGTATGGTTTTTGTCCAGAAAAAAAAGCAGAATATAAATTCAACAATGTATAAGGAATAGGTCCTTCTAATTTCAGTCTGTTAGTTTGTAAGACTCTTTTGCCTTCGTTGTAAAGAACAGAACTTGTATTATTCTCATCATTGCCACTTTCATTTCATGACAATATCAAGAGGAAATCAAAAAGATGATGTCTGCTGAAAAGAATAGTCAGTGGACTCAGTAAGGGGGATTTTGCAAACGAGAAGCATGGCATAAATTGGCAGAGCTCCACTGATTCTAAGGGAAACCTGCCAAGCTGTGTCCAAGCATCAACTTCTTTCCATGTTTCCAAATAAATGAAGTGTTTCTGACCCATAGGTTAACTCTGATCTTTGCAGTATTCATAAAAATGATTGATACCCTGGCTTTCTCTATGTCTAGATATGTATGACGAGTCACAGAAATGTATTACAGATGATAAGTGGACAGCCAGATAGTATCTGGAGAAACCTGACAGTTCCAGAAGCTTTCAATGGCTTCTGTTCTTTTTCTCTCTACAAAATACCTGTCAGGATGTATGGTAGGGAACAGAAGCTACTTACAGTAATGGGCAAAGATAATAAATCATGTGGGAAAAATCGGGGGGGGGGGTGTCCCTTTTTAACATGTACAACTTCAGAGATTAAAAAGTGCTACATATAAACAGAAGAGAAGCAATTACAGTATACTTCATTCCAGTGTTTATATCTCTCCAAAAAGCTGTATAGCTAGTTTTTCTTTCAGTGTTGGCATTTTGAAGTTACTACCTTGTAAATGATCAATGGAACAATGGGGATCAAAAAATGAGAGATTCTTTTTTACCCGTTGTATATTGAACCAAGAATATGTTTCCCTTCAATTTACTTAAATAATAGGATTCTCCTACTCAGATAACCAACTGAACAATGAGTTAACTTAAGAGTAAGTTTCATTCACCTCTCAGCATTAATGAACAAGTCCAGAGCATATCATGCAGTGGATTGACAGGTTTGGAAGAAACACAGTTGAACTACACGTTACTAGCCAAACACGAAAAGTTGCCAAAAGCATCTACCAAACGATAAGTATTATGACAGGGTGCTTTGCAAGAATTTATGAGCAATGGGAATCTGATACTCCACAATCCTGCATGTTCCACAGTTGTCTACATCTGTGCAAAAAGATTGCAAAACGTACAGATAAGATCACTTTGCACTGATGCCAATTACTATACAGAATGTAAAGCAGCAAAAAATCAAGCCTTCTGTCTCCCAGTCACCCAATGTGGATGACCAGTGGTGTTTACTCATAGACTGCTCTCCCTAAAAGTTTAATATATTTGTAAGAGAACTATATGAAAAACACATTCCCTGATGGCATTATACTTTAAAAGGCTCAAAAACAAATAAATTAATTTAGTATGTTATGAAAGAATTAAACAATACCAACATATTTTTACTATTCCCACGAGGACTACTTTTTTCTTATGGGCCTGCTCTTTGCCTCTTGCCAAAATTCAAGACGGCCCCAGAGACTGGCAAGATAAACCTGCTAGTCATTTACGTGAATGACAATTGCCATTTCTGAGCTTACATCTGGTAGAGGCCACCTTCCTAAAAAGGAGAATACAGAGTGACATTTCTTCTGACACCGAGTCCTCTGGGAGTTAACTACAAACACATTTCCACCTTGTTTTAATACCACTTTAACAACCAGAAGCAAAGCTTTAATCTTTTTAAAAATATATTTCCTTAATAAAATTAAAAGTCTTTTGTGATTGTTCTGGCATTTAAAATAATAGCAGCAACTAAAAAAGAAGTATTTAGATCATCCTACAAGATTGTAAAGGGTTTTGTTCCACAGAATCATGCAAGATAATAAAATGTGACTGTATTACTTCTAAACCAATGTGGTGACATGTCACTTAGTTAAAAGAATTGGCGTATTTAGGGATAAATTCTTAATCAGAAATTATAAGATACACCAGATAACTTGGTGCATCTCCTTATTTGTGTTCTCAGAAACACCTGTCTGTTTCTATGGTCCAGAAAGGGAGTTTTCAATGAGCTGCTCTTGGCCCCTATGCGAACTCCCTCATCCCAAAGTCCGGAGTGCCACAGCGCTGCTGGAGAAGAGACCTGTTTGCACAGAATGGTCTGAGAAAGCAGACCTTAGGACATATTGAAACAATTCTTACAAAATCTGAAGCCATCAGAGTCAACAGTAAAATCATCATTGTCTTCAACAGGGATGGGTTTTGTCTCTTTAAAGTCTCTTCACTGCACAGCAACTTTGCTAGCACACTAGAGGTGACTTCTGTGAGATGGCCAACTTGACTACTCGATCGTAACAGCCAACAGATACGTGGAATTCTAACATTTTCAATTGTATGCACTATTTGAAACAGGGGTAGTTAGACTTAAAATGGGAGGAAATGAGTTGGGTTTGGATAGAAGACTCAGTAATGTGTGCTGAAGGGCACAGGAGTCAACAAGGGAAGTATATTACAACATGATTCCCCCTCCCTTATCTACTCAGCATGTATACATCAACTAAGTGTCACAGTGGCATTCCGTAAGTACATAGTGAAATGTAAATTATCTTATGGAAATGCTGGTTGCAAACACATTTGTACTTTGTTCTCTAATTCACTTAACTTTGCCTGTTGTGTTGTTGAGAAGATAGCCTTGACATGATAGTTAAACTTTTACTCAGTGTGATTCTGGTAAATAAAGGGCCTGATACATTTTTTTTTTAACTGGAGACAATGTCAGAGCTACATTTGTATTATACTTTATTACAAACTAATCACAGAACCACAGGAAATGTACTGTTCATTACTCATGGCATACTGAAACTATGAATACTACATTTTCTTACTTTGATTAGAGACAACAGTTGTTTTTGTAGCCAAACACAAATCACAATGGTAGGAGGGAGGTAGGAAAGGGAAGTATACTGGAAAAGTGTATTAGTATGATTTGATACATATGTCCTGTAGCTGTTATAAACAGCACTGGTAACAAGTTTTAATGTGATTAATGTGTTTTTAAAGGGCTTTTGGCCTTCTGTTGCACTGAATATACAATAATGATCAGAACTAAGTGCAAGAATAGGAAGAATATCATCACACAAAGACCTGGATTTCTACAATTTCAATTTGAAACATCATTACAAGATAATGTCAGTAATAGCAGTAAGTGTATTTCCTATGCAATAAGATGTACATGACGCAGTTAGAAGTAAAACAAAAGCAATATTTATATTTGTGATTATATAAAACACCAAAATAAGACTATTTAAATTTAGAACAAAAATCAGGTACTTTGAGCTACACAGTCATTAAAAGACGTCTTTTTGCAAAAGTAACCCCTACCTTCATAAAAAAACATGGTAAAACCAGCTTATTTCTGCACATTAGCAGCTGAGCTCACCTGAGCTTGTAGGTTTTACTTTCTAGATTTTGTCTTTTGAGACTGCATAAGTGTCAAGCCTCAGGTATTATTTGCAGCACTGGAGAACTCATGGAAAAAAAATCAGTAATCCATATATATATTTGCAAATATGAAAGAACACAGAAATACAGAATATTTACACCAGGTAGATACAGGAGAAGAAACAGAATGTAGAGTACCAACCCCTCTCCCAAACACTCCTTCACTACAGGAACAGGAACAGAAGAATAGAGAAAGTGCTCTGACTGCAGCTGGAGAAAAGGCAGAAAATTGGTTATTTTTCAAAAATATGAACATTTTTCACTGGACACAACATAAGTAATGTGTGCCATGTTCTTGAACACATACTTCTCAGGCACGGCAGGTTATTTCTTGCCCAGAGGAAAGAGGAATCATAATCAATGCAACAGTATGGCAATCCATAAGTTAGTAAGATCTTGATAAACACAGAACCAAGGTGTGTTATGGAGTCAGGAGAACCTCTGCATTTAAAACATGCAAGACATGGACACTGCCCTTAAAAAAAAAAAAACTCGGAAAAACTTTCTCAAACTGTGTGATACACCAAAGCTACAAGAATTTCTTAGAAACAGACCTTCTGAGTGTTTTGTACCTGGAAACACTAGTAGCTATAAATCTGGCTAGATACATACATGCCTACCTTATGGATAGGTTCTGTATTGTTGCAAAAGATGGTATAAAGCATAGCCCGAATGTATGTGAAATAAGTTTTAATAACAAGAGCAAAGGCTTATATCTGAAAATTCTGGAAATCAGAAGAGCTTTGGCACTTCTGAACCATGAAATAAGTTACCATCAGAACATCTATTGGAGTTCTACTGATTCATATCTTTCTAGTTTTTACAGGCTTTGAAATGCTTTAGTTGATAAAAAATTGCTAACTACATTAAACAGAAACACTATACTGTCAATAAGTGAATAATAGTTGATACCAGCATTTATGTCACTTCCCAAAGTGCTTTGCACCAATCTAATCAGCCACCCTTTAAGTAGGCAAAACCTAAACTGGTAAAATCATAAATGAAAAAAATGGGCAATACAGTGTTGAGTCTAGTGACCTGAGCAGGTGAAACCCAGTTAAGAAAAAGTTTGTCATCAAATTTGACAAGATGGTGGTTACTGAGAACAGAATTAAATGTTCAGGCATTCTCTGGAAGACTGTTCTTTTCAACAGTGGCTACATTTTTGTTATTAATTCAACAATCAAACCACAGAAAAAGTAAACAATTTAAAGTATTCTTTTGAAAAAAGACATCAGCAAAGAGAGATGTACTAACTATTGCAGATTTCTGCCTCATCCATAGATGTGGCTGCATGATTGAATCCAGCCCAGCATAAGGAAAAATAAAGAGCGCAAACGAAAGACACGCAGGAGAGCTGGGCTTGGCTTCATGCCCACCGTCATCACAGTCAAACTCCATTTCCAAAATCTACCACAACACTTTCCTCTTAAGCTTCCTCTGGGTCACGATGACCTTTGTTAAATGCTACAACAAAGTGATAAAAATGAAGACTGGGAGTACACTCGTTGCACAGTTTAAATTGAAAGGAACCAGGGGATCTGAACCAGATTGCAGTTAAACGTAATATATTGCTCAGCTACATTCCTCTTTGTTCCAGATGCGTGATTTGTTACTAGTTATAACAGAATGCAAGCTGTATTTTGTAGAGACTAAAACCAACACACTACAGAATGCAGAAGCACCACCTATCAATTTTCTAAAAGGAAACTGCACCTGACTGCAAACTTGTCCTCATTTGCCTGAGCCCTCTGGGCAGCACAATGGTTTAATGCAACAGCCCTTCACATTTGAAGGGTGTGGTTCAGTTCTGGCTTCACAGAAATGAGTTTAACAGTCTAAATTTATCAGGTAGTGAAAGTTTACCCATTAAAAAAAAAAAAAAAAAAANCTTCACGTATCTGTGTACATCAGTGTAATTCACAGATTGTGCTCCGCCACTTCCCCGAGACTGACCTACATCACTTCTGTGCTTTCAGTCTTGCAATTCTCTCAGGCAAAGCGGGCAGCTTACCCACTCCTTTGCACCAACGCCATCCTTCCCACACTTTCAGAAACGTTGATCCCTAAATTGTTAAAAAGGAGCATGGGAGTTTAGCCATGTAGCTACAACCCCAAGTACTGGCCCTGACCACTGCAAAAGTAAACAGTCATTTAAAGTTAAGTCTGTTAAAATGTTCCAGTTTATCTCCAAGCAAAAATGTAAAGCAAAACTTTGTTTTTATTTGCTCTTTCCAAAAGACAAAGATAAAGGATGCAGTAAAAAGAATGGGACTGCAAACGTAAACGAGGTCTGCCATTCACAATATCACAACGTCAGGAAAAGGAAGACAGGTGACAGGTGACAGTGCAAAAAGTGGTTTCAGTTGTGATTACTGTGGACACTGTTACAATTTCCATTTTATCCGGGCTCAGTTCCTGAAATTTTTGATGACATAACACAGCCCTCACCCAAGCAAAAGTTCTGTGGGGTTCAGTGACATTTCTGTGAGAGTAAAATCAAGTAAAACAAGGAAGAGCTGCATAAGCAGATGACTATACTCTGGCAGCGGGGTTACGCTCAGAGCCGTCCGCTGACATGAATGGGGCTATTTATGCAGCGACAAACCGTTCAGAAACCTGTGTTGGCATATGACTCTGCATCCCCAAGTAAACTTCAAACATACACATGCTGTCTCAAAAACACAGCAGGAACTACCCACAACACCATCACAGCTCAAATCCTATTCATCACAACCGCCCTCCCGTTCTGTGCAGTGCTCACGCCAGGACAGGACCTTCTATTTTGTGTCCCAGCATGTTGCCACTTTCCAGGGAGAAGTGCTGCACGCAAAAAACTCTCAGGAACTCAGCAGGAGTCACTGCCTCCTGCAGAGTCAAGAGACTGGCTAACAGCGGGGCTCGCTGAGCGGGGGCTTGCAGAGCAGTCTTGCAGCAGCCTACCTGGCCTTTTCTACAGACGTGGAGGAGCAGACTGGTTCATGAGGAAGTCTGGAGCCACATTTTGAATTCCCATTTTTTTTCAGGCTGTGTCATTTTCCAAATGCTTTGCTGTGCAAAGAAACAGACAGCTGATCGCATATTAGGTCAAGAATCATGCAGGTAGACTGTTGTACAGCTACTTATTGGGGAGCCCCATTGACAGCCCCCAAAGAGGGCTGCCAGAGGAAATGAAGGAGATTGCTGACACCCTGCATGGGGCAGATGCTTAAACAGGAACTAGAGAAAAAGACAGTAACTATGAGAGGATGTGGAAGTCTGTCTTAACCACCAGAGATCAGCTGACTGGTGGCATCATGTATTGGTATGAGGCAAGGTCACCCAACTCTCACCAAACAAAAATCTCAGCAGGAACACACAGGCAGGAACCCCTACGTTGAAGAACAAGACACCATGTCCCATTAAGATCCCACAGGGGCAGAAGTTGCTGCATTATATAATGGTGAGTTTGGCTCCTACCTCTCTGCATGGTAGGGATTCTCAGCTCCCGAGGAGTTCACAACTTGGAGGAGCTGTGAGATGTTGCCTCTGGCCATGGGTGTGGCGTTAGTACTGCCATAATTTCCTGGCTCTTCTGTTTCTGTTGTCCATGTCAACCGTTTTGAAGTGGCACTGTTACTTATTTCTAAGTGCAGTTGCCACTGATGCTGAACAGTGATCCATTGTTCCTATTGTTGCTTCCACACTCAGTGGTTCATAAAAACAATGCTTAAGATGCAACTTCAGCACAGGGAGTCCCAAAACTGCTGACTGTCAGAAGCTGGGAAAGTATACAAGCAGGGAGAATCACTCTGTACTCGCCCTGCTTCTTACACTTCTCCGTAAGCTTCTTCTGGCTGCACTCAGGAACAAGGTGCTGGGACCTTTGCTACAAGCGTATATGGCTCGCCTTATGCTCTTCATCTGACATTTCCCTGATCAACACTAATAGTTAAGGTTCGGTTATTTCAACTGACAATGCCAGTGTCCTTTCTGCTGTTGTTTAAAAACTGCTCTCAAAGTGTAACACTTTGATTTTCCATGTCAATGTAACTTTCCAGATTGTACTGCGTTGACTGAAGTAACCACGCCACAGGAGTGAAGCAATCTTTGCTTAACAACAAAGAAAAGCCTGAAATAAATATTGGAACATATTGATATACTCTGGTTTGGACATAACTACCTAAAAAAAATGGAAAAAAAAAAAAGAAAGAGAGAGAAAAAGAAAATTTGCATTCTGTCACCTGGTCCTCATGAGGATTTACAGTTTCGACAATAACAAAGGGAATGTTTGAAGAGGGGAGAATTAGGGAAGATGAGGAGATTTAAATTTCACCAGCATTTTCCAGCTTTTGATAAAATGTTAAATGGATGTTTATTTAAGCAATTTTTTTTTCCATTTTGAAATCCTAATTTCACCAGCTGTTTTCTTTTTCCCCAAAGGAAAATGAGATAAATATTTCAAAAACCATAAGAAAGTGGCATTGTTTTCTACCAACAGAATTCCCCGTTTCATTAAGAAATTCTGAATCAAAGGGTTTTTTAAAAAAAAAGAAAAAATTCATAAATTGTATATTTAAAAAACAAGTAAACAAGCATTTTTTCAACACCCTTTACTCATAAAAGTAAGAGTATAATGTATTGTATGTGGAATAGAATAACTAATGATCAGAACTGCACAGCAACTCTGAATTTTAAACATATGGCAGAAGAGTACGCAGATTCCAAAGTGAAATAAAGCTTACTGAAATGGCCTGTTAATTTTGAAGGGAGAGACTTAAGATGAGAGAAATCAATGCCCACAGGACACAAACGTGCACACCAGACAACATGAGGGCTATGGGAAAAAGCCTGCATGGTTTCCAAAGGGAACTGTTCTTTAAGCTATTTAATAAAACAATTGTTCAACAGATGCTTGCATTTCTCTTGAGTAAAGAGTTACTCCCAAAGGAAATCAAGTTCAATAGGATTCAAAATATTTGTGGATTTATATGTTTTGGACATACAGAGGTATGAGTTTCCCAAAGAATGGGTAACTTACCTATAAGAAACAACTCATGGAATCTGCTGTACCATTTGTTATCACGATAAATGATGATATTTGAATATACAATACATTCAAATGCTTTGTCACAGTATTTTCATTAATGCAACTGTAAACTGCAAAAGCCACACGAAATTGCCTGAAAGCTACCTATGAATAATAATTCATAAACTAGAAAAGAATGTTCATTAAAATATGTGACATTCATAACAAACTAAATCTTAAAACTTAGTTAAAAAAGGAATTCATAAATAGCTCACATCCGTTTAAGATTTTTTTAAACAATAAACTTTGTAAAAAAGATACTTGCAAACAGATATTACATTCAAGATTATATTACTGAACTTGTCTCTACATCTTTAAACACTTGGAGAGGTTCGTTTCTGGCCAACAATTCAAATCATACGTCATGCCACAGTTTTGGATAAACAATGATCAAAACAGACCAGAAGAGCAATCATGAAAGGGCTAAACAACAGAGAGAAACGATAATGATGAAATGTTGATTTGCCCCTGTGTGGCAGATTAAGGAACCTGTACAGAGCGGATGTCACATTTTTTTAGCAATGCATGTACCCAAATTTGCTTTTGGCAAACATTGCTTAACTGCTGCTGTTTTTCATGAAGTCAATGAAGACTGAGTTAGATAATGAGCTGGCATGCACTTTTGAAATGTTTACTGTGTTCCTTAAAGTAAGGGGAACATGCTGGTTCTTAAACTAATTTGGTTTTTGTTGTTGGCTTCCCCCATCTCTCCCCTACTACTCTGTTCTCCCCGACATTGGAATAAACAGAAAATAACTGAATCTTTTGATACTTTTTTTTTTTTACAATTATACAACTGAAAAATTGGTAGTTTCCAAATGGCAAACAAGTGAGCCATGTCAAGAGCCATGTTAATCTCATGCGTTCACTCCGCTGTTAACAATGAAGGAAGGGGGATGGGGAGGACAAAATAAAATCTGTCTCTTCTGGCCTAAATGCAGGACATGAACAAGGAGAGATTCCACAAACAATGTAGTCTTTTTCTTCTGGTGGGGGGAGGTGATGGGGAAGATGATGGTAGCAGCACTTTTTTGGAAGGAGAAGCTGCACCCATCTTGCCAGTCAATACAGCATTCAGAAAGCTTACATGGTGGGAAGAATTTCCCACCCATTGTTAACTAGGAACTTGATTTGAAAATGCAGTTTTTAATTAAAATTGGCACTTCCAAGCTTCCTGCTGGCATCCACCATCTTGCTAAACACTGAGCTCATTTGTGGTTCCAGCAGTTTGCAAACGCACGCTCAGAGGTGACAAACCAATTCCCATCCTGCCACCCTTACTCAGTCCTTATTCCCCATCCTGTCATGAGCAAATGGGAAATTTACTCCAGTAAGACAAAGCAAGGACTGTAGGATGTAGCCTTATTTGGCTAGAATCGGCAGATCCCAGTCTTTATTACTTTTAAGGCATTATTCACAGACCAGAATTCTTCAGAAATGTTTGGAGGAAAACAGGGTCAGTTATTTTCGAGGCTTCTACATGCTTCACTTAACACACATATCCACAATCAACATTGTGGCTAGAGACCTCACTGCTTAGCTTGAATTCCATTATCTTACAACCTATACTCCCAGGAAACAGTATTCAAAGATAGAAATTCTAAAACACTGCCAACAACAACAAAAATTTCTGGATAGATAAGATACAGAACTTGTCTGTTTCATGTGAAAGGACAAAATGGCTCATTTGTTTTGTTGATTTAATGAATATATTAGCATTTGCGATGCATTCTGACTTGAGGGATCTCAAATGAGAAGCCTAGTTACAGCTCTGTTGAAGAAACGAGCAAAATATCTTCATTGAGTAAAAGATCACATCTCATTATTTAGGACCTTTTCCTAAATAGTCCTTTGGGAAAAAAAAAGAAAAATTATCTATGTTTTCTAGCTTTGCATATTCTGAGATCTTGAAGAGCAAGCTGAGAGGGTGATTTTTCTGTTCTGGGGGGTTTTTTTTACTTTTATTTGGATTGATGTCTTTACAATGTTTAACATTGTTAGGTTGACTACAAAGGATTTCACTTCATCTTACAGTAGAAGCAAAATATTATGCAAATTGAATAAAGGACTTCACAAGACTATCCAGTTCATATGAACACCAGCTAGCAAAGCAAGCTGTTGTTGGCTTTTGAAAAATCTGTCAACAATTAAGCTCATCAAAAGGAAATTCATAAGCCGATTTAGCAGAAATGTCTCACGAAGCCTGAACTCTGTAAGGTACATGCACATATTCAGCTCAGTTAAAGTTCTATTCATGAATTAAAGTAATTACCACAGATTCATATATTTGCTTCATAAAAGCTTGCTGAATGTACAAATCCAAATATAGAAAGAACCTCAAGATTTCTAAATTACTGCAATTTGGTGTCATTTGCAGAATGATCTTCCAACAGGAATAAATCGGTTTTCCAAGCCTTCTCATATTATTCTGAGAAATACCATCTTTCAAAAACTAGTACAAAAAAGTGAAAAATATCTAACACCAATGCTCAGCGTCCGTTTATCAATTTACATCTTATGTACTTCTGAAAAAGATCTTTGTTACTGCATTTAGAACATTCTATAGTAGTTATTTAAGCCAGAGGACAAGGTCTTACGAGGGTTCTATAGAGCATGAGAGTTCCTCAATCTTGACACCAAAGCAGGTAAGTCAACAAAGAATATGTCTGCACTGCAGACTGTCTGTGCACCTCGCAAAATCCTGTTACAGGGCACACAGACCCCAGTGAAAAAAGTGATTCTTTGGTCTCGTGATTTGTCCAAAGCATGGTTAGCAATCTAGAGAAGTCTCTCCAGGAAATTACAGGCTTCGTTATGGAAATTATCCCTTCACTGCCTGTTAATTTGATTAGCAGACTGCAGTTTATTCAGAATTTTGCACGTATACACCACTTCAGCAGATTTGACTCATCACACAAGCCCTGTGTTGAAGACTTTATTCTGGCTTCTTCCAGTAATGAATTTGTGTTAATTTTGTAAGATCGTGTTCATGACCTTAAAGCTAGTTCATAGGGTCAGACCCTTCATTTTTCTTGTTCAGCTATTACTTTCTGCCACTGCTTTTTCATTATTCAACCTCCAGTCTTACAGGAATAGGACTTGGCTGATACTTACTTGTGAAATTCTTTGCCTTCTGATCTCAGGAATTTTGAAACTCTGTGCTTCAGAGTGTCTGATTAAGTCTGGATTAGGATTCTGTCCTTAATCTAGCATTCAGCAAATGTTTCAGCTTTGGTCTGAGACACCTTATAAGAACAGTACCAAATAAATTTACATTGTATTGGAAGAAATCTGCTACGCTCTCTTTCCACGTTTCTAGATGACACTTAGAGGCTACTGTTGTTTCTTTTTACGTATGAGCATAGTGCAGGTATTGCCAGAAAAATTCAACGTTGAAATAAATTTAAGGTTGCGAGACTGTACTAGAAGTTTAAAACCCCAGTAGTGATTGTACCATTACTCCCCAAATAAGTAGTCATATACTTAACGCTGGAGTATTTTGGGCTGAGTTTAAAAAGAAATCCAAATATTAAAGTGAAAGTTGTGTAAGTGTGAAACAAGCAATTTCCACTCCATCCTGTAGAGATACTACATATTAGCTGTAGAGTTATGATTAATCATAATCCTGTTCATCATTACAAGTTAGACTCGGTGATTTTTACAGACATCTGTTTTCTTTCACATTTACCACATACATAGATGTAGTGTCACTATTACAGAGATTTGACTCATCCAAAAACATCACAAGTCAACCACTAAATCAGTGAGGAATAAGCAGCCCATTAGAAGCCATGGATAATATAAGATCCATACAGCCTTGGGGAAAATTACTGAATTTGCCAGGCCATCAAGCTCCTTGCATACCGCCTTGCTGGAGATGAGGTGGTGCTCAGCAAGCAAGCCTTCTGATCAGCGGGTAGCCACAAAGCTCATGGAAGCTGGTGGACATGACTACCTTCTATTCAGCCTAAGCGAGGGAGCAAGAAAATACTCCTTTTGTTTAGCAATAAATATAACAATAGAAGCTACAGGCTAAATCACGAATCAGCATGACAAGGCTGGAGGAAGAGCTGGGCCGTGCAGCCTGAGGGATCTTCCCCAGAGTCAAATGCAGAAGTGGGAGTTGGACTCTGCTTGTTATAACAACTACTTCTTGTCAGAAGCAAAAAACATGCAGGAGCACAAGAAGACAGTCCAGAGATGGGTCCACAGAGGCTAGTGAAGACAGCAGTATGGCCCTCAAAGAAAAGCAGAAAGCTTTCTGGGCAAAGTGCTGGCTGCTGGAAGACTTGAAGCTGAATGAAGAAACACTTGAGGGTATTCAGAGAAATTAGGACTAACGGAATATTACTTTAATTAAATAGGACTGTACCGAGGACATATCTGACATTTATCACAATCTCCTCCCTACTGTAGAAACCTGTGAGGCCCGTGCACTGGGTAGGTACTACAGCTAAGGGGGAATAATCAGGAAGGTCTTTCTTGCAAAGTTGATAGTGTCAGCGGGGCAGAGATGCGTCCCTGCGACACTCTCCCCTAAATGACCTCTTAGCATGTTAGGTAAGGTGCTCTCCAAGGAGTAGAGTTACACGACTGTACCTGCTGTGGCCAAAAACACAGGATGGAGAGGATATTTCAAACCCCTGCAGGAGAGGGGAGAGCACACTCACCACCAGCCAGGCCCTGAAGACGACCTCAGCCATTTTAGTGGTGGGTAGATGATACAGCTCTACAAGCATCCAGAAATGTGAGCTTCAGACACCAACCTGCACTCAGGATTTGCTCAAGATAGAACAAACTCGTGACAAAGCTAAGGGAGCAGGGGCCACTCTGATCTGATCAGACAACCAGACTACTGGTGATCCCAGCTGTGAACAGGGACACAACAGCTACCTTGCCAGCCACGACAGGTCCATGCTATGTCAGAGCCAATGATACAGCCAGTGGAGCCACTGCCTCAGCCACCACACTGCCAGCGGTTCTCTTCTGCCATGAGAGAGGGCTTGGGCTGCAAGAATGAGCTGTCAAAGACGCAGGGAATTCATACCTGATTGCTACTGCCAACCTGGTCCTCCCATGATACCTCTCCATACCGTATTTCTTGACCAGAAATGTTCTCACAACCAGGAGGACTCGGCACCGAGCCACTCTGATTGGGACAGCTCATCAGGGTTCCAACCTGAATTTCAAGAAGTGGGACCTCCAGCCTAGAAGTACTTTTCTCTCCAGAGAGAACTTGGTGATTACCGGCTCCAAGGCAACCTGCTGGCACATAGCAGCATGGGGTAACTGCGTAGAACCCACTTTGGGGCATCATATCCCCCATGTCTCTCCATGGGTCTAGCTGTTATTTTGCAGCTTGTGCTTGATGCAATTGAAAGACTTTTACTGACTTCACTAGGTTTAGATCAGATATCTAATGGAAATTCATAATGGAGAATGACTGACTAAAGTCTGCAGGATGTATCAAGTAATTTTATGAGGGAACACACAATTGCTGCCTGCTGCATACCAAAATGCACACCTGAGGTGCTTAAAAGTAAGAGACCAACTTCTGGCTCCAAACCCCTATTTTGTCTCTGAATTTAGGTATCTGAACCCAAGTGACATAAAGAAAGTTTGAATTTCTTTTCTTTAGCTTTTCCTCCTGACTTTTCTCTGAATTTCTCTACTATGCATCCTATGTTATGGTATCTCTCTCTGCCCTCAGTCAGAGTAGAGAGCTGGATAGCTAATTTTAAGTTGTTACCTTTGTGATGCTTTAGTGCCATAAGTTTCTTTCCAAATGAGTTTGGTTAATGTACTTATATTAGTACAACAGTATGCAATTTTTACAAAACACCTATTTGACATTTAAGCTGTGTGCAATTGTTGGCAGCCTACTGACATAGCAGAGAGACCAGATTGGCAGAAAACTGTCTCCTCCTGCAAATTTTCTAAGAAATATCTCATATTGAGCATATTTTAAAAAAGAAAAAAAAAGAAAAAGAAAAAAGCTCTGAACATCTTCTAAAAGCTTAGCACTCATGAAGGAAAGGCAAAACATATTGGAGTAACTAAAGAACGCAGAGAAGGCAAGTAATTTGTGCTAAGGCAGTCAGAAAATCACAAGCCTAGAAAGAGCATGCAGAAAACTGGCTGTGCTCTGCCAGTGCTACTGAACAATACCCCACTGCACAGCTTTTTAAATAGTTTTTAACATTTAGCCCTTTTTAAACATGTAATTGTGCTGTGGATACTAATTTCCTCAGATCCAAGTATAATTATTCTTCTAAATATTTGGTCCATCTCTATTGTAAGCTCTTCTTAAGACAGCTACAAAATATTGCTAATATTTTTGAGTTAATAGTGTGTTTAGAAGGTCATGTCAGGTTATTGCTGGGAGGATTAAAAGATTTTCTTTCCTCCAGAGCCCTTTGTTATAAGAAACCAAGGAAATTTAAAACAGGATTTATTCCTTCGAACCGGGACAAACCAACAGAGTACCGTGGCAAGAGTATGAAGCAAGAGCACTCTGGGCCAGGAAATTTACAAAGAAAGCTTTCTTCAAACGCAGAAGTTAAGCTGAAATTTTAAAACTCTTAATCGTTCTACATTATAGGCAGCAAAAGACAACTGGTTTCGCAGTCCTTCACACTTACAAGTCCTCTTTCACAAGACCATGGTACAGTATCTGTTACCAGATATTATATTATTATATATTACCAGATATTATATTATACAGCTATTGGCTGTCACTAACACAGGTAGACATTTCTGGCACATATAAGCTTCATTTGGTACTTGTCAAGCCAAGCCCTGCTGGTTGCTCCCACTGTCACCGCCAGGAAGAAAGGATAGTGATGAGCATCAGCAATGACTGCAAGGTGCTCAGTGGAGAAACAGGAAAGACAGGCAAGAAGGAAGAAGAGAAAAAGAAAAACCCAGGAAAGTTTGGTCTCAGATGTCAAAACAAATCTGCTGCCAGATATAATGAATTTTCCCAACAGATGTTACTTAGAAACAAATGAGACTCTCAGGCCTTAGGATCATGCCTGTAGGAAGTTTTAAGTTAGGTCTGCATCTTTATATAAGTGTTGTCATTATGTTAGTCAACTGTTAATATAGAGTAATGATGAGATCAGGGTGAATGGTAGGTCAAATGAAGTGGACGTGCCTTCTGACTTAGTTTAAAATTGGAATGTGTCAGCCTTATGAAGTGATTGTGGATGTCCCAAAATTCATTGCTCAGAATGTAATTTATTTGGAATACATCAAAACCTAGTAAATCCTACCACTACCAAGGCATTAGGTATCACGGTGTTTTCTGCCCTTAATCTTTCAGAATGATCTCTCAAATGCACACAGCTTAGACCTTGCTTTCTATATGCACCTTATCCTGAAAAAAAAATTCTACTTAGATTTGTTTTTATCTCTGTCATTAAAGTGACCTTAGCATGGCATTCACTTCTAAACATTGCATCAAACTGGCTTTTTGATCAAATGAAAGCAAGAGCTTTGATCACATGCTCACATTCTGCTGGAACTGGGCCTATAAATATTCTGACCCTTTCCAAATGAATGTGTCATGCCATAATGGATATCCTGAAAAAGAACTGATGCAACAGGACCGACAGACATATTTATATATTTTTTAAAAAGGCTTCATCAGCAGGTGGCTTTCATCTACTACACAATATTGCTAGCTTAGCTACCGCAACATTGTGAACAGATGTTTTTAAGCATTATCAATAGGATTACTCTAGAATTTACTCATCATAAATCAGCATACTGCAATGTCCTTTCTGGTGGGCAGTTAATATATCCTACTTCCATCAGTTCATCTATGTAATAGTTCACGTGAGGATGAGTGAGCTCACTTCTATTTGAGATGACAGCTTGATGCAGCATTTCGAGGCTTAGCCTAACTTGCCCTTACTTGAGGTCAGGCGACAACCAGTCCCAGAAAACATGTTTGTTAGATGTGACTGAAAACAGTTTAGCACTTGCATTAAAGTAATAATTAAACATGAACAGTGTGCCTTGATGTTGTTTAAATGAATGACACATTCCATGCCCAGAGGAGTTTTCAGTCCAGTTCTGTGACAGACAAAACATAAGAACTGATCCAAGAAGAAATGAATGAAAAGAGTACCAAGAGGTTAAGTAGGCTATCATTCTGATTGAACCATATTTTATGGTGTTGCTCATATAATATACCTCGACGAAGAGGGTGGAGCTCAGTCTAATCCAGCACGCCTCCACTAAAAAAGCTGGCACAAAATATCAGATGGGCTTGTTAGCAGCTTCCTCTTGAGAGCTGTTATATAATCTTCAAACAAGAAAAAGAGAAAGAAATGGAAAATAACTAGGTAAAAATTCCACGGAAAAAAAAAATATTTACATGCATCTACCTTCGTAACTCTAGCCTGGACAGAAAAAGGAAACTTGAGTTTCCCCTCAGCTACGTAAACTCTCTAATTTAAAATAGCTTTTCACAGCAGATTTTTTTTCACAGTTTATATCAGCTAGATGTTTCCCAGAAACTAAGAGCAATTGATATTGTTGACATCCCTACCCAGAAGTTTCTCTTCTCTCTCTAAATCATAATGCCGAGCGCAGAACCCGAAGCCAAGTGACCCCAGATATGCACCACGAAAAAAACCACTGGGGAGTAAGTGAGCACTTAGAGAAATCTAACTTTTATTTAGGTGCCTAAGATGAACCATCTCCTTTCCTATATGAGCTGGAGCCAGCTGCAAAGACAGGACCAGAAGGGACAGGCTAGGATGCCCAGTTAGGAGACCGGAGTGCACTTTGCATTGTGCAGTACTTAAAATGCGGAGGGGAAAGGGGGAGCTGGGGGGCAGGGCCCACACCCGTGTTCAGTGGCCGTGTCCTAATGCCTCACTGTACGGGTCCAAGCAAAAGGAGGTGGCAGAGGCTCAGCAGACGCGAACACCCAGGACAGACCCGACACCCCTCTCCTGCCGCAGGGCAGGGAGGTTGCCCTCCTTGCCTCCACTGCGGAGGGATGACAAACCCATGCTGCTGCAAGAAATCCCCACACTCGGAAATATTCTGCCTTTCCCAAAGGTGCAAGGCGTGAAGGCCTGGATACGCAAAGGAACTGTGCCTGGATAGAAGGGCCTAAACCCAAATTCTGACCCACTGAACCTCCAGATAAGCTTCTGCTTAGCTCAGTTCCAGTTCCTACAGGAGAGATTGAGCTCATCTCACTTTGGGCGTCTGGTATGTAATGTCTGCAGCTGCAGCAGCCCCTTGGCTCCTGGCAGGCAATGGGGAGAGTTGGGCCATTTCAGGTCACACTTCATCTGGCCTGTTTGAGAGACCTGTTTCCAGAGGTGCTCTATACCATGAAAGTGTCCATTTCTCCGGTTAGAGTTAAAAACAGAATCTAAAAAAATGGTTCAGAAGCAGAGCCTTATTTAGCTAACTGAATCCCAGCCTCTGATGGCTTCATTTCCAAGTGACATTCCTGAGGTGCCCGCTTCCAGGTATACTCAAAATGGGCTTCCCCAGTCTTAACAGTGCTTCCCAATTTAGCGTCTGTCAAATGAGGTTCCCCATTATGCACAGAGTTTAGGCATTTAATCCAGAAGACTGTACTAGAAGGGCTACATTCAGCACTATAAAATATAATTCTTGTGCATCTAAGCTAGATTCAAAAGGGCACCTGGCCACGGAAGCCCTGACTTGTACCTGATGTGTGCCGTGCCAGGGGAGACTGCTTCAAACGGACAAGAGGTAGCTCTGCCTCAGACAGCTGATGAGGTTACTGTGCCCGAGCGTCCCCCTCACCCTCCCTGCACTGATATTTGAGCTGTTCATAAACCAGCTGCTGAACCACTGGAGTTATTTAGCACTTTAAGGGTGGGGTAAACAGCTAGAGGTGATAACCACATTAGCTGTCTCAAGCTGGCAGCAACACATAAATCAATCAGAGGCCTCAGGCACGCTGAAATGGGATAGGCAGACAGCAGCAAACTAAGCAGGAATCTGCTTAAGCTAACCAGTAGGGAACACAAAGACAAGTGCAGTATAAGATCGCACACAGACACGCACACACACACTTACAAACTGGCTTGGAGACTGTGCTCTGTAACTCGAGCGTCAGGACCTTCATCAGTCTCAGCCTCGGTTTCCTGTTCTTCCTCTGCTGAGAGATTTTAACCTCCATCTTCCAGCAGAACGTCAGCCACCAACTGCCACAGCAGGTTCCCACTGTCCTGCCTGCCGCCCCATACACACACCCCCTTTTATTTTCTTCCTTTTTAAAAAACCTCTTCCACTTTCTAGATGACTATTAGTCTGAACGGATAGAGATCTACCTCTCCTTCCTCTGTAGTAAATGTCCTAAAATAGATTTTCTAGAAATCATTCTTTTTCTTACCCTCTGAATACTGCATAGGGAAAATACAGCAGGAACATCAGTAGGAAGGCACCAAGTACAAAAACCCCAACCCTGGCCAGTGTTATAGTGTTCTCCTGGGTACAAGATCTTTTTCATCCACCAAATCAGGTGAAAGATCTGAAGCGAAATCTCACGTCTGAAAGGTAAGAACCTTAATGAATGGGTGATTCAGCACCACAAACCAGGCCTTTTTCTCACGAAATTGTACATATTCTCTACACACTTTGCTGTAACCACAAGTGAGACAGGAAAGAAGGGTGGAGAGACCACCTTTCTCTCCATTTTAAGCTGTGGGCTGCAGACCTAGGGATTGATGTGGTCAGGACTCAGGCAGGTGGCACAAACTCAGAAACAGACTGATGGATCCTGTGGGAATTTCACTAGCAGAAACTAGCCCAGAAAGAGTTGGCATAGGGGGAGAGAAAGTAGGTGGAAAGGCAGAGGAATGCCAGTGACACCTAAAGACATCCTTAAGCTCTAGAGAGGCATTTAAACATAATTCCTCCCATTAATCTAGCCCACTAGCTCTGGTGGTTCAACTGCCTGCACAAAGAATTGTGCTATGCTGCCAGAAAGCTGCATATCTATGGGAACAGGTGGGGAATTTCAGCCATCACCTTCGCTGCACTGAGCACTTATTTTCTTGGGATGAAAGCAGCAGCTGCAATGGGCAGGAAACAAAAATACCATGCCTGTTCATACATTCTTTTCATACAGTTTGGAGAGCACTTACCCTCTTCATTATGCTCAGCACTGGCAGATAATACAACTTCCCTCTAGAACCACGTGCACTGTGTATACGGACTGAGTCCAACATTACCCTACAGGGCCATTCTAAGTAAAAACACATTAAAGAGAAGTGTACTTAAAAATAGAGTTGTAATCATGTACTGTACTCAGTGTGCTTAAATAGCGCACGTAATACAGTTCAGTGTAATAACCACTCGCTACTCAGGTTTCTAACATGAAGGAAGATATAGAATGGAATTACATTTTGGCCTGGAACTAACTCTGGAGTACAGCCAGTCCCATACAATCCATAAAAATTCCTGTGTCAAAATGATGTGTCCCGTTGTCTTGATGCCTTGATCAAGGTTTCAGAGTTTTTCGTTTCTCTGACATCCTCCACATTAACAAACTTACACTGAACATATGTTAATCTAACGGCACCACCATGAGAGTTCTGCTCAGGATTCTCTTCCTTTGCAATGTTTTTGTCAGCATATGCAGTAGCGAATGCCGTCCCTGTATAGCTAGTCCTCTTCTGTATAAATTAGTCACTTGTAAAGGTAGTAAAAATGCAAACATTATTGCAAAAATTTCCCTTTCACCTGCAACCACCTTACCAAGTTACATTCTTTACTTATAAGACACTGATGAATTGAATACAATAAAGTAACTGTAATACTTAGCCCTCTTGTAAATAATCCTAAATTACAGAGTTCTCAATAATCATATAGGTCTTCGGAAATTAAATTAGCATCCTCTTGTTATATACTTAAGCTTCCAGGTTTTCATTCAGGTTTCCCATCTGAACTGAAATGAGATAATCAATTTCTGTTGTTATTGAAGGATTTTTTAAATTAATTTTCTGTTCCCTTTTATTATTTGCATGGCAGAATCAGAATGATGGTACGCCAGAGCATATGGAATAAAGGTAGAATGCACAAGTGTCCTGTATTTTCATAAAGTCTCTCCTAATCTTCTGAAAAGCCACTGAAATAATGAGAAAAACTAATCCACATTATAACATAGTAAACCTTCTTAAGATTATTGAGTAACCTCTGCAGTCCTGGTGGGGTAGGGGTTCCTCCTTCCTTCAGCTGTAAGCTCCAGCCAGCAGATGGTAGGTGCTCTCGATCAAAAAAGCAGCAAAGTGCACCTGACAAGGGAGGAGCGTTACCAGAGGATGTGCGCCAAGACATACCTGCTTCCCCCTGGCTGGTGCACCAGCCAGTGGAGGATTCAATCCAGCAAGATAGGAATGCATGGTTAGAGACCTCCAGTTGTTCGAGACTGAATACATATGAGGGCTAAGATTTTTGAAGCCAAATTCCTATTAAAAACAATAGAAATTTGGGTGTACAAATCCCTTAGTCTCTGTCCAGCCAAAGCAATTCCTCTCCCCCCGGCCTCTAGCTGCTACCCATTGGTTAGCACGACTGGTACAATTTTTTAGAAGGATTTGTTGCACAAAGAGAGAGACTTATTAAAAACAGAAAAGAATGTGTTGTGCCTCTGTAGCCAGAATCATAGTTTAAAAATCTGTGGGACGGATTTTCCTGAATGCTTAAAAGATACAACAGTTATAAACCCATATGAACAACCTAAGCTCAAGTATATGGCTGGTTTTCATCTCCAGTAACTCAAAGGAGGTACGTTTACTCCTGCAACTTGCACAGCACACTTCCAGAACAGACCAAAAAAATCACATTTTCATTAATATTTTTTCCTTTTTAAACACTTTTCTCCATTATTTACTGGTTCAGAGACTACGATTCACTTTAGAATAACATAATATTAAAGCAAAATGTTTTCATCTTATTTTACAATTATTCTCTTTTGCTATAAACAGCCACTGAGCTATCAGGCCAACACTCTTGAGATCCCTCTTCTTCCTTTGGATTTCACTCTACAGCTGGATTGACTAAAATACAAAGACGATAGTTATGTTTTTTGAGCTAACAAGGTGCAATTCTTGTCTCTGTCCAAGGTGAATTTCACCCCAGGAGGACCAGCAGCTTAGTGCATATTTGTGACCAGATCCTGAACTGCTTGTACAATCAGCTCTTCTATTAGTTTCTATTTAAGTAATGTGACTTCAGTTAGATATTTGTGCATTTGCCAGGAATGAAGCGGGGGGAAATAAAGCAGCCCTTTAAAAACTTTCTCAAAGCCGTTGGAGGACAAATCAGCTGACGAGCATGTTTATTGCTCTTAAATAATGTGGGAAGCAAAGAGGGACCATTTCAGTGTTGAGAAACCTGTTACTGAATAGACCAGACTCAAGGTAAATTGCTGAAATTGCCGTGTTTTGTTTTTTTTTTGTCTGCTTTGTTGATGACTATCACGGCAAGATTTTTTTTTTCTGTTACAATTCTTCTGAGATGAACAGAGACATCCATTGTCAACCCAGCATCCTAGGGTGTCAGCTGCCCGCCTGCCAGAAAACCAAATCCATGATATTACAGACATACTGCCAAGCTTCAGCTAGTGATCCAGCCATTGCCCAATGCTGTTCATGAGCACTAATAAAACTGTCAGGTGTGACTCAGACCAGATCGGCCAGAAGTGACTAGACTGGCACTAGAGAAGGGCTGGTGAAACCAGGGACACGGGTATTATTCTGGCCAACCTTCCTAATGGACGTGAAAAATAAATCAAATCAGACCATTCTATTTTGTTCCATGTTTATGTCCCACAGGTTAAGGGAGAAACAGAGGACAGGATCTCGAGTTTAATAAGATTGTGACACATGCTGCACAACGCGCCCCCCAACACTTTCATCAGTAAGCCAGTAGAAGAAAGTTCTGCAGAACACATCACTGTATCATTCTTGGATGAAAACTGTATTGTTATTGCTTTGTTTTGTAAAGATTGACTAAAGCTCAGTTAGAAGTAGAATGATGGAATATTAAGGTACGCTTCAAATTTGCAGGGCATCCGGCTGTGAAGAGTAGAAAAACCTTCACAGGACAGGTTCAAAGAGTTGTCAATTAATCATTGGCTCTGAAATCAGTGGGATCGAATAAAAAGACAAGTTCTGCACCTCAGCAGGAAAATCAAATGCACAATTACAAAGCAGAGAAAAGCAAGAAAAGCTAAAGAACTGCAGAAACATCTTAGATACAACCATGTGCAAACTGAGCTAGCAGTATGTTTCTCTTGTAAATACAGCGTTTTATAAGAAGAAATTAGTCCACACCTCTTGGCACTAGTGATGCCTCAAATCAAAAATACAGTCCGGTTTTGAATGATGTTTCAAGATTTATGCAGACAATCTGAAGAGTCCAGAGAAGAGCAAAAAAAAAAAAAACCACCAGGTTGGAATATACGATCTAGGAAGAAAAGCTGGAAGATTTGGGTTTGTTTAGTCTAGAAAAGAGACTGAGGGAAGACATAAGTCTTCAAATATGCAAGATGCTGTTATAAATATGACAGTGATCAACTGTATTTCATGTCCAGCAAGGTTAGAAGAATAGTTCCGCTTACCGTGTGGCAAAGAAGATTTGTTAGCTATTAGGACAAAATAACTAACAAACACAGCCATGCACTGGAACAACTCACCGAGGCTGGTCATGGAATCCTCATCACTGGAGTCCATGATGGAAAGGTTTGACAAATCACTGTCAAAAATAGTCCTTGGCTCGGCCGCCAAACAGAGAGATGGACTGGTCGCCTGAGCTCCCTCCCATTCCTACACTTCCATGATTTACTAGGGAATATGCAGTTTCTTGCACAAGCCACTCTTTTTAGGGGTTTAACAAGTCACACTGACTAATATATTGCATGCAAAAACCTCTATCCTGATGCCAAGTATTTCAAACTCTATTTAAAACTTTACCACTGTAAAAGCTGTTATGTTCTAGCAGGAAAATCCAGGAAGTAGTACTCTGCAATATTATCGTACCAAGGGAGAAGCCAAGTCATTTCAAAAGACCTTTCAAAATCTCATGTGTGACCACAGGACAAGGTCAGAAAAGGCCAATGACATTTCTCTGTCAGAAGGTAAGAAAACCCCAACGCAGGGTTGTCATAGTCTGAAAAAAGCCAATACACAGCAGTGCCTGAAGGCTACATGGAAACTTGTTCAACACACTGTTACAGCAGGAACTCCCTGGTGTCCAGCACGTCTTGAGTATAAAAACTAGTATCTAACAAGCTGATATGTTTCAGAAGCTTTCATCCTGAAGCTACCTGGGGATACTTATAACTGATGAACCTGGTGAATTTAGCGAGCACATCAGACATTTATTAAGTAAGGAAACCCCAAATACTTAGACCATCACATTAGAAAAGTGAACACTTACTGTCTGGATCAAACTATAAATAGTTCTTTGCACAAAGGCATAGAAAGTACTTGTGGATTGTGAGCCCCACAAAAGAGCCCATTACAGACCCATTGACAAAGGCGTTCCTTCATACTGTGTGTGACACATCTACAACAAAGAACGCCTCAGACCTTACATGTGATTGAGCAAAACAAGAAAAAAGAAAGGAAGACTACGCCAAAAGAATTGACAAGGATGAGAAGGTATGTTAAAGGCAGCAGTACTACTGGCTATGGCAGGAAATGCCCTCAGAAGAAGTATTGTGACTCCACTCAACTGATGAAAGCATCAAGCCTAGCAAAGGCCTGCGTAGACAAAATAGCATACCGTTAAATCCTAGGACAAAAATCAAGTCAAGCTAAAATCTTTAACACCTGAGAGACATTATCATCTGGAGCCACTGGTATAGCTATGCTGATCTGACAAGGCATAATTCAGAAAAGTACTTAAGCTTCTGAAGTCTCGCAAACTTCAATGGTATCCAGGCAATTGATGAATGCAGCCTTGGTCAGAAAGATTCTTTTAAGTTATTTCCCCTCAGAAGCATTTCACAAAAGCATCTGAAGACAGCCTGGAAGAGTGTGAGCTACCTGCAAAGACAATTCATAAAAACACTAGCCAAGGGACTGGAAGAAGCTCGTTTTTCTTGCTAATGTTTAATGCAAGTTTCTGCAAAACATCTTTCTGTTTTGGGACATTTCTACATACAGATTCTGTTTTTCAGAGATCCCATTCCTGCATTCCTTGCAAACCCAAAACACCCGCTGACATCATTAGGCAATGCATTGGCATCAGAAATACGGGGCTAAGCCAACAGAGGTTGTGGGTAGCCAAAACTGTGCTGGAGACAGTTCGTCCCGGTTCGGTCAAACTAACTTTTGAAATCACAGCTGGTTCACAAATTGTGAACCTCCTAGGGTCCAGCAGACCCCACTCGCCGTTACTGCTGGCAGCTCTTTGAGAAGCTGATCCACCCATACTCAGAGCAGATGGCCATGCTGCTTCTCTCCTCAACCCTCACAAGCTAGGACCCAGAAGTCCCTTCTCCTACACTTCGGGAAGCAGCTATTCCCGCTTCCTGGCCCAGCCCCACTCCCATGCTCCCTGGCCCCACTCCCGGAACCAATTCATATGCAATGGGCTACACATCCTGCTGGTGGAGAAGGGCTAGGAGGGACTGTCTTGAAAAGATTTAAAATCTTATTAATGAATACAATACGAACTTCAAAGTCCTACTGGGGAGCAGTATTTGTGTAATGGCAAGAAAGAAAAACAAATGTATCTTGAATCCTGACACTACTAAAGGCAGCAGAGGGAAACACCCAGGGAGCCAGGATTTCAATCAACAATTTATTTGAGTACCCATTCTGGTAGTAGATGGAAGGAATCTGCTTGAGAGAAATGTAGGAAAAGAAGCTACAGATGGAAGGAAAACAGAGATCACAAAGGCAAAGGGCAAGGGTTGAAAAAAAGCCAGAGTGAATTATAACAAAAGCAGCTAAAAAAAACTTGAACCTATGTTAGTTAACATGGGAAAAAAGCTTTATTAGCATTAGCTAAATAGTCCTCCTGTAAAGAACCTTTTTCAACCTTTTACAACCCACACATATGACCACCATATAACCTGATGTATGTAAAGTGCAGGGAAGCTGCAGGTTCAGGACTAACTCTGCTCTCAATATGGCAAAAGAATTTTGACCATTAGCTTGCAGGGGAGGGAGCAAATCCAGCCCTTGAAGTGAAAGTCACTTCACATAATCAGGGTCAGTTGCCCCCATGCAGCTGACAAAATCTTGGAAAGGTTGGCCACCTCTCTGGTCCTGAACATGTTACGATCTTCTGCATTTCTGACAAACCCGATTCTTGGATTTAACAGGTCTCATCCAACTATTTACTGCTGAAGATTGTGGGTGTGTGACCCCTTGGTCAAACCCTGAGGAAAACGCAGAATCTCAAACACAAAACTCTGTTCAGAAAATCCCTTCCATATGGGGGGACCACCATAAAGCAAAAATCCTTTTATTTTACTATACTACAGCTGGCAGTTCCAAGATTAGATTGTAGAGTTGGTTTCTCTGGGCACAGTACTGAACCAGTCTTTTGACTGCAGCACGCTCATATCCAGTGAAGTAGGCAGATAGAACCATGATTATTATTTTCTTTACTTTTCAGGCAATGATATTTTACAGGGAGAAAGAGAAAAAGATAGGACAATATCACTATTTAAATTAGTCAGTTACAGGTCTGACTTTTCTTTCTGCAAAACTGCTACTGAAATCCAAGGACCAATTCTTGCTAATACTTTTCATTTTCCCAGACAGCACATCAATGGCACAAACCCTTCGTCAGTTTTCCTGTCAGTCTCCTCAGATACTGGATGATGTTCAGAGATTGAACCCTCTGGTGTATGGACATTATCCACTGGGAGAAATCCCATTTTGTCATTTTTCTCCTATCTGACTGCAATTCAGTGTCTTCTGCTACTCATTCTCTCCTCTACCTCCTTAAGAACATTAGTTTTCCTGCTTCAGTAGAGCCAGTGTACAGATATTCCAAAGAAAGAAGCCAAGAGCTCTAAACACTCTCCAAATTTCTCCATTGTAGTGTTTGGCACATAAGGAGAACAACTTGACACTATGAGTGTTTCTCATTATGATGGAGAGAAAAGATCTGAAACTACATTTCCCATCAGGCATCACAACTTGCTTTTGATGGTTCTGAAGTCTCATTAGCTAGCCAGTACATTACTCTACTCATGTCATAATAATCATTATTACAAGTGGATCAAAAATAATCACCTGAAAACTAACTAAATATAAAATCTACACACACACAAAAAAAAAAAATATCAGCAGAAGTATTATCATATGCGTGATTTCCAGGAAAAGTGACAATGAGGAAGCTACACAGTATCCGGTCATAGGGCTTAAATTATTCTTCCACCCATTTAAGAGAAAAAGTTAGATCAAACTTTGAGGTATCTGTCCAAAGTATAATTAGGAAGAATATCCTAAGAATATCAGGGGTCTGTATTTGGACCAGTACTGTTCAGTATCTTCATCAATGACATAGACAGTGGGATCAAGTGCACCTTCAGCAAGTTTGCCAACGACACCATGCTGAGTGGTGTGGCTGATATGCCTGAGGGACAGGATGCAGTCCAGAAGGACCTGGACAGGCTCAAGAAGTGGGCCCATGTGAACCTCATGAGGTTCACAAGGCCAAGTGCAGGATGCTGTACTTGCATCGGGGCAACCCCCGATATCAATACACGCTAGGGGATGAAGAGATTGAGAGCAGCTCTGCTGAGAAGGACTCTGGGGTCCTGGTGCATGAAAAGCTGAACATGAGCCAGCAATGTGTGCTCATAGCCCAGAAGGCCAACCATATCCTGGGCTGCATGAAAAGCAGCGTGGCCAGCAGGTCAAAGGGGGGGGATTCTGCCCCTCTAGTCTGCTCTTATGAGACCCTACCTGGAGTACTGCATCCAGCTCTGGAGCCCCC
>RSEF01000005.1:53658302-53694558 GCA_003993805.1 Himantopus leucocephalus | reverse complement strand
CAGGGAGGTTGGACTAGGTGACCTTTAAAGGTCCCTTCCAACCAGGACTATTCTATGATACTTCAGCACCTTTGTTTTATATGAATACATTTTATGCTTGGTTTCTCATTTCCAGAATATTTTTTTTCTTCATTGCTATATTTACTTGCACCTGAGGAATATGAAATAGCTCTTCAGGCCTCCTTGAAGTCTACAATGAATTGTGCAGCCAGACCAGGTTTTTTCAAGCTTAGCTTTTAACTTTCCATTTGGCTTTGGGGAAAAAAAAACCACCACCAAACAGTGTTTTCTTCAATCTTTCGATTAACTTCACAGAATTTCCAGGAACATGTAAGCCACATATCAAAACTTTGTAATTTAAAGTCCCATTTTGGGATCTGGAAGAGTCTGCAGTTAATATTCATTGCAACTACAATATTTCATCAAGCAGTGGAGTCTGTGTTCAATGACATCAAAATGTGGGTTTAGTTTAAGAGCACTTTCACATAGATTAGGCTAAATGTTCATGAAGTATTTGATAGTCAGAGGAAAATGTTTTTTGAATGAAGCAATAAATATAAAATTTCACAACCTCCTCTGACAGCAGATCAAATTAACCTTTTGCATCCTTGTCCAAATCTGAAGCAATTCAGTTGATGCCAATGGAATGAAACTGCTGTAGAAACACTTGGGTCAGTTCTACCCCTTTTGAAATCAGTGGCAAAACTCCCACCGACTTCAGATCCCATACGTGTAGCTCACAGGCACAGCACTGCTCTTGGTTGGCCTACTAACCTTTGTGACTTAACACATGCTACGCTTTCCGTTTGTAGTCTCCGAGGTAAGCCCTCTGTGCTGTTAAAGGTTCCTGGCCTAAGGTATCATTTTCTTTGTTTACTGTCTGGCTGCATAGATGTCTGGCACAGATTTCAAAGTACAGTAGCTCAAAAGTATGCTCGGTGCATATGTGCATAAACCCTGTAGTGGATTGCATCACACATCCTGCATCCGAAACTAAAATCACGTAGCTAGTGCTCTCTGTGTTATTCATGGTTTGCATCAAGCAGGTGATAAAATGCAGCCATATCAGTAGCATGGCTTAGTAGCTTAACATCATTGACTAAAGTGGATTTATTCCAGAATGACATCAAGTAAATGAGTTCAGGATATTTTTCTTTATGTGTGCAAGAAAGAAACATACAAAATACTCTGAGAGATCAGCACGGTTCACCTAATCCAGTTTCCATCTGTGCCAACATTCACAGCATATACAAGAAATTCCATGCTGTACAGTTACTGAATTACATTTCCTCCAGTTTTACAGGGCCTGGCACAGTCAAATCCTCCAAACAAACTCAAAAGCACATTAAAAAGTACCAACTTAGTCTCAACAAAACAAGTGTCTCAGAGCAATAAGAAAAATGTTCTATAAGCTTCCAGGGAGGTCGCTTACTGTATTGGCTGGACCGGATTGTACTGAACTTGCTGAAGTCAGGCATTTAGGCAATATTTAGCTTACGTAACCTAGTGATACAGAATCATAGATAAACTGTGATTTAAGTGAACTAAGACAGCGATGGGAAAACACAGTGAGTTAGATTCCAGCCCGCATTTTATATATCCTTCTCTGTCCAGCTTCAGTGGAACATTATAATTACTCCTGCCACCACATACAGAGTTCGTCCCTTTTGTACTTCAGGCTACCGTTACTTTACTACTAGCCTTTCTAAAAGGGCTGATGGAGCCATGGCACAGCAGCAGTACTGGAGTCACAGTGAATCCTGAGTTGTGATAGACACTTGGGACTGGCGTCCCTTCTCGGGCCTTGAATTTCTCGCAGGTCATGGACGTTAGTAATTTAGACTCAGTGAGAGGCAAGTTCTGACTTGTTTGTTCCAGGCCAAACAGGACAAATAGAGAAACATCAAGGTCTTGGGAGGAATAAGCAATTCCTCCTTTACTCTGGACAGGAGGTGCTGCTCCAACAGGAAAAATCTGACCAACAAGGCTGAAATCTGGCTTTTATCCACTCCTAGTGGAACCAAAATCATTATAGAGTCTAAATACCTAAATAAATTTCTTCCAAGTCAATTAATATCAACATCCTTGATCTTAAAGTATTACTTCATCATAGGTTATTATTACTGTCATTCAAGGACAGGCAAAAATCTGGTGTTACTTTCCATAAACTCTACTACACATCCGAAGTTTGACAGAAACACAGTACGTGTTTGTGAGTGGACAAGCATGGATTTCTGCAGGTAGGAGGGTTAATCATGTTCCGTTTTCCATATTTTTTGATCAGCTGATCCTAGAGAGGATTTCTAAAGCTTGCAGTCCAATTCTGGCTCCAAAACACAGCCAGCTTGCCCTTGCTGTTTGGCAAGAAATGGCAAAATTGTGTTAACAGTTTCTTTCAAGAATACATGTTAGTAACTGCCAAATGACAGTTGTAATGACCCTGATGCATTTCTCCCCTTAAGGCTTTTTTGTTTAGAACCCAGTTGCCGCCCAAGCAAAAAAAAAAAAAAAAAATCATTCTTTGCCATGAACTTTCCCATCACCCTGAGCTTTCTCCACTGCCACCAGCACTATACCTTATGAGAGTAAAGTAAGAAGCCACCTCCTGCCAAATGAAGAGCTACTCCCACCTGGGATTATAGACACCAAAGCATGCATTAAGGGCTTGAAGCAGAGGCTGCCGAAATCCAAGGAGTCTTTCCATCAACAGGCTTTTGGTCAGATCCTGAGAGTCTATTTTTATGCATTCACTCATTTTTTCCCTTGTTTATTTAAAGAACCATTTCTCTGAAATCCAGGCAGAAAGATTCTAATATTTTTGGTATTGTAACAGGGCAGTGCTTTAATCGTAAGTTAGATTAAGAAGTGCCACTGTCTGCAGCCAAAAGAAAGAGGCTAACTCTGACATACCACCTGTGCACTGCTTCTCTGGCTCAGCATTGACCTTGGTTGACAGGAACATGTGCCTGAAAATTGCACCCAAGAGGAAACTCATCACAACGTCAACAATCACAGTAGAATGATAAACACCCACACGGCATAAGAAAGCTGCCAAACCCTCACAGCAGCCAGGACTCTAACTGCATCTGGAAGGAAATATGCATGTACCAAAAGAATGTATACATAAGTATGTACATATGTGTTTACACACACTCTCTTGCTCCACTTTGTGCCGAGAGTGCCATGTTTCATTTTGTAATTAAAATGTATGCATAAAAATATCTTTCTGCTCCTTTATGACAGAGACAACTAAGATTATCAGGTTCCCTATATGCAATCACAACAGAAGGTTATGATGTTTTGCAGTGATTTAATCCTACTGATCCATCCACATACATTTTTCCCCTTAACAAGATAACTGACGTGTTTAGCTTTGAGTAGCTTGGATTTCCCTTTAATAATTTATGATTACATGCTCCCACAAGATCATCAAAGCTGTGAGAAGGCCATAAAAAACACATTCAGTAAGAAACTAGTCTAACTGTGTTTCCTCTTAACTAATGGAAAAAACAATGGGTTTTAAATGTTACATGGGATGATTTTCTTGCACATGTGGTCTTACGCAAGATTCCTGCTGTGGAAGTCTAAGGTTGGCAGACATCTTCAAAGACGAACTGAAGAGCCAAAACAGTCTATGGGCTCGAATCTGTTCACAGGCACAGGTGCTTGCACAAGGAGAACACAATGCATTCATGCAGAAATCACTTAAACCGTGAAAGATCAGATACATTCAGTGTTAACACTCCCAGAGTAAGCCTTTCTGCAAGTTTCTGAAATGGAGAAACAACCTGGTATGCCAACAAAGACGGAAAACAATTATTGCTTTCTTCTATCTTCTTTCATCTAAAATATTTGCTCGCTCCTGCCATCTCTAGACATCCATAGACCAAGATATGTGAAGTGCAAGTCATGGGGGCAATAAAAGGAGTTGAAGGCGCTCGGTTCCTCAGCACGAGAAGTATACTTGCAGCTATGCAAGCAAGATTGCAAGAAATCAGTTCTTTATGTGCCTGCATATCAATCACAGGAGATCCGTATCACTCACATATGAAGGCGACAAGGAAAGAAGTTGCATCTCTGGTGAAATGTATGGATATTCAGGGCTCAAGGATAGGTGCACTTGCAATCTGCCTGTAAAAATGTCTGATAAAACTCCTTCCATTTTGAAGGCCAAATCTGACACCTCTTAGGTAGCTTTCACACTGCAAGCGCCAACTCTGCTTAAGATGTGTGAAACCCTTGGTGTGGCTAGAAAAAAGCTGTGGATCAGCTCAAGCAGCAGATCCTGCAGGATGCTGAGCCACTACAGTTCCTTCACAGTCACTGGTGGGGTGCATTCTGCCTGCTCTTACCCATATGTGTGCATTGCAGCATTTAGTCATGTAAATAAGGGAAGAAACAGTGGTGAGGATGCATGGTTTTGTTTTTGTTTCAAAGACTGTCTGTGCCTGCAGACTTGCCAAAGCCAGATGCTGTAACTGCATAGTGTTACTCTGCAAGATGGGCCAGAATCTTCCAGACGCTGGGTGTGGTGGGTGCGAGGCCGCTTCATTAGCTGTTTGAAGCTGCGTGGGTAGTTTCCATTGTGGTCTAGCAGCCATGTAGGACGCACCCAAAGAAGCTGGGTAAACTGCATACACGAATTAGCCCACACTAAATTCCACGCTTCCACAGCTGGATTGCTACCCATACCCCAGCAGGCTAGCTGAAAGTGAGGTAGGTACGTCTCCAGCAAGAGGAGACAGATTATTCTTTCTGCATCCTACAGCACAGAGTGCCATCCTGATGCTGGAAAACAAGGTGTGAAATGGCTCCCTTGAAATAAAGGTGAGTTTAGTGAGGAATCAGGAGGCAGATCTGCTCAACGGAGTGTCCCAAAGCAGGAAAACACCAAGCTTCCATGGTTGCAACCACTAAGCTGGAAGTCCTGGAAACCCTGACCTTAAAAGGAGTGACTTCCCATTAAGGCTACAGAAAACATGGAAATCCCAGTAATTTCCAGCATTTCCAGACTTTCTGATCACCTACCCGTAAATGTCAACTGAGCGCTTGGAAGCTCTGCAACAGACTTCCAGGCAGCCCACACAGCAGGGCTGCCAAAGCACCACCGATCCTGTATAGCCCCACAACCGCTCTACGGAGCTGATAGTCAGTCACCTGTCAAATGCCATTTTCACTGAGAAGCTGCAGGGACCAGGGAGCACATTTGTTTCAGAAATAAAATGTTTGTTGTTTCCAGAATGAAATTACCTCAAAGTTTCTGGTTGGCAGAAAAATTTCTTTTTCTTTCCCAGATCAATTTGGACCAACCCCCCCCACAAAAAAACTACAGAAAACAAGATTTCCCATGAACCAAAAATTTTGTTCTTTGGCCAGCTTCAATTGGTAAAAAGTGGAAGGGAGAAAAGAAGGGAGGAATTCTGTTAACCAGTATAAATCTTCTTGAGACCTTTATATTGCCAGACTTGTTTTCTTGTACTCAGAGATGTTGATACCAGAAGGAACAACCGCAATTTCTTATCTAAACCTTTATATGAGCTCAGATCAAATTACCAAGGTTCAACAAGTTACCACACGCCAGCTGAACCAAACAAAGACTGTTGTCTTTGTACGTTCTCAGCCCTTAACTAGCACAAGACAATGTGGTTTAACATAATCATTTTTGCTACAGACTAAACCAAGTTTCATTACCTTAAACATGCCTTAAACAGCCTAAACATGTACACACTTACCACATATCATAGAATAGTCTGGGCTGAAAGGGACGCTTCAAGGCCGTCTAGTCCAATCCCCCTGCAATGAGCAGGGACATCTTCAACTAGATCAGGTTGCTCGGAGCCCCATCCATCCTGACCTCAAATGTTTCCAGGGATGGGGCATCTATTACCTCTCTGAGCAACCTCTTCCAGTGTTTCACCACCCTCATTGTAAAAAATTTCTTCCTTATATCTAGTCTAAACCTTCCCTCTTTTAGTTTAAAGCCATTACCCCTTGTCCTATTGCAACAGGCCCTGCTAAAAAGTTTGTCCCCATCTTTCATGTAGGCTCCCTTTTTCACCTGTAGAATCATAGAATATCTCAAGTTGGAAGGGACCTGACACATAATACCTCATTAATCTGCAGCAATTTGAATATATACGTAAGAAAAGAGGCAATAATTGACTTGCAGCACCATTACTTTGCTGCTCTACTGAGGTGCCATTAGGAGCACCACGTGGGACCAGGGGTCACAACACTTACACAACAAGCAGGAGCAACAGCTGTTACTCTAGCAGTTACTAATTCACTGAACTAATTAACTAATAATTAATTAACTACTAGTACTCTTTACCCAACTGTTTGAGACTTATGCCTGAGTCTTATGAGAAATCTCTGCCAACCACAAAATGTGCCACAGATCACTATCTGAGCATATCACTCTTTTTAATATAAGGATGTGCTGCTATGCCCAGTTTACAGATTCAGAAGGGAACCATATTAACTAGTCTAAAAGTTATGCAGGAAATCTGCAGTGTAATAAAGTCTCAAACACAACAGACCCCTACATCCCTTTTACATGCTTATACCTCCTCAATGATCTGTCCTTTGACCCTACAGTCTGTCTTGTTTCCCAAGTTAGTTGCCAGGAGACTATGATTATTCAGAAAAATGAGATTGCTCCTATTGCTATCAACTAGAGCTTTGCAACTAATTTTATCAGGAACAGGCTCGTTAGCTTCAGAAATTTAAAGATACCACAATGCTTCCCTCAAATTGCAAATAGAGGAATAGGTTAGTTAGTAGTGAGAGGGGAGAGGGAGAGGGAGAGGGAGAGGGAGAGGGAGAGGGAGAGGGAGAGGGTATGTAATAATAGAAGCATATATATTTACAATGTGTATGTTGTTGAAACAACAACAGACTTTAAGTTTTACTTCCGTAGCCATGGAACAACCTACAGACCAATGAAACATCCTGCATCTAACTTCTGCCTTGTCTACTTTCTCAAGGTCTCTGTTAACTTATCTCTTAGTCCATAACATTGCAAGTGTGACACAGATTTCAAACTGCTACCATTTAAAAGGAACAAATAGCCTACATCTATGGAAATTATTCTATTATTTTACCCTGAAACAGAGACTGGGGGGAGAAGGTACATGTTTCAACACTGAGATCAATACGCAAGAGCACTAGCTGACCCTCCTACAGGACTGTCAAACTTAAGGATCAAATATCCTGTGATTTGCCAGGATTAAGGACATGCTCGCTTCCCAGCATTTGCTGCAGTTCTGGCAAGTCGTGAGACAGCAAACTTTAAATCTGTAACATGACTGATAGAAGTGTTGTTTTTAAAGGCTGAAAATGTTTTAGCACTAAATATTAAGTCACTCAGAGATTGGAATATGTATGGGATCAATTTTTCACCACATTTCATCAGTCTTTTATACTGTGAAAACCAGTGGGGTTACTCTGGCATAGAACCAGTGCAATGGAATGGAGACTCATGCCTGTGGTCACTAACGTGACCTAGTTGTATATACAAAAGGATATGGGAAAAAAATATTAAAAAAGGGTGTCAAAGCCCAAACATGTTCTAAAATGACTTTCCAGTGTGACACTGAGTAAAAACAACATTGTTTTTTGATAAACACTTTGGTAGCGTTTGTTGGAGACGGTCTATGAGTCTCACTCTTCACTCATCATTGGGACTACAGAATTTATGTCCAAATCAGTAACAGAAAGTTGCACCACCTTGCCACCAAACTGTGGCTGTGTCTGCAGCAGGCCAAACTGTTTGTGTGGCACAGAGAGGTCATGTGCCATCCAAAGTTACAGATGGAAGCAGACTCCAGCAAAAAGTCTGACATCATTCTAGCTGTTAGGCTGTGCTGTCTCCATTTCAATTCTCTCTCAGACAGTTTCTTACTGAATCCAAGACTATCTTTTGAGTTTTGCCCTTGGTTTATGTTCTCATAATAATTACACACAGTAAATGTCAGAGAAGATTCATGAAGGCCATGAGAAGATAGGCCAAGCAGTACAGAAGAAATTTCTGTGCTAGACAAAGCCATGAGACACAACTCACGAAGGATTGTAGTCCGGAGAAAAATGGCTTGGCAGGTGAAAATGAAGGCTATAAAGTCACAGCCTTCACTGAGAAAATTCATTTAAATCAACCAAACGTAAGAAGGTCCATACTGCTGTTTGCTCCCTTGGGTTTGTTTTTCTCAGTTTAGAATGAGATCTGCCTTTGAGCTCTTTCTGCCAAACTCTTGACAAGTTTCATTTTGAAAACTGACAACAACGAGGAAGCTTTTAACTGTTTTTATATTAATCTACTTCAAACTCATTTTTATCTAGCTAGAGGCAGGGTTTAATCAATTACAGGTTCTTTCTCTAAAGCAGGCCTCAGCTCAACTTAACCACAGTTTACACTGTGGCCTACATTACTAAATTCAAATGGCATTTAACTTTTCAAGGTCTTTCTTTAGAGTGGTAACACTGAGCTTTACATGATACACAGACAAGGGTTTAGGAAATGCCAGCTGGTTACTTCTGAAAGGATTTACTGATGGACTCCACCACCACTAATGGAAAACTGAAGAATGCACTTAGCCAGAACGATGTCAGACATTAGGATTTCTCACTACCCATCACACACACACAAAAAAAAAAAAACCAAAAAACCAGCCTCTTTCATGCTTACTGGGAAGCTCCTGGAAGAGCCCAATATTGCATTCCCTGCAAACCCCCAAATTCCCTTGGATTTCACTGACAATTTTGAGTTGCACAAGCATAATTCCCTCTCCAACTAGTAACTTCTGCCAGAGCCACAAAAGGCATGACTCTCCTACAACTGTTAGCCAGAAGATTTAGCCTTTTTGAGCTCAAATTGTCAAGCTATCCTCTAGCTCTGGTAGTTCCAGGTTCAATTCCTGGTAATGATTAGGACAACAGTTACTTCATGGAGAACACAGAATCCATCTCCAAGTTCTTCAAAAAATTCTTAATGCAGAAGAACACCTTTAGTTTTATTTTAGTAGGCATAAATATATACCNGGGGGGGGGGGGGGGGGGGGGGGGGGGGGGGGGGGGGGGGGAAGCGTTGAAAACTGATTTGTAATAGGAGATGCAGATTAATAATAAATGGTTACATAACACAAAATGGCACATAATATTAGGAATCCTTAACTGCAATAAAAAACAGATGTCACTGTGTCTATAACAACCCTGCAAAATTCTGCTTGTCTGTTACCTCTGGGATTTTTCTTTTACATATGCACTTACATGTTAGAACTTGCAATTTCCATGGCAAAGACCAGTCAAGGAGCTTTTATGTCTGAGCTTTTGAGGTTTGATAATAATTTTCTAAAGTTCCCTAGGATAGAACACATGAGAACTGCAAGCAGCTGACTCAAAGAATCACATATTATCTGTGTATGTATTTACAGCTTGTGTTTAGGAAGAAAAACACATTCAGTGAGAGAATGGCATCTTTTCAAGGATTTAAACAAAAACACAAAAAAATCAGCACAGAATTAAGGCTTACAAGCAGGAAGATATATAGCAATAATTGCATAACAACCTCCCTGCAAGGCTTCATCTCTGCTACCCTTAAAAGGCACGCTGGAAAAAATATAACAGGTCGCTCCTAAACATGATTTGTTTCGTAGGAAACAAATGCTGGTAGAAAAAAATGCAGTGACTATTTCCCTGTACCACAACAGGATTAATTATTACCTTTTCTCTGAAGTTAGAGATTTTCTTACATTCAGTTACTACAAAAATCTTGACTATACTTCAAGTTATAATATTAAGCAAATATATCTGATTTTCTGTATTGCCTTGAGGAAGCTCACTGTATGAGCACATATTCTTTTCTACACTGTAGCCTAACACAGAAACTGCTTAAAATCCCAACTCTGAAAAAAACTCTGAAAGAGCTTAATTTGAAATTCTCCTGCAGTCAGTGGGACATGCTTATCCATATTTATATGTTTGGCAGCTCAGGACCCAAAAGAGCTACAGCAGGTTCCTCTCTCCCCGTGCACATTGAGGTCTTTTCAAATCCCACCAACCATTTAGGAAACTCCAGCCCTCAGCTAAATAAAATACTTAAAATAATTTGAAGTGCACAGTCTAGACAACCCCCATCCTGTGAACATATTTGCTACCAAAGGGCATCAAAAGTCTTCAAAACATTGAAAAGAAGTAGAGAATTTCCTTCCCTTTGGAAACAATGAAGGGCACTCTATGTGTTAACTTGGACTCACACTATCAGTTGCTTTTTCCTACCTCCACAAAACACATTCAAAATTGTATTACGGGCTTAGTATCATGTTGTAGGTCCATGCAAACCCCTTCATTCCTGTACCAACCAACTTCTACAGACAGATAAATTAACAAATCTCAGCATGTAAACTGGTTACGAGCCTTGCTGTCAGGAGCAGTAAAAGTCTACATATTTACTTTTTTTTAATCAAGCTGAAAATGATAATCTAAAGCAATAGGATGACTTGACTTCTGTCTGCATAGAGAAGAAAGTGCAAGCTGTCGCAGAAAAAATAACATTTACTGATGATATACAAATTTTAAGAGAGACAAGTGTGAACAAACAAAAGCTGTTTCATCAAATTCCGTAATAGGGATATGCAAAGGAAATGCCAATATGCATTACATTAATAAGGTGCGGTTACTGGCAGGTAGTTAACCCTTTCAAAATCAGTGATGCTGAAAACCAGGAGGCTGGATTTCCTCATTTCCCTGCACAGTACATTCTGTTTGGTCTATCACGGGAAAATCCCCTTTGTTTTAGTACACTTCAAAGTTTATTTTGGTGCAAAATTCCCCTCGGATACAGTGATGTGGCCACCTGACCTAAGCCGCAGTGTGATAACACACACACATACTACTTTTCCTCCTACAGCATCTTTTGCAATGTATGCTGTTCACATGCCAAAAGCTCTTTCACCGATAGACTCTTTATTGGGAAATTAGGTAAACTGGCCAACTATGTGTACCAATTAAAGGTAAAGCACTGATAAAAGCCGGATAGAACAGACAAGCAGCAGTTTATAACAAGAGAGAGCAAGCTTGATGGAGGGAAGAGCAGGGGAAAAAAAGATTAAAATGGTCTCTGTAAATTAGACCAATTCAATTTAATTAGTGTATGTATATATCATGTATTTACATGTCACCATGATAATCACGGGATCCATCATGAAACAGTATCCCGGCATGAGCAGAGGCCCAAAGAGTCCAACAGGTTCGTACAGCGCTCTGCTGAGCAGACTGCCCACGGAAGGTCTTACCCGAGACCCCTACCGGGACCTGCAGGCAGTTTGTAACGCGCTCCCTGGCAGAGCCGAGACACTTACAGAGTGAGATGACAGCTGGGCATGGTTTTGTGGAGCCTAGCAAGGCCCACACAGGCCAATTGTGTGCCTACATCCCTTTGCAGACCTATCTGCTAGAATTTTACTCAAGTTTACACAGGCCACCTGCGTAACAGCCCAAGTGGCAACGCCGGTGCACCACCGCCCACCGCACCAGTGACTGAACAGCAAACGCCATCTCGCTGTTTGCGACCACCTTCTGCCACCGCTCTCACCACTCTAAGCCACTGACTGATCTGGAAACAAAAATCCGTGCAGGGCCGTTTCTCATGGAAAGTGGAATCAAACATCCCGGGCACCAAGCTCTAAGGGAGTGGGGGTCTGAGAGGCAGATGCCCTAGCAGGAGCAAACCTGGTCCTGGTAAGAGAGCCGGCGCCTCGAGTGCATTTTGAAAAGCTTACATATTGCACGGTTCCTTAGCTACTCCACACTGTGCTTCTCTACACTGCACTAGATAATCTCCCAGTGCAGTAGGTGGGCTGGCTATTTTTAAAGTGCTTTGGATGAGTTTAGGCTGATTATCATGCCTCTTTGATTTGCCTCCTTTTTGCAAAAGAGACTGAGTTTTGACTCAGAAATAAATACGTCTGGCAAAAGAAAAAAAAGTCAGGCTTTATATAAAATTTACACTGAACATAAAATTAAGTCTAAGTACAAGACAAATCATTTTGATAAGTGGTTAATAAGTTAATAAAGATACTATTCATCAACCCACTGGCGTTGAACATTATAGTGATTTATAATTCTCTGGAATGTTTTTTACTGGTGTATTTATAACTGCTTGCACCACATGGTCGTCACATGGCTAACAAGCTCTGCGGGAGCTGTTTGTTAGTTAGGAAAAGCATATTAATGAAATCTTAACATAAAGTGAGTGACCAGACAATATATTATCAGATACTATCTTTTATAATCTATACATGAACTAAAGTATTTACCCGACCATTCTTTAAATAACTGCTATCATTTTAAGCCAGCAGCAGTGATTCATGCATGTTAAATAAACCAGAAAGGAAAGACTCGCAATGGAAAACTCTTCTATTGCTGTCAAAAGTGGAACCTAGTGAGCTGCAAAACACTAATAAATACATGCTGCTGAATCCATTCTCAGGTTAAAGAGTTTGAAGCTCAGCCTCAGAAAGTGTTTGGATAACAAAGTCTCTCATTAATTCTTCCTGGCAGAGGTAAGAGGAGGATGTTGTTTGCGCTATCTGTGTCCTTTGTGGTGCAGCTGGCAGCAATGCTGCTCTCCCCTAGGCCCGAGCAGCTGAGGAAGACCTCACCACTCCACCCCAAGGCAGGCGATCAGTATTCAGATGGCACTGACTGAGCTGCTGCAAGAAGGGTTATGAACTCTTGCACTTCCATAACTCAGTTGCAAACAGACTTTTAGTGCCAAGAGCCTTGCACAAAAGCTTGTTTACAGATTAGAAAAATGAACAGGAAAATAATGCAGTTGCTCCTGTGTCAACATTTAACTGAACTCTACATATATCCCCAAGGTCCTACAATTCACATCCAAATATAGACTTAGACACATAGGAATAAGGCAATTTTAATACAAAGAGAATTTCTAGAAGAGCATTGTTTGAGCTTTATTGACTAGTTAGAAAGACAAACTAAATGGCCAACTTATCCTGGAAAGCATCGGACCCTTTTTTCACAACTGACTGTGATCTGGTTAGCAGGACACAAGACTGGACTCCGCGCATCTATACTGCACGTGCCCTCTGGGTCTGAACTTGGGGCTTGGCCCAACAGCCTTACCACTCCTGTGTACAGGTTCGGATGCTTACCTTCCTCCTCGTCTCTCCCTCTTGTCTTTTGAGGCCACTAGCTGTATTAACACTTTTCCCTAGTTTCATCTAGATGGCTCGACTTTGAACTGGAACAGAGCAGAGGAGACTTGCTTGCACAGCAACCCCCAATCTTTACCCATACGGCAACAATTAACAGCAACTTCTGTCACCACCTCTTTGCACTGAATAGAGATCCCTGAACAAACACACCCTTGTACACTAGCTCTCCCCAGGCCCCAGGAACCCTGGGAGGCTGTAGAATCATCAGGAAGAAAACCCACAGCCCAGAGTCTAACATGAACTGTGTGGACTGGCAGTAACTTACGGCACAAGCCCAAATGAAGTTTGAGCAAAGAACAGCTACAGACAACCCCTCTGTTCTGTTTCTGGATCAGGTAATGAGTTGTTTGTGATTTTGGACATTTTTGTTTGTTTGTTTGTTTTGCATCTCTTTCTGGGACCCTCTTTGTCAGACCTGCATGTACTCCCAAAAGTTATATCTGGACGAGGACTATTTCTCACTGTGAGCACTACATCAGCAATTTAGTGCATTGGAGAGCTTCTTTTTAACTTCAAATTTGCCCTTGTACTTGGAGTCCTACAACATGCACTTGAGAGCTTCACCGGTACATGGAAAGCAGTTTTTTCTCCTGGTTGACCCAAGGGTGATGTTGCAGGGTACCATCTAAAGCATCCCACTTGCAACGTGAATAGCCCAGCACTACTTCTCCTCTACACACATACGGTGCATCCCTAAGACGTGCAGCTGCTGCAAACCTTGGTGCTGGTAAAGGTGCAATGCTGACCCGCAGTACTAGAACCATAAGGGACCGTGCCAAATCAAACCCTGGTCTTTCTCTCTTTGCATCACAAATACCCTCTATGTGTTTATACCGTGCTTGGACCATTTTTATATAATTCTGTATCATTTTGCAAAGTTGTAAAGTCCTCCAGGACCGCAGAAAACCTCTGGAGAAGTGGAAAAAGAGCAGGAATGGGAGGCAGAAAAACAGAAAAATGACTAGTGGTAGTCTGAACTTCATGAACCTATTATAGAAACCCCAGATGCAAAATGCAATATAGAGCTAAATTCCAGCACCCATTACTCACCCTGCTTTTGCAAGATGAGTAAGTCATGCACGGAATAAGATACTGCCCTGCATGAGACATCCAGTGTAACCTGGACCACACTGCATGAGGGATTTTCTGTCCCACAAGCAAAGAAGAAAACATGAGTGAAAAAAGAAAATAGAAAAAGATGACAATGTGAAAGTTCTAGGTCAACATATTATCAGGAAGACAAAATACGAGTTGCAGTTACGTATATATATATACCCTGAACTCTGTTTTCAGAGTACATGCACATACCATGTTCTCGTCAGGCATTTGCCCAAGGGTAGATGATTTTGTTGGACATTAAGTACCTGGGGGTGGGGGGGAGGGTCAGATATTTTTTCTTTATTGTCTATAAACTTACTGGAATTTCTTTCCAACTTTGTTCTAGCTTCAGATTGGTTTTGTCCAAGATTCTCTCTAAGCGTACCCTACCCAACGTGTGGGCTAGGCGGACTTCAGAAATAGGAAAGAAGAATGAGGAAATTGCCTCTTGCTTTTTCATTCCCTCCTTACTTTTTCAGTCTTCCACTGGTGCACATAGATTGCAAGTTGCATTCCCACTGAGAAATGCAGGGCACCTTAAAAAAGGGGTAGTTCAATCAAACCACGATCTCTGAACACTGCTTCCTGCATGGTCAATGGTCTAGTCTCTTCCTGTCCCATTCCATCACCAGTCACTCCGTTGCGAGCCTCACATTTCCCATCTTCCTTCTCTGCTCTCCAAACGCCCTCTTCTTTCCTTTTTTCCTCTTTTGCTTGCTTCCTTTGCCCCTATATACACAAGGACACACCTCTGCACTATCGTACTCCATCTCTTAATAATAAAGCTGACATTTTGTATCATAATTAAAAAGCTAAGTAACTGTGACTAATGATAAAAAAGCAGGTAGGACCTCAAGAACAATGCACCGAGGAAGTGAAAATGCCTATACTGGGCTGATATAATTTCTCTGTAGTGGCCAGAAGTGAAAACTTATGAAAAAATTGTGAAAACACATTTTTTGGAGCCATCCCTAACCTGATAAGGTCTTAATCAAGTAGCGGTTTGGGGATTTCCAGCCTGGCAGCCAGCATCCAGACTACCATGCTCCCATACCCATACATTAATTTCCTCAATGAATTTTTCAGTGCCCTCTCATTTTTGTCTTTGTGAGAAACAGTGATTAATTGTCGTTTGAATCTTTTCACAGAACTAGCATGCAGTGCTTCCACTACCATCCTGTATGACTGCAGACATGCTACATCCAGTCCATACAGCCATAAAATTTTGTTTCACAGCCAATCAGTAATCACAAGCTGGTATTATCTTCCACGATAAAAACAAAACAATTATCATTATATCACATCTGTTTTCTAGCTTCAAGCAAGTGTTTAAGGGCAACTCTGGAACCATCCACATTCCTCAAAATACTTTTTCCAATTCGTCACTCTCTAGTGCCAGTAGACGTATAGTGCAAATTAACTCCTATGGTTTTGGATGTAAGCCTGACGGCGAATGCCAGCCCCTGATTTTCCACAGCCCAGAGTACACACATTCACAAAATAATAATGCTTAGTTAAATGGCAAGTCTAAAACGAGGNCAGCCCAGAGTTAACGTCGCCTTAAGATCAGATGAACAAGGAAGTCACTTGTAGTAGTTTTAGCCGACTTTTCAAGAGTTACTGGGCAACATGTGATATATTTATAAGCAGAACAGAGCTTGTATATAACTCAGGAAATATGATTTTCAAGAAATTTCAACAAATTTGAATAAAACCCCTTAGGGTCCTTTCAGGTTTTGTTGACAATTTTTCAAGAATTTGTGTAGTTTCTGCAGCTGCATATCATAGGAGTTCCAGAACGGGTTGACTCAGACACACCCAAGTATTCTTGTAGGGTTGTGTTATTTACAAGGCGCTCTGTAAAAATGGACAGTTATGATTTGGCTATACTCATTACTTTGTTTTCACACACTTTCACATATCTTGGTCTTGATCCTGCTGGGCTTCGTAGCAACATGAAGAAACTTAAGACTTGGTACTTCAAAGACTTCATGACCCCGACCCAAAGAGTCCCATTGATCTCAGTGAACTTTGCATCAGGTTAAACATACAGAACATCATCAAGAGCAACAGCAGTATCTAAACTGGAACTAGATGGACGATATGGTCTGTCTCTATCCTTGTAATTTTCTGCAACAGTACTACTTTCACAGTGGGTGAAATTCTGACTTCACTGACTAACCTTCTGTGGAAGATTTCACCGATAAGGTTTCACCGATACATACGCCTTACAAGTTAATTCACTTATGCTGTTATTTCTAATTTGAGAGCAAACTGCCTAGAAAATTGTCAGAATGTTTCTTCCTTAAAAATAATTATCAAAAGAAAGATGCAAGGGCTGGAGAATACTGAAGATATAAACTCAAAAGCTTAAGCGGTCAATTCCAATTTCTCATATATCTGATGCAATTTTCTTAATGGTTGCAGCATAATTCTAAATTACTAACAGGGCATTTGTCTTTTTCATTTCTTTTCTTTCCTTTCCTTCTTTTTCCTTTAAATTTGCAGCTGCAAATCAATGCGAACTCATTCAGCGATTACCCAGGAGAAAACTTCTATTTTGTAAAGTGAACATTGTGCTTTCGGGACCTCTCTAAAAACTTTTAACAATGTTCCACCCTTGGGCCTTTCCATCCTCCAATCCCTAGCTTGAAAGCTTGCATTCTCACTAGCTGTCCCTTTTTAAATATGCTTTTGTAAAACTGCATTGAAGTGAAGAATGTTCATGAAGAACTCTATTTTATTATTTTAAATAGCAAAGGTAGCTCTCCTGCCTTGATCCTGGCGTCTTATAGCTTTTAATATTTTTTTTTTTATTTTGGCCAAAAATAGCAATAAAATAGACCAATTCCCAGTTTCCTATGTTACAGCCAACAAACTGATTACATTATTACTGGATAACATCACCTCTTTGGAATTAGGCTGCTAGCTGAGGTCTTATTATAGTAGTGAATTCACACCACCACAGTTAGCAATGTCAGCATTTCTATTATAATAGTCTCTTCCTACTCCTACTCTCTTTTCTCAAAGGACTGAAATTTGGACTTAAAAATGAACTTAAGGTTGAAGCACTGACAACATAATCCCTCTCCATAAATCCAGGGCTTATCATTTTAGCACATTTCTGACAAGTAGCTTTGGAGTACTTTTAAGTACAGGCCCAGTCATGCCTTCTTCCTATATCCAAAACTTGAGCGTGTATCCAGAGAATGTAGCACTCATTCCCGTTACCTTCGCGGCTTCAGTTTCTTAATAAATNAGTACAGGCCCAGTCATGCCTTCTTCCTATATCCAAAACTTGAGTGTGTATCCAGAGAATGTAGCACTCGTTCCCGTTACCTTCGCGGCTTCAGTTTCTTAATAAACGAGCTTTTAACAATCTCTTAATTTTAGGGAGCCGCTGCTTTTAAAATTGCGCATCTAACCAATAAGGTGGACTGGAAGATGTATGTTGCCACAGCTTAAGTTCAAAAACGTGTTTCAGAAGAAGGATGTCATGCACACAGCGTGTTTCTCGAAGACCCTGTGGGTGCTGAACTACGCAGTGTAAAGGATCTGAAAAGGCTCCACCTGGGACCTCTGCGCAGAAGCAGGAGACCCGTTGCACGCTCGCCACGAAGACATCTGCCATACGTTCTAGCTGGGACGTGCCACGAGGGCTCCATGGAAACCACATGCAGCTCAAACCCTGCAGCTTGTTTGCTAAACGGGGCGGACCATCCAGTGGTGCATCACACGGGACGCTTCCCTGGCACTCGGACTGCGGGTCCCTTTCCAGCTCTTAGCCCCCCCCTTCCCCCCCACCCCCCCGCCGTTCTGCTGCCTCTCGAGGGTGTTTGCCTTTGCCCGGATGAATGCAGGCGACGCTCCCCGCGGGCACACCGCCGGGGGGGGCGCCCAGATGGGCTGAGCCCCGCCGGGCCGAGCTCGGGGCCGGGGCCGGCGGTGGCCCCCGGCCCGCCCGCCCCAACCAGCCCGGGGGTCGCGCCTGAGCGCAGCCCCTCCGGCCACATGCCCCGGGGCAGGGACACGAGGGACGGCCACCCCCTCCCGGACCCGACGGTCACTTACGTTGGGGACAGGTGCCGCCGGGAGCGCTGCCGGCCGCGGGGCCGGACCGCGACCCGCTTCCGACGGGGGGTGCCGGCCCGGCAAAGACGCGGGGCGGGGAGGCGGCTTCCCCTTCGGTGTCGGAAGGGTGGATATTTTGCCGGGAAACCGGGCGTTTATTCCACTTTGCGGGGGGGGGGGGGGGGGGGGGGGGGGGGGGGGGGGGGGGGGGGGGGNGGGGGGGATGTGTGAGAGGGGCGGCGGTGCCCGGGGAAGGGGGCGAGGAGCGGCCGCGACGTGCCCGCTCCCCGCTTGACCGGCGGATCCGCTCACCGGCGGCTGCCGCGGGCCCGCCGTGAGTCACCCCCCGGCCGCGGCAGCGTCAGCCCCGCCGCGGCGTTGGCAGCCAGACGAGCCGCGGCGCGGAGCCGCCGCTGTCCTCGGATGAACCCGGCGGGGCTGCCAGCGCCAGCCGAGTGCGCGCAAGGCGAGAGCCGGGGCTCTGCCGGCGCGGCGGCGTGCGACAACCCCTTCGGCGGCGGGGATGGCGGAGACGGGGCGGGGGGCGGGAGCGGGAGGGGGGCGAGCCCCTCGGCGGCCGGGCCGGAAAGGTAAGCGTGGGACAGGGAAGGTGCGGAGGGGGCACGGTCACAAAAAGGCCGGGGGGGAGGGGGGGAGGCGCTGCCCCCCCGGGCCGCCCGTCCCCGAGGAGGCGGCTGCGGTGGCCCGGGGCGCGGGGAGGGGTCGGCCCCCGGGGAGGCCGGGGGGGGGGGGGGGGGNGCGCCGGGCCCGAGGGAGGGGGGTCGCTTCCGACAAGCAGGGATGCTCATCGGTGCGAAAGGCAAACACCCCCCGGCCCTGCCCTGTTAAAAAAAAATAAAACAAGAGCATCCTCTGCCCCGCGGTGCAAAGATCCGGCTCCTCTTGGGCGAAAGGTGTATCGTTGCCCAACAGCCTTATCTCCCCGCTGCTGGCCGCGGGGAGTGGCAGGACACCGGGGCAGCTGTTGGCAGCTGCCGGCGATGTCTCGAAAGCCGCGGGCAGGGTCACGGCCACCTCCGCTCCCCCGCGGCGCCCAGCGCCGCTGCCGCGCTCCCACCGGCGTGTCCCCGAGGTGGCGCAACCCGGGGGGANGGGGGGGGGGGGGGGGGGGGGGGGGCGACACACTCATCGCCAGCGTCTGCCTTTACTCCCACCTGTCATCTTTAATTTTTCCTTATTTCTTTGCTGTCCGCCCCCCTCACCCCCGACAGCTGGAGCGGGCGAGTCCCTAAGGACGGGGCAGGTTGCCCACGCGAAAGCATGGAAAGTTTGCACCCTGGGAAGACACCACCTGCCCCTGTCCCGGCCGACCCCGGCGCCGCGGCTCTCCCGGGGCTTTCGGCGAGCCCTGGTTACCGGGCTGGCGTCGGCCGGGGGCTGCGCCGCACCCCCAGCCCGCACCCTGCGGAGAGGGGGCGGTGGGGAGAAGGCGCCGCGCTCCCCCCGAGGAGCCGCGCTGGGAGGCGGGATGCCGCCGGGGAAGCGCTCGGCATCAGGGAGAGGCGACCCGGGAAAGGGCTTTTAAGGAAATTCTCCCTCGGGGAGGTGAGGGGGGTGGGTGGGAGGGACGGAGCCCCTCTTTGCCCCGGGAGGGAGAGCTCTGTCCTCACAGGCAGAGCAGATCGTCGCGGTGCGGCAGGTGCCTCCGGGCCCCTTCGCTTCTTCCCCGCTCCGTCCCCGAGCAAAGCGGCCGAGAGAGCCCAGAGACAACACCTTAATAGCCGTAATAATTAAAAACAACAACAACAACAACAAAAAACCCCTTCTGCCTGGCCTTAATGATCCTTTACACACATTCCCCGCCCGCTCCCTCCCCCGTCCCCCCAGTGAAGGGCACTGATTATTCGCACTCCTCTGCTCGCCGAGAGCGCAGCCTGATGAAAGGACTTTATCCTCGAGTGACTCCATCGCTTGCTCCTCCTCCTCCCCCTCCCTCTCCTCCTCCTCTCCCCAGCCCGCCGGCCGCCTCGCTTCGCTCTCAGCCCTAATTGGGCTCTTGCTAATATGATTAAAGCCCAGTTAAATGTTTCTTGATAAATCTTGTCAAGAGAGGATCCCCCCCGTCCCCTCCCCTCTCCCTGTTGGTTGTCAGAAGCCCGGTTACAGACAGGACATGCCCGGCTCCTGCTGTTCATACTCTGGTGGGAAGTTGGCATTTCACAATTGTTCCTTTAACAGGGTTGTTTTGGAGCCGCTCCTGGGGATTGTTCCTCTTCAGGCCGAGCTTGCTGATAAGAACCGCCCGTGGCTTTTATGTAACACGTTAGGATTTGGTCCCGGTCCCAAAATCGCGCTGTTTCTTTAGCCTTTTATTTCATCCCCCCCGCCCCCCACCCCCCCACCCCCCCACCCCCCCGCCTTCCTCCCCGCTCCCGCTGGTGAGCTCTGTTCCCGGAAAGGCTCTTTGCTCGGTGCGAGCCGGCCAGGCGCGATCGCCCGTGTCAAAGCCGCGCAGGTCCCGGCGGAGCTGCGCGGGGGCGGAAGGTGCGCAGCGGGGGCTGCTCGCCCGCGCAGGGCCGGCGGCGGGCAAGCGCTGCGCCACCGTGTCCCGGCCACCGCCGCCCCCCAAGCCCTCCCCCCCACCCCCCGCCTTGCCCGGGAAAAGCCCCGCTTCCTCGGCTCCTCTCTCCTCTCCGGGAGCCCTCGGGAGAGGCTCTCCCGTTGCTGCCCGCCGGTGTGCGAGGCGCAAGTTTTGGGGCAGCGCGCAGCGCAGCGAGCGCCGCTCTCTCACCTTAACCCGCGTCTGGTTTCTTGTGGTTTCACTGTAATCGGGAGCGGGGGGTCGGGGGGGGTCGGGGGAGGGGGGGTTCAACCCCATCCCGCCCCCGTTATCACTTGGGGAATCTGGTTGAATTCGTAGGAACCAGGAGGCAGCAGACGGTGGTGGAGGGCGAGGGTGGTCCTCCACCCGGGCTGGCGGTGGGGCTCGGCTCGGCTCGCCCCGCCGTTTTGGGGTGCTCGTTAGCGGTGCTGTTGGCTCGCTCGCTTTTTGGTTTGCAGATTTCTTTGGGGGTGCCGAGCTTCGGCCGGGGCTTTTCGAGGGTGTTTGGTGGTTGTTGCTTCAGCCTCCCTGGGCTTGGGGGCGGGGTGGGGGTGTAGCTGTTTGGGGGGGCTGTTTGCTCCCCCCGTCGAGCCGAGCGTAGCCGAGGACTGGAAGCTCTTCGGTCCGGGGCTGGAGGTGGCTTTTCCCGATGGCCCACCGGGCCCCGGGCTCCATCCCGCGCCCCTCCGCTGCAGGGGGCAGAGAGCTGCTGCCGCCGCACCGCGTTTCCACGGGGGACACGCACTGCCTTCACCCGTGGGAAGGGGGGCACAGGCCGTCGGGGGACACGGACCGCCTGCCTTTGTCCCCCATCCCGGGGAGGGGGAAGTGGCCCCGAATCCTTCCCGCTCGCCACCGTTTCAACCCCGCAGGCTGCTCCTTTTCGTGCCGGGGGGTCGCCCGGGGGTAGGCGGCAGCGCGCTGCCCGCCCGCCCTCGGGGCCGCCGGTGCGGGGACAGGACGGCCCGCGGCAGAGCGCGGAGGAAGAAGGTCAAAACCCAACAAACGAAAAATCCCCCCCCAGCCCTGGGGAGCGCAGCTCCGGCGAAAGCGCCCGTTCCCTGGGCAAGGGGGAACCCGAGCCAAGGGGCAAAACGGAGATCGGCCTCCCCGCCGAGCCCTGCTGCAGCCCCGCCGCCCCGCGCTGCCTCCCGCCGGCGGGGGCCCGGGGACGCGGGGCTGAGCCCCGGCGGGGCGGCGGGGGCGCGGGCAGAGCCCCGACGGGACGGGCAGGGAGGGGGAAGAGCCCCACTGGGACGGGCAGGGAGAAGGCAGAGCCCCACTGGGACGGGCAGGGAGGGGGCAGAGCCCCGCCGGGACGGGCAGGGAGCGCGGAGCTGAGCCCCGCCGGGACGGGCAGGGACCTGCATCCCGCGGGGAGGGGGGGGCGGTTCTCCGCGCTTGTTCGCCCCAGAGGAGCGTCGCCCCCCCCTCGGGCGAGGTCTCAACCGTGGTTTGAGGATGGTTCCCCTCTCCCCTTCCCTTTCCTCCCTCCCTCCCCTGTGTGTTCCCCCCCTCCCCGGGGGGGGTCTGGGTTTGTGCGAGACCACAAGAGCTGCGGCCCCTTCGCCCCGGGGCTGTTGATTTATCCGAGGAGAGTCCCAAAGAAGAAGCTGTTTGTGCTCTAGCTGGAACGCTGGAGGCTTTCTAAGAATGGCGCTTTTCTTACTCGTTTTTTTTTTTATTTTATTTTATTTTTGTTGGTACATCGAACCAGCCTACAGCATTGCTGGCGCCTTTCCACCAGGTGCCTGGGGCTCAGAGGAAAATTCAAATGAATCTTAAAATTATGAGACAGTTTCCCTCCCCTCCTCCCAAATAAAATAAGAGAAAGAATTGGTACAAACTGGCCAGGAAGGGATTCAAGCTGGAAACAGAAAAGCACCTTCACCCCACCAGAGTGCTGAGGACCCAGAAAGGCCTTCCGCAGGCGGGAAGGAATCCAAGCAGCTGGAAGATGGAATTTGACTGGTTTGTGAACCAGCTTCTGAGATGTGGTTACCACCCACAGCAAGGGACTTGACCCCATGATCCAAAACATCCCTTCTAATCCTCTTCCTATAAAATAATAATTTGGCTTTCTATACACCAAAAGAATCTCCAAGTATGTTGTACACATTAAACTATTCTACTTCGCAGCACTCCTGTAGGTACAAGTCCATATTCCCATTCTACAACAGAATTTGCTCCAGGGGTCACACTTGGAGCTCGTATCACCACCCAGCACTCCTCTGCTCACTGAGGTCCCACATGAGATGGATGCTATTAGGAACTGTGAGAAGGTTAGCTGCAAATACAAGAGGCTGCTTTGCAGGGTCCAGGAAATACCAATTTTGGATGTTGTTTTAAAGCTAAGTATACAGTATCAGGAAACATACCTGGAATTGGAGGTTTTAGGTTTTAGACTCTGGGCATTTCAGTATTACAATTATTTAACTAAGCTCCATTTAGTCTTGATAAGTAACCCCTGTTACTTTTAAAGGAATCTTGCTGAATTCACTGAAAGATTTCCTGCTCACCTGACTTACAAAAGCAATCGTTTTTTTTCTGAATAAATGGGGAGGACTGGCTGATCCTCATGCTTTCGATGTAGACAGAAAAACCTAGACTCAAATCTACTTGCTTTTCTTATGCAAATCTTCTCACAGGATTAGAAGGGAAAGTAAACAGCAGTCCAACCTTAAGATCTTTTTCTTTTTAGAGGCAGCCTGTTGTATAAATCTGAAACAGAAACTGTTTTCATTTGAAGATCAAATAGAAGTTATCTAGTGAAGTTGACAAACAGGGGCAGAATAATCTGTTTGCATTTTTGGGAAATGGATAGCTCTGGTTTTGTTTCAAGGCAAGTAACTTTTAAATAATATTTAACGAAATAATTGACCTTGATGTTTAAACTACAACTTCCTTCACGTCAGTAAGCCCACTGTTTTTAAAAAAAAATGTTTAGTGTCTGAACTCTGGCGTTCACTCTGCTAATCTCATAATAACATTTGTTTCTTGTGGAATTTTGTTTGATGAACTCATCGGTGAAAGAGGAGAGAAAGAGTTCAGAACAACTCGAGCTTTACAGCTCATTTATATTCTTTTCTTCCTGAAAAAATAGCAAAAAACCCATATGCAGAATGACTTTTCAGGAATAATTTTTCAGATGGAAGGAACAAGGAGAAGCTTTGTACAGCTGAACCATAAGCCTTGGGACAAACTGTGTTCTTTTAACATATATTCTGACTTTTAAAATACATTGCAGTCCTTGACTACAGAAAATGATTTTGTGGAATTTTTCCTCATGATAATTAGGGTCTGAGTCTGCTTTTGAAATGCGAGAGAAATGGAACTAACTCCATAAAGTGTGTCTATCACATAAAGCTTTTAGGACAGCCTGATTCACACTGTATCCTCCTCTTTGTTCAACTGACAGATTTCCAACTGCAGAAAGAGGCACATATCTGGGGGCTGCTATTATCTAAGCTAAATATGTACATTTTGGATCAGTTCTATTTTCTTTGAATACTCACAACTTCTGCTTGGCGATCTTAAGCATGAAAGGATTGCAGAGATGTGAATTTTATTAGCTATCCATCAGTCTTTGTACATGGACAAAGGTGCATAAACATACACATTTACTAGTCTCTCTGCTCTGCAAGAGTCCAGAAAATTACCTGCAAAATTATTTCAAAGAAAAACAAACAAGCAACAAAACAACATACACATTACCATGCAAGGAAGCAGGCAAACAAACAAGGTTGGGGGGAAATAAAAGCAATAAATGAACATGCAGCGTTTAGCCTAATTTTTATTTGGTTGTAAGTGAAAAACACCATGGCAGCAGTGGATTTTTTTTTTAAAGTTACGTGATCCTTGAATTACGAAACACTGGTATCTACCTAAACACTGGTGTGTACCCTGCACGTCATGTACTCATACACAGATGAAAGCTCTTCCTCTATCCCTCCTGCCACATATTTTTTCTCTCTAATGAGTTCCTACTTTCAATATGTGGACATATGAGGAATGGGGTTGGTTTACTCCCAACAAAGGACACGTAGCTAACGTTTCCACTGATTAATGATATTTGAATTCCCTCCCCAGTGCACAAACAGTCAGCTCAATACTGATTGCAGGCCCGGCATCTAGAAAACATGGTGGTGTTACACAACTGGAGATGTGACGTTCTCTGGCAATCTGAGCAGGGTCACGCTGATCATGGGGCAATACAAATTCTGTGTCAGGCATCGTGTTGATGCAGGTTGTCTCACCTTCGCACAAACGTCAAGCAGCGCAGGCAAGCACAAATTAAGAGTCATCTCCCATCTCAGCGTTACCCTCTGTCTCTTCCTCCCCTATGGCAGAATTGGCACCTCAGAGCATCCCAGTGCGGTGTCTTAAGCTCCGGTCCAGCTCCTCAGCCCCACGTATTGGGCACAAGCTGAGTGACTGGCTAACCAGCTGTGTCTGACACAGGGACAGACCCACATCGGGAGAGATGATGTGTGTTTGCAGGAGGTATAGCTACTGGGCAGTTTCTTTTACCCCCTTACTACAATCCCATGCTGTGGCTCAACACCAGCAAGTGAAGGGAGGAGGCACCCCCATCCCCGTGGGGCTATTGCGCAGCTCCCCTGTCCACGTAGGCTTCCTCCGTGCCCTCCAAGCTGTATTTTTACTACTTACATGCTTATGCAACTACTGCTCTTCAGTTTTACAGGGAACCAGAACATGGCACCTGGGGATGGCAATTCTTGACCTGAGATGCTACAGACGCTACAACACAGTAGCAGTTGTCATTCACCCATAGTTACCTGCAGAAGCTGTTGGGCCTATTTTTTTTTTTTTTTTTACTTTTTTTAATTATGAGCGACAGGGAAATCACAGTACAGTAACTCTTCGTAGTGAATTGGGTGCCATCACTACTGTAAGTCACATCAGACCTATGACCTGTGTGTTTTGTGGCATGCAGCTGACACCCAGCCCGTATGTCTTTTCCCGACAACTGAACGCAGCCTGCAACATACTGGCAGTGACAGGAGATGGCATTTCAGTCATACTGGGTAGACACGCTCATACCGTCTTCTGCTACTCTGATGGTGATTTGTGAGGACGCCACCTGGCATATTGCCTCAGCCCAGGGACTAAACTGCCATTCCTCAGCACAGACGTTAAGCAGGGATCTATGCAAAACGGCGCTTCTCTGTGAGAATGAATACGCTCTCTTCCCTGGTCCCCTGAGGACAATTTACTCTGAGGCTGTGCTGGACCTTGGGAAATTCCCTCACCTCAATACTCATACCAACTGCCCTCACACCACTTTAGGGAGCCAGTGACAGTAACTGTCCTGAATTTCATCAGTCTCTGGTTGTCTTGCTTTAGCGTCTTCTGTCCTAAGAATCTCTTCTTACCAGGTACAGGTATTCTTTGTGTCCTCTGCTGAACCAGTATGGAGCATTTCTGCACTCTGCAAAACACTCACTGAGTATTTCCCCCTGTATATCAGTGCCAAATTCAGTGTTTCTTACAGAGATCATGTCAGTCAAGCTCTAAGGCTCTTTGGGGTCTGTAGGTAACACGTTACGCAAACGTCTCTGTCTACTGCTGCTTCCCTGAGTTTAAACAATATCTGTCTGGATACATTTTCTTACCCTTTCCTCCAGACATACCTCTGGCTCCGTCAGAGAGCCCTGGGGAAGCTGAAACCATGATGAAGGCGCTAGCGGTGTGAATACACAGAGGATTAAGACTGTTAGCTGCTGCAGCATGTCACTTCTGCCTGCGACTTACTAAAGCAGAAAAGTCTTGTGGCTGACATGTCCTCCAATTCACTGGGTTACGTGACACATGCCAGAAAATGTGTCAACCCACTCCCCATCTCCTCGGCATTATTAGCCCAGGGAAGGAAACACAGCCAAAGAACACGTACACAACTTTGACAGGTTCTGCCTAATCCACCCACATAATGACATTTCTTATGCTAAGTGCCAGAGCGGTGTAGGGAGGCCACTGCCTGTACCAGCTGCTGGCAAGTCAAAGTTAGTTTCATGGTTATGTTTAAGAGATAGCCCGGCGTTACATTAAGTCTTTGTCTCCTGTGGTGCAGCGCTCAGAGAATGACATCAAAAGCCTTCCTAATTCACCCCCCGGGTCATTTGATTATAGGCATGGCACAGAGCCGTGCTGCCCCAGGAGACCGTGAGTCACGACGACACCCATGACTATCCTCTTATTCCACGGAAGGAAGTAATGTGCTTTGAGCATAAAACAACCAGGAGTAGATTACATCCTTCCTCGTGTCAGCTTAGCCCCGCTGGCCATCGGGGCAGGCAGTGGAGAGGCGAGAGCAGCTTCTCTCATTTCCCAGCCTTGCTCCTCCCCACCCCTACCTCAGGGAAGCCGTTCCTCCCCATGCTGGGACATGCCGTGTGGGCAAACCACACGAGAAGGGTTTTGCTCAGCCAAGTGAGGAGGGAGATGCTCTGGCTGTCTTCTCCGATGTGGTACAGAGTTACGTCACATGGTGAAACATCCATCCCTCCTCCAACGGGACAGGCATATCTGGTCATGAGGATGCTGTGTGTTCTCCGTCCCTTGGCATTTGTCCTTGTAATTAGTCTATCTGTTTCTGATTTATTTATTTTCAGGCAGTCTTCTGCACCCTTGCTCCCTCGCTTGGGCACATGGGGCAAACCACAGGCTTGCCCTTAAACTGCACAGAGAAATAAAATCAGAAACAGACTAACCACAAGAATCAATAGCAAGGGGCACAAAGCACGTGATTGGATGCTGCAGTTCCCTTCGGAGATCCATCTGCCTTGAAATGTGATGTAACTAGGCTCACGTACCACATCTGCAAAGGGGGTAACAGATCCCTCTTCATCACCCGATTCGCAGGGTAAAACTATGCTAGCTCAGAGAAGCCAAGGCATGTTTAAAAATCATTTCTAAAGAAGAAAAAGAAGCCTGGTTTGTGTTCACAGAGCTAACGCAATCGCCTTCAACTCTGGTGTGACTCCTGTTAGGTTATTGTTGCTTCCCAGAATTTAGGCTTGAATTTGGCAGAAGTCAAGAAGCAACGGCATATGTGGAACCACTTGGAGAATCAGCGTCTGTGTGCATGGGTTGATGTTTTCCTGAATAAATACCAGTCATTGGGCTGTTGGGTGAAGTGGCAATATAAGATGACAAGCAGACGTGTAGGCTCATACCCATGAGGCAAGGCTATTTAAGGATGCAATTTACCTTTTTTTTCCTACAAATAAATACAACCAGATAATGAACCACAACTCCCAGTGCCACTAAAATACATGTATTATATTCCATAACCGGTCCTTGTTCGTCTCCCAAAAGTAGCATTGTTGCCTGGCAGGGAGTATCAAGACATTAATCAAAGATAGTTGCACAGTACAAGAAATGAAGGACAAGTAGATGAATATAAATAGTTTCCTGCATATCCAGAATATAGGAGCTGTCTGAAAACCTTGTGATTAGAGTCAATACCCTCAATCCAGCCGCACAGACAGTGTGCACAGCTGTCGTTCCTACAATGAACATCTTATTTGACACCCTGTGGTTCTGCGGCCCTTCATCAGGTGAAGTCATTGTTCAGGTGATAGACCAGGCAATGGAGAAACCCTCCAGAAAAAAAAACTTCTACTTGTTTCTGGCTAGGAAAAATAAATCTTTCGTTCTTTTGGAATCCACAGAAATACAGATGCAAAAGCAGGACGTGGATAAATAAGAGAAGATAAGGTATTGCTCCTGCAAGCAGAACATCCTGTCTTCGAGATGGGTGAGTACTTCCAAACTTTCCAAATGTTTCATTGCCCTCCAGATAGATCATAGATCTGCCCCACTCTCCTTCCAGGATACTTTCCAGCATTTTAAGCCATAATAGAAGCAAGCAGAAAGGAGAAGTTAGTCTTAAAAAAAGAGATGAAACAAATAAAGGAAAAAAACCAACCCTGAGGATGCCCTAAATTCTGTAGTCAACCTCCCGGACACTGCCACAGAATTTTGCATATCTCCATGAAGACTTGGCTGATTCTGGTTGATCATTAGCAGAACATGGTGCAGCTGTATAAACAGCAGATTTCTACACCTACAGGCCTTCATTCATTTCCTCCAGTGAGGTTTTTAATTTGACTGGCAGCTAGCCTATCTGGGCAGCTGATAAGAGAAGAAAAAAATCACCCTTCAGTCTTTACATCTCCACTGCCTTTCCTCTGGTTCTCATCATAGAAGTGTACAAAGAATTAAAGAGCTCTCAATACATTTGTAGCCAAATATTTACCCTAAGTGAGGTAGATTATGTTTGCTTACTGTATCCATTGCCATGCTGGCATGTGTTCAAGCCTGTCTAACTCCTTGGAGTACTATCGAATACGTTGAAAAAAGCTGTGTTTATAATAAACTGTTTGCCAATGAGTGCACACTCGGTGTTGTCCAGCGTATACCAGCTCTTGAGCTCACATGCCTGGCGTTTGGGATAGCGCTTTGTCTGCCTTCACAAACACAGCAGCGGGGACGGTCCTGGGATGTGGCCAACTTACCTTAGTCTTTTGCAGGATTATTAAGAGTATTTTGAAATTCTCTCAGGCATTTCCCTGAGAGAAAACGTAATTAAACAACGTTCAGAGGAAACAGATTCTTTCAGGAAATACAACTTGATCTTAATCATCTTGCTTTTTTGCANAACTTGGTCTTAATCATCTTGCTTTTTTGCGAGCATACTTATTTTGACATTTTTTTTAATGGAGAAAAATTAGAATTATATTTAGATCATATTTACATTTGCATTCAATAATATTTAAAGTATTGTTTTCCATAAAGTGAAAACATTTAAGTGTTCATTGTTTAATTTAATTTTGTTTTGAACTTTACAGCATTCATATGTTTAACATTTTCCCAATTAAATCTAGTATTTTAATTTCATTATAACTTTTGGGCTTTCTGGTGTGAGAATGATTTGACATTTATGGAACACTTCCATCATGCCAAATATATTTCCTCTGAATTTTCACCCCGTGAAAACTTCAGCACCTTCACGTTTTTCCCAAGTGTTGGAATTTCCCATAGAATGGAAATTCTGTTTTCTGACCTGCTCTGCTAAAATTTCTTGCTTTATCAAAAAGAAAGGGGGGAGGGTGTCACAAATACACAACCGTAAACTTGTCAGGATACTTTTCTCATTGTTGGCTCATATGTTGCCCTCTTTTGGTAGCTTTTGTACTGTACTACACATAAAAAATTTAACAACTGCTGTAGCAACTTGCATCCAAAGGGGACCGAGTGCTGAATATTAGAACTAAGTAACTGTATGAAGAGAGCAATAGGTTGCGAGTTAGGCACTTGAACTAGCTTATAGAGACATCCTATCGGGAGAGGAAAAGCACTAGGGAATTAATTTAGCCACGCAATGTAAAACTGGACTATAAAGGGAAATGAGAAAGAAGAAAAGGAGAAGGACCTGTAGATACTCATGTGAATTATTTAACCCCATATCCTGAATTCCATCCTGTGATGACAAACATGACTTTCAAGTATTTGTTCGATCAAGACTTGTAAAGGGAAGCTCTGCTCTGATCGTCATTCCCTTGGTCTTTCCCTGTTGCTTTTTTCATAATCTGTGCAGGGGTTTTGTTAAATTCTTATGGGTATTGACGAATCAAGCCCAGAAGAGTGCCTGCTAACTTTCCAAGACTCAGTCCCTGCCAAAGTCAACACTCTTATTTTCGCTAGTAAATTTCTGAAAGATAAAATTAAATATTACATGTTCTTTTACAAGGGGATTTACTAATACTAATTATAAAATCATGTGATACTAATTGCATTATAAGTCTAGAATTATTATTTAAGTGAAACACTGAAGTGTTAATTTTTTCCAGAAGAGAGATGTTTTCTACTATTTCTGAGCAAAATTTAAAAAACAAACAACCCTCAGTCTGTGGCAATGTTTATAAGAGTCTAAGGAACTGGGTATTCACCTTCTGTTGACTTTCAGAAAGAATTGAGTACTAACTCCCCCAAAATGACATTCTTAGAGAACAAACTGCTCTCTACTTCAGATAATTCTCAGTCATAAGCACAATAAATGGTTACACAGAAGAGATATTCCCACCGTATCTCTGATCCCAGTTCAGCATTTCACAGCCCTATTATTTAAAGATTAATTTTCCTTGGTTTGAAAATCAGCATCAGGAATTCAGCCTCACAAGAACTCTTTTATGAACAGTCACAGGGATGATTTCAGAGCTCAGGAGGGAACCATTCCTCCCACCTTGAATTGTGGAGATTTGGGGCGACTGCATATGATCAGGAATTCTTGGGATAGAGAAGAACTCCCAGCCTTCCAATGTAAAGACATAAAGATGTGCTTTATATGCATTCTCCGGTGCTTTATTCAAATCTATCCTAAACCCCCCAGCAATATGAACTCCCCTTGAAAGACCATCTGACAGCCGTCCAATTTTCACCTTAATAAAAATACACCCGAAAGGCCTGAGTTCGCTGCCTTCTTCCCTTTCAGTTAAATAATACTGGCTGCTTTAAGCCTTTGCAGACCTTTGTTCCATGCATAAGAATGCAGCAGCCCAGCCTTATGGAAATACATGACTGCCTGCTGATTTCCATGCAGCCAATACGCACCTTTCAGTGGCCAAGGGCTCGGAGACCTTTGTCACGTTTCCTTGCAGGTTTAACCAAGCCCCTTCTGCTCCAGTCTAACAAAGTGCTTAAACATGTGCGCCGTTTAAGCTGATATGTAGTTTCTTTGTTAAAGCCACCTAGTAGGGCTATAAAGGGAGTTGTAAATCAGCAGCACAGTTCATGCACTTTAAGTTTATGCTTAATGAGTTGCTGGGTTTGAGCCTCAGCCTTTCCCCCAAAGTGATTTTTCCAGCCTTTGAATCGTTGTGGGATTTCTTCCAACTCCTTCCAGTCAGTCAGTGGCTGGCAATATTGAACACAGAGTTGAATGTAGTAACACAGAGCTTTACACGTGAACTATTACCTCCCTGCTTCATGACAAATGTCTGCATGTGCATAGCTTTTATCACTCTGCAAATTCATATCTCATTCCCATCTGATCCACTATACCTTGAAACTCTATCGGCAACATTGATGGCCAGAACATGGACATTCAACTATAACTTGGTGGGGTTTTTTTNTTGGGGGGGTTTTTTTTTTCCTTTTTTTTTTTTTTTTTTTTAGGAGTTGTTTGAGGGATTTTGTACCCAGCTTTCTAATATCTGCCGGTCCTTTGATATCATTTATCTGCTGTCTCCTGTTTGCATTCCTCCCTGGTTTAGTATCATCAGCACATTTCACTATTGTGCTGTTTACCTCTGCTTTGAGATTACCATAGAGATATTAAATAGAACGATGTCTGACAAAAGTCCCTGCCATGACCCACAAGACATTTCTACAAGCTACGATAACACGGCAACTGATCGTTGCCCTTTGTTTACATTTTTTCTCCCATTTCAGTCTACACAGCAGTGTTCCCCGCCAAAACAATTAAAGTTCTTTCTCTCCGCATGAATACCTGAAACAGTAGCAAATTACATATTCAGTGCTCCCTATATCCACTCTCCTACATTCCCACCCACTGTTTATCTCTCAGTTCACTTGCTGTGCATACTACCTTGTTTGCTGAGGGCCGACTCAGAGCGTGCTGACCATAACCTACAGCCTTGGTCCCTGAATCTAGAATAAACAGAATGTATAATGTTGCATATTAACATGAAAGGTATATTTAATAAGCTTTATTCTTTCCAAGCCCAGACCGCTTGCTGCTTCTGATACTATTTGCCTCAGCGTTTCCTTGGGATTAGTGGATGATTTAGCTGTATGAAATACGAAGAATTTGGCCTAAAATGTTTAAGACATTTTCCTTGATTTATGAATTTTGAGGCCAGAAAGGACCATTAACTCATCCTGTCTAACCTCTTCTGTGTCACAGACTTTAGCATTGCCCCATTTCCCATATACCGAGCCCAGTAATTTCTGTTTGGCTGACATGTATTTTCCAGAAAGGGATCCAGTTTTGATATGTACACTATCACTTTCTCGGGCAGTTTGTTTCAGCAGTTCATCACACTTACTGCTACAAATCCAAGCCTCATTGCTTGCTTAAATTTGCTCTGCTTACATTTCCACCCACTGATTCTTGTAATACATTCATCTGATGCAAGACACTTTTTTTCTTGTTGTGAAGGTAATTATACACTGTAATCCAGTCATCTCATTTTGATAAGGGAAACAAAGCATATTCTCCAATTTACAAGTGGTTCTTCTGCCTTTTCTCCCACCTTTTTTTAGATTTCTAGCACCCGCAGCACAGCAACACCACTGCTACATAGTCAGCATTGCACTCAACTCGTATGTCCCTGCTAACCCGGTCAAAGATGACTTTAATCCTCTTTCGCACCATCAGACCGAGTCCTGTGTCCAGTTGCTTCCCCACAATGATACCAAAGGCTTTTCAAGCACCACCCTTGGCATACAATTTCTAGTGCATCAATACAGCCACTGTTAGTGCATGACTTCAAATCCATCTCGTCTGCAGAGGTCGCGCTCACCAAATTTGGGCTGCTCTATCTTCATAATTTATTTATCGTTCCACCAACCTGAATTTCCTCCCTAATTTACTCAGCATTGTTTTACTAGGGATGTACTTGGCTCTCAATCATTAAGGACAATTTTGTAGCCTGCCAGGCATAACACCCATTTCTGCAGACTGTCTCCAGAGCTTTCACTCAGAGCTGACAGCTACTTTTTGACATCTATCAGTTAGTCAGTTCTTAATCCACTCAGCAGTCACTCAATAGCTATTGTACAGCACTCATTTTTTCTAAGTGCTTAAACAGAGAAGGCAAACAAGTGTATTTGAATGCTGAAAAAACAGACTTAGAGCCCAAATCCTGCAGTGTTAAAGAGCCTAATCCCCACTGGTGCCTAAACACTTATAAGCATGGAGACTTGTTTTAGGTCCGCAGTTATGAAACCCCATGCTTTGTATATTTTTCTGTTGATATTAGTTTCTCTTATCCATGAAACATGAAACTTAGACATCACGGCAGTTGGATGGACCACCTATTTTCTTTTCTAGTCACACACATACAGAGCTTTCCTTTTGTTTCTTTGCATCTCCACAGGTAACTATTATTTTTAAAAAATAATTGGCAACGGCAGTGTAAATCTGTTTGATAATACTTGTAATATCATTGGGTGCGGATTATGCAGCTTTGGTGACTTTCATCCATATATTCAAATATCCTAAGTATTCCCTCATCTGTTTCTATCAATAGGATTTATTTATTTGTGTCACAGTGTTTCTTTCTTGTTAATTGCTTCAAGTTATTTTATGTAATTAAAGACAGATGGTAAAGCAAAGTTCAGTATCTCATCCATTTGTTAATCAGTGGCTTATGCAGCTCTATAAATGTAGCAGGGATGTTATGATTTTGTGTTTTTGTGTGCTGTGCTTTAAATTAAATACTGGGACCAATTCCTAGTTATGCTGAAGCCAATGACAAAAACTGCCATTGACCAGGATCTCGCAGTGGGAGAGCGTGGATGGGGAAAGCTGCGAGCCAGCTCAGTGTGGTGTTTATGCTTTACAGAGGCACACAGCTCGCCTGCTCTTAGACCCAGGTCTTACCACGGACCTTTGCATCAACAGCTTCCACCGTGTGTAGGTGGGAAATGAGCAGCCAGGTGAGGGCGTTAACAAAGATGTTTGTTCTCCTGACTTTGTGGGAACCCATCTTTGGTCCCAGCATTCTTTGGGTTTATTCTATTTTGGGGGAATTAATTTTTTTTCCATATGCAAGGGAGCAAAACATCTGTTTTCATTAAGGACATCTTGTTCTTCAGATTAGAGAAAATCACCAAGAAAGGGAGAACAAATAAAAGTCTCCAGAGGAGAAAGAGGCCCACCACGTGCTCCCCCTGGGTAGCCATCTTGAAATGATTCACAGCGTTGCCTGCAGCCGGCAGCTTGCGCGCAGCCCCAGCCGTCCCGGCTCCCTGCCTCCTGCACCGTCCATGCCCCACTCACTTCATACCCAACCTCTTCATGGGTTTATTTCCCCCCAGCTATTGTATTCCCCCAGACCTATGTGTAGAGTGCTCTCCTCGCTCTGAAACCCATCGGCAGGCTGTAGTGTGCTGTATTATTTTGATGCCTTTATCTTTTTTCTTTCATAAAGAAAAGGTTAATGGCGTTCTTGCTGGTTTGTCTGTCAGCCTCCTTTGCTCACACGCTGCCAAGAGGAGCGAGTGTACCCTTCACATGGCCATCAGTGGCAGCAATGGGTTTCTGACCAACTTGCTTCTCATCTGCTTCCTCCCATCTTTCAGTCCAACAAGCAATTTGGCTTTATCTGTTTTGACTCAGTACTAGCCTGCTCCTATTGTTTCTCACATTCTTGCATTTCCACCAGAGTATGTGACTGACAGAAATGCAATTCCTCAATTAGACTACAAGGGGTGTGCTGGGAATCGCGAGTCAGCCTAAGGATTTATGTGCTACACCAAATTATCGTAACTGACACAATACTTCCAGCAAGCAAGTTTGGAAATATCAGAATCTCCCCCATCCCCTCTCCACCACCACCACCACCCCTCCTCCTTCCTTGGGAAGGCCAAATTAGAGAGAACAAGGATTTCTCATCGCTACCGTGAGTCATGCTCACACTGAGCACACGGCTGGTGAGGTCAGCGACAAGGGCTACTGGGCTTGGACTATAGAAAAAATGGATTCTGCTAAATGACAGCACAGTTAGAGAAACATGAAAGAAGAAGAGGAATGCAGAAGCCACCAAGGCCCCTAAACCACAGGTGGAAGGCAAGTGGAGACAGACTCATGTTTCTCAGAAGAATGAGCAGAGACAGGTGACATGGGACACTTTGCTCTTTTATTCACCTAACCTTTCAGCCCTTAACATAAGCTTTTATTCCCCCCGCCCATGAATGTTCACAAAAACAACAAATTCACTGATTTTACTCTGCCTAGGATGGGATTTTTAAAAGCGTTAGCACCACTTCTCATTCTCAGGAACACGCAGTGAGGCATATTTGAAAATAAATGGGTAATTCCTGCCAAGTAGGTGTCATACATAATCCCTATTTAAAATGCAGATATTCAACTTTAAGCACATGCTTAAGTCCCAATAAAGACAATGCAATTTATGCAAACAGTAATTCAGCATGTTCTTGGCTGAGTGCTTGAAGGATTACCCACACCAGCAGTGGATTGTAGGATGCCTGCTACAGCAGGTGCTTTTTTCCCTTTTTTTTT
>RSEF01000005.1:53628648-53658282 GCA_003993805.1 Himantopus leucocephalus | reverse complement strand
TTTTTTTTTCCTTTTTTTTTTTTGTGTTCCTGTAAAACAAGTTCCATTCTTCAGGAAACCAGCTGTATTTGGCACCTATTGTAAGAAATGACAGTTGAAAATTCCAAACTACTTTAACCACAGAGAAAAAAAATCTTCTAATGTTGATGTTGAAACACAGCTTTCAGTTTTAAAGGTTGATTGTTCTTTTCTTCTTTTTTTGTTTTTTTTTTGATTGTTAAATGCTAAAGCAGCGAGCAGACACACTTTACAGTCTATTGCATCGGGCTCTTTTTCAGTAGGTTGGCTCCTGCTAACAGCAGGTTCAGAACTGCCAGTTCTAATTAAAACTTTATTTTAAAGATACATTTCACAGTTTATTCATGGCACCCTGAGAAATTTAAATTGCTGTATTGAGAAAATAAATACAGTTTATTTTCTATTGATTCCCAAGTAATGGCTTTAATTGTTTCAGCAATTTATGATTGATCTACTATGCCTGTTGAAATCGATTTCTCCTTTTAGACCTAGAGTGGACTCCCTGAGTTGTGTCTATTTGTTTGCCCAAGGTTTAAATCCATTTTATTTTCCTTTGTAATTTTGTATTGCATCAGTTTAAAAATGGCCAAAGATTATTCTCTCCTCAAGAATTTCAGTGACAAATCCTTTTAGTAGTCCCAGTTGTAACAGACAGACAATTGCCATCATAAACTCGGCATAAGCAGCATTGTGAAATCTGTGATTTATAAGTGTATTCCATAGCAAAAAATATTTTGATAACCCATGCTTCTCCCTGCTGTGGCCAGCTCTCTGTCTCAGAAAGGAAACAGGAGTGAAACAGTTTTCTGCCTTCTAGATTTAGTGGGAAAATAGCGCCTTCAACAGCAAAGTCTTTTCTGAACAGCAGCTCTAGAAATGCCGCACAGGGGTGGCTAAATTTTACTTCAGGCTATTTCTCTGCCACCTAAGGCACACACGGAGTGGCATTTCAAAGGAGCAAAATCATCATGCGTTTACAATTATTAATCAAATGTAGAGTATGTATTATACTAGTATAACTAGCACTTGTCATCTTGTATCCTTTACAAGCTTTTCAGATTAAAAAAATAGATTGGGTATTCTAAGTGATGAAATAATGGATCATATCTTTATTATTTGGTTATACAAGGTTAAAGTAATAGGTAATTTTACCTATCCTTCCCAGTATGCTTATCACTAGCTATTGTAGGGCGTGTTACCAGCAGCAAGTCTTCTGAGTAGCATGTATACTGATGGTATCACTTCAGAAAAAATCATTGCAATTCATTAGAGCCCTATCTGCATTCTCACAATGATATAAATACACCTCAGTTGATTAGTGAAGTCAGACGTTTGCATCTACCAACAGGTTTTAAAGCATGACATAGCCTAGAGATTCCTAAAGAGTTTCAGACTACAGACAGCATCTTCATAAATTTTGTCATTGAGACTCACCCCTGCTTTCTGATCATGCAGGCCACCTCCTGGTTTTGGTGACTGAATAACAGCCCTGAGGCAAGTACAACTGTTAACATTTAAAAGTGCTAGCTGGGAAATATTTAGTACATTTTTAGCTACTTGTAACACCATTAAGCTGTTGGAGAAAAAAGAAAGGCGATCCTATCTGACCAGCCAGCTCCTCTACAGACCTCCAGCAGACACTCCCCAGGTCTTTGGTGGTCTACAGACCGCAGTTTGAAATCCACTGCAATGTAGAAATGACCTAATACTTCGAGCAGCTGAAAGTTCTTCACACCTGTATTTTTATTTTTTTTTTACAGTCAGAGACAGATCTGGCTTCAGTTGCACCATAAAGACAGACATATAATTTTGACTAAGAGACATTTAACTAAACCACCAATATATTCTCTTAATTCAAAGCAGGAATAAGGGGAACATCTCCAGATCCAAAGAATGTATTATATCATCAACTCCTTGTTTTTAAGTGGTTCCAAATCATCACAAAGATTGTGTAAGAGCAGCTGATTCCCAATATAGATATCCTTTTCTTGGGCACTAAGTCATGCCAAGACCTTGGCTGAAATTTTACAAGGAGCGTCTCAGATTATTGTACTTTAAATAATAGTTATTAGTCATAAGGATTGGCTACCTTTCTTTTCTTTGAAAAGGAGCTATAAATGTACCATCATTTATTAATTTCTGAAATCATCACATTGTCCTCCAAAAGAGTTGGGTTAAATTTACAACATTTAAGACCATATGTTGTGGGGCATGCGTTTAGAATGCCCCTGCTCTTAAACTCAAGTTTAAGAGTGTGTGTCCCATCAGTTGTAAATTCTATGAAAACTGTGCTCAGCCAGCAGCAAGCACTTGAGTCTTTTCTGCAAATTCCTGAAGGTGGGATTTCCTCTTCATTTATTTCAAACAACTTCTATTTTGAATAAAAATAATCTGATAATTACTTTTAGTCTTGCATCGGTGTAGCAGTTCCAAGGTCCAGTCATTAACTAGGACTCCAAGTTAATAAGTGCTCTATGGACAGAGAGGAAGAAAATTTTCCCTACCCCAAAGGGTTTGTAATGTAAACTCCTAATTTAAAATTCATTAATTTTACACATCACCTTACATAACAATCACAATGCCATAAAAGAGTGAACACATGCTTGTAATTAAAGCCATGGCAGTCTCATCCCATTGTATGAAAAATAGCTCTATCATAATGGTCCTGAGTTCATGCCAGAATAGCAGCTAATCATGGGAGAAAGATGATCTAACACTTACAGAACATGAAAATAGAAATGAAACGTTCTGGTTCCAGCCTATTTTCTCTAGACTTGCTGGGTGATCTTGTGCGTGCTACTTAAGCTTTCGGTCCCTCAATTTACCCATCTGCAGAACAGCAATAATAGTATTTATTTGACTCAGAAAAGTTTTGTAAGAATAAATCCATAAATCATTAAGTCTCTTACGTAGTCTTAACAAGCTTTCTATGCAGCACCCGTCATAGATAGTCTTGAGAAGCACGCATGGACTGCTCATTTTAGCCCAATAATACCTCTAAAAATTAGAGTTCAGAGAATATGTGGCAGGAGCAAAAAGATCCATCATGGTCAAGACAATTCTATTCCTGTGCTGTTTGTATTTTACCTCTAATATGCAATAAGGATAAAGTTAATCAAGTGCATTTTGTAATTTCTTGCTTTATAACAGTTTAGCAAATATATATTCAGAAAGTCAGACCAAGTTTGTGGACATAAGATTTGTGGAGCAACTCCTTTGATTCTTAATCTGTACTTTGTTTTCATAAGAGACATCAAATTCTTTGCAAATTAACAGGGTCATAATAATATCTCACAAGGAGAGAAATTCTGGTAAATGCTACTGTGGATGACTTTTAATCTGAAAAGAATGCAGCAATAATGCTCAGTAGTCACAGCATCACTGTGTGCTTGTACCTAGCAATGGAAACGCTGATACCGGATCATCAAGGTCAGTAGCCCCATTCATTGACAAAATCATTCATGATATGAGAATGAATGAAGTGTCTTGAAAGTTAGCAGTCTCTGATTCTCTGAGCAAGTTTCACAGCTCAGGACAGAGCCCATCTATCGGTGGCGTACTTTCAGCATGTAATCATCTGTAAAGTCACGTCCTAACGGATATAATGAGGTCTCATTCATTATTTGCCAAAGAAGTGCAGCAATTTAAGCCTTACTCTCCTCTGCTGGAAAATTAAGTGTTTGAAATTTGAACCTGATCCTACCTTCACTGAAGTCAATGATAAGACACCACCTGATTTCAGGGGAGCAGCCGCAGACTTTTGGTAACACAGAGGTCGCATTAAATTCACTTATCCCTCTCTCACAGAGTGGAAAGCAGGTCATGGGTCTGATGTTTGCAGCAATAATGAGGAGGCTTTAGAAACTAAATGGGATGTAGCTGATGATTTTAGCACAAATTGAACTGAAGTACTAATGACTTACCAAGCATTATTCTTATCTGTTGCACAACCAGCACATGATGATGTCCAGAAATAGTGTAACATCATACTTTGGTAAAAGGTTCAAGGGCTGATACTCCGTTCATTCGCACCAACATAAATCAGGAGACAACCTCACTAAAGTAACTGAATTACATAAGACTAAAATTAGTGAGGGAAGAATTAGGCCTAAAAAAGACCTCCCCAAGCAGTGAAAGGGAAGAAGGTGTCACCTGCCCCCAGCCCCGACCATCTGAGACGAGGACAGCCCCGACCAGCTGTGCTTGCAGAGAGCCCAGCCCCGCTGGGGACCGCAGCAGCTCTCCTGTCACATACCCCACAGCAGCTTTGCTCAGAGCGAAAAAAAGCTGGAGGGTTGGGATCAGAGACAAACCAAGCAGATGGGGCCACCCCAAAGGAAGCCACAGGGAAGATCAAGTCCTTGAATTTTACTGGGACGCCAACTCACCTGGGTCAGGCCCAGGTCAGGGGCTGACCAGCTGTCAGGACCAGCAGTCCCAGGGCTGCTCTGAGCCAGTTTGCCTCACCAGGCAGCTGACACATAGGTTGCGGTGAATATCCTAGAGATATTGTCTCTTTTTAACACTCGTTCTATCTCCCTGACAAACACCGCCGCCCTCAGCAGAGGGGCATTGGCTACTTCTGGCATCAGATCCTAATTCCCTGGACTGAGTGCAGGGTATTGAGACAAGTCTTTCTTCAGTGTGTTACCACAGATTACTCATACACATTATTTAACCTTTGGTGTAAATGCAAATTTTTCAGTCCAGTATCAGCTCCACTCCTTAGGTGTGTCACATTCCCCTCTGCAGTGCTTGGTGAAATGTGCAGCGTGTGCACTGCCCTGCCATATCCCCTTTATTGCCCACCAAGCTCCTGCTGTGAGGTCCCCTCCAGGACGTCACTCGACAGTAAGTGAGGGAGCCCTGGTCTAACACCAGGAACTGAAAACTGATCTTTGAGCCAGGCTCTGAGGCCAACAGAGCCATGTCCCACCCTATTCAATGAGTGCTTCTACCTTCTGAACTCAGAGAGACTAAAAGTGTCGTCATCGAGCCCTTTTATATCTTTTTTCACAAACCCAGTATCTTGTTCTCTTGAGATGGCCACAGTATTTCAGAACCAGTAACATGTTCAGCAGAAGACCCTTAGCTCATTCTTCCTTTTATACGCAGCAAACACTAGTGCTTCTATAGCTGTGGTCATCCTCTTTTATGTACAAAAATCTGAAATTAAAGATGAACACTTCCTCTGCAAAAATTTAGTGTTCATCATAGTGAACAACCCTGGTTTGTAAATTCAAGGGGTCTTTTACATCGTGAATAAACCGTTCGTTTTTAAAGTATTATATCTTTAAGCAGTATTTTAGCTATTTTATAACTATCTGTGAATCAGCATCTTAAATAGCTCAGAACAATTGACTAAATTGAAGATTTAAACCAAATCAATGCTCAGCAGAACTGCAGACATTTTTTAATGCTGAACCACACTGCAGAAAGCTTTGTTAGAAAGCAAAGAGAATGCTATTTTTCAGCTAGAACACGTGTGCGCGTATAAAGGCAAAACATTATTCACAGCTAAAGTTGCAGATGAAATACAACATTGCAAATACTGAAAATCTCATACAGTACTTTAGATTAGGAGCAATAAACTTTGCATTTTTTTAGAATACCTTACACCTGAGAAGCTTTGAATACCTTACAATAATTAAGTCCGATAACATCACTGTGATATATGTCTCCATTTACAGATGGGCAAACTGAGATTGAGAGTGGTTCTTTGTGCCAATTTGTGCCTTACCCAATCAATCAAAGAACAAAACAGCACAGAACTTATGATGTCCTGGCTTCCACTTCACTGGTCAAACTCTTACCAGATCACGTCTCATGCCAAGAGGACCTCATGCTAACAACCTCATTGTATTTGAGAGTGGGACCCAAATACTCCATTATTGCAGTAACACTTCATTGCTTGTATTCGTGCTTATTAGTTTAGCATATACAATTATTTTTACAGCCAAATAAAATAAGTTCAGGAATTTACATATTTTTATTTTAATTATTAATTATATTATTTTCCAAGCACTTCAATTAAAATACCATTGAAAGTCTTTCTCTCATTTGTCAAAATTCCCAGTAAGTTTATACCCCTTTTATGTGGTACTGGATTATTTACTCTTCGTTTTCTACATGGAACAAGCCCTGACTAGTAACTAGATGGCAGACATGACATGTCCAAATCCCAGAAACCTGCTCGTTTGACTTCACTGGTCTGTTGAGGGTTTGGCTTTTTTCCTGACCTTGCACGTTAGCTCCGTCTTTCTGCGAACGCATCAGCCAGCCTGCCTGAGCTAGTCACAGAGAGGATTAGTAAAATTAGGCATCCGCAGATGTTAGGCTACCAAAAATGAATACCAATGCTGTGGAAGTATTTCAGGGGCTTTCGTTCTGTGAGGAACTGTGGGATTTGTCAAGGTGGAGAGCCTTCTGCTCCGGCTCCAGTGGAGAAGCTGCCTTTTAAGACCCTTCTCTTTTCTCAGAGCAGCTAGGGCAGTTTCTGAGCCAGGACCAGGGCTGAAGCTCAGCTGGGAGGTAGCAGGATATCAGCAGAGGCCAGGTGCTGGGATACTCCTGCATGATAACTTATCTGCGTGAAAAGAAATGGCAGGATTTATTGGAGTTAGCAGCAGCATGGCTAATGAGGACAGAGCAGCCTGATCCGTGGAAGTGTTGAGCAACCACAACTCCCATTTACTTCAGCACTTTTGTAGATCAGACCCTCAGGGTTATTTGCTTTTTGGAATAAGCCAGTTGTGGTCTACATCAGCCCATCCTCTTGGCAGTAAAGGCCCAAGCCATTCCTTGCTGGCTTTGACCAGCCAGGATCAGCATGGCTGCTGATCACAGACCTCGTCACACAGTTATTTTTAGCATATCAAATACAGAGAGAGACTAAGGGCCTGGTTTTTGCAAAGTGATTGAAATGCCTGTTTCCTCTCGCTCAAAGCATTTCCCTCTCCAGGCTCAGCAAACTGTTGTTTTTGACAAACTATGACTCCCCATCTTGCCACTGGGCAGGCTGTGCTTGGGAGAAAAGAATTAGTTAGATTATAAAAGCTTTAGAGGATTTGTTTATTTTATCACTTCGTTTATCTTTTCAGTGTTATTGTTCTGTCGAGTAATCGAGAGATGAAGAAGGGCTACATCACAATTACACTTTGCTTTGACTCACACAAACCAAGAAAGATGGGTCAATGGTGGCTGTCATGCACTGCACCCAATCCCACTGCTGTCCCTTGGAAGGACCCTTTCTTCATTTTTCCTCATTTCTGGCTACTCAACTGGAAGGGCCAGAGAAGCAGGAATGTTCTTTGAGGTGATCTTCTGCATTGTTTTCTCTTTTGCATCAGTACGAAAGAAAAGTAACTAAGCAACACAATATAGGGTTGTTTTCCTCTGAATTACAAAATGCTAGGATGGGGTTTTTTCCACAGACTTTCCTACACCCTGTATCACTGCCATTGATTTATCTGTTTCACTGTGTGAAAAGCTCATCCTCTACTAGTCTGATTCGCTGAGATATCATGTACTGCACCATTCATACACTGTTCCAAAAAGTTTACTTGCAGCTTTCACAAGGTGAGAAAGTAACCTGGCTAAGACAGCTGTAACTGACTGTAAGACAGCTGTAACTGTAATTTAAAAAAAAATAAATAATTGAATTTTCTAAAAAAAATTTCCTGGGACTCATTGAGAAGAATTTAAACTTTTCCACAAAAAAAGAGACACCGAGGGATCTACCAAACCAAATCCAATTGCATTGCAACTTGGCTACCCACCTGGGTACAAATCCTTCCCTTATCCAGTGCAGAATATAGATGTAGGCGTGAGACTGCCACACATCTCCTTTAGTTGCTGGTTGTTTTGCAGAGCTTCTCCGCCACCTTCCAGCCCTCTTTCCCCATTTTCTGCCAATCTGTACTCTCTCCCCACTGTCATCTCCTCCCCTGGTCTTGCTCTAAGAATGTAGCTCTTAAAATGTCCTGACCAGCTCTATGTACCTGTACAGTGACAAGGAAGACCCGGCCATTGGTCACACGCATTGAACTTAGCTCAGAGCCTCATTAGGTCCTCATATGGAGGTTCACAGGTATTTGTTTGGGATGGGCTGTGAACCTTTCTCAACTAAAGATAACTCCCATTTGCTGGGAGATGGAGGAGGTGATGCCAGCAACATTACTGGGTTCAGAAATACAACACAGCTTGTCATAACAAGTTGCTCTGGCAACATCTGTTAACAGCCCACAGAACTATGTAGCACTTAAGCCAGATATAGCCATAATGTAGTTTTTTGCACTGAGCTGTAGCTATTTGTACCTTTCCCAGACAGCAACGTATATTATTTGTTCCTGGCCTCAGAAAACCCTACCATTTTTTTCAGGGAACATTTGCATTTCTCTGGCATTAGGCTACAATGCCATGCCAGGTACATCTCAGGAACAGCCTTTTTTGGAGACGTCAAGCTCAGAATTACATCAAATTCCTTCAGACACTCCTATCAGTGCTCAGCCAGCAGTAGAGTCTCATCCAGATATCATTGCTTCTAAATCAATGGAGCTAATTTCTTACAGGAACAGGAGTTCACCACAGTTTCACCATCACTCCAGATCCTTAGCAACATAACATCCAATTTCATATACTCTATCGAGCACGGGGGAAGCTCGCCTGGCATCACCAAACAAGGCTATATTTCTATATATTGCTTTTCAGCAATTTTGGCTTCTGAGGTCATCAGTATAACCACTTTGGTGTCTTACAGTTGCTGATGGATTTGCACAGACCAACCTACAAGCAGTGAGGTCATATCAACATGGCTACTCTACCACAAATGTAGTCTCTAAAGAGGGGTAGATGATAGGGGAGGAGACAAGGACTCCTGTTTTCTTGTGCACCATCAGCATCCTGTCACAAGTTACAATTCTTTTATACTTTTAGCGTTTTGCATGAGCAATGCATGAAAGAGGTGAATGCAAAGGCAATTTCCAGCATGAAAATTACTTGAGAATATTTCTTTTGGGATAAGGGAGTCCTTCTGCGTGTCTACAGAGACAGAAGTCAAAAGAGGTTAATGCATGCCACAGCTGTGCCATACCCTTCCTCTGGCTCTAGTAAGCCTGGTGGGTTTTTCCACTGAAACAGCAAGGGATTTTCCTATCAGAAAGCAGTTGGTATCAGCAGATCTCCCAGCTTATCTAGATGTCGCATCTCTTCCAATTTAAATGCTACATCAGTGGTTATTAAGCCTGCATTGCAAAGAAATAAAACTAAGGAAAACATTCTGGAGGGTGCTCTGGATTCTATTAAAGGATTGAATTTCTCACTTTATTGCACTTTTTCCATATGGCTGAAACCTGGAGCTGCATAATATTCTGAATACGTTCATATACTGCTAGTGGTATAATCCCAGATGGTGACAAATGACCCCATTCCAACAGCAATGTATAGTTCTTTACGACACCGACGCTCAGCCATGCTCTTGGGATATTCCTTCCAAACAATGAGTGACTGGCAGATAACATAATGTTTAACTTCTGCCTTCACTTTTGTCCACGCTTTATGACTAACGCTGCAGAGCTACTCATTTGTTAAGTACTCAGCCTTGTAACAGCGTACAGATGACATGAGATATTCCCTTAGCCGCCACCAAAGGATCTCCTTTGGTCTGCGAAGGTCAACTGTGCTGCACGCAGTGTGTCACTATCTGTGTGTAAGGATATGCTCTGGCACGCTAGAATTGAGCTGATAACGTCTTACCCCTGCTTGGGCCCTTCAGCTGCCTCTTGGGGAAGTGAGAAAGGCTGCCAAGCTCAAGATGTGCTGCATCCTGCAATTTGGCTTTCCCGAGAAGAACAACCCCTCCCCCCAAACTCACCCACGCAGTTCTTTACCCCAAGAAGAGGTCATCACACAAAAAGTAGATAGGAGGGATAGAGAACTGCGCACTTGACTATAACTGCAAAAGAGAGAAGTCCAGAGTCCTCTTGAGATGTTGTGTAAAGAGAAAGCAATCTGGGCTGTCTCCATTTTTACAGAAAGACCTCTGTGCTTTTGTGGACTCCATGGCCTGCCAGATGGAGACGGCTCCAAGTAACACTGAGCTCTTATTGCCGCAGAAAACCAAGGAGAACTATAACCCCAAGTACTGCAGGTGTAGGAGGGAATACTTGCTCAGATGATGATTCATGTCAGCATCTGAATAAATAAGGTCAGACAGCCAGAGATTATTCCAGTGAAGGGGAGTTGATTTGTTTGGGGGGCAGAAAGGAGTTTGTTTGTTTCGTATCATTATACTGAAACCCTGCCTTGCTCTGATTTTTTTTTTCCAAGAATTAGTTCTCATTTATTTTAATTAACACCTCAGTTCAGCAAAACATATAACTGGGCGTAGCCTACCTGAACTGGAACAGCTGATTCAAAAGCAGAAATCCTACGGTTAGCATACGCTGTGCAGTCAGCATCACGCAGCCTTTCCAAACATATCTGCAACAGTTTTAAGGAAGACATCTCCACTACAGACAATTAAAAATAAAAAACTACTTGCCTCAGAGGGGTGAGAAAGGATTAATTAGTTAGTGCTCGTGCAGCACTGTGAAGATACAAATCGTGGGACTGTGTTATTAGTAGGCAGAAGATGCCAACAGGAAGCAGCATTGTTAAAGGCACGAGGACTAACAATGGTTTTGTTCTCACATTTGTAAATGATTCTTCTGCTATTGAAAGGTGTTGGCCTTTCAGCCTAGGAGACTGAAATCCTCTTTCTTCACCCAAAAGAGCCTTCATGGGCTGTGCATACTTTCTCACACTCCCTCACCAGCGTTCCTCACTATTAGCTTATAGATGCTAGACAGTAGTCCATTCTCCATAGCCCTTTTATTGCTTGGCCTCTACTTCAGCTGCCAAGAAGAGTGCCATTTAGACTCAATTGTTACGGTAGCTTTTACGATCTAGACATGGTGTCTAGGATCGGAGACTTCCTAGCAATTTTGCATATGCTGCTGCGCTGCCACCAGAAGAGAAGGGCTCCCGGTTGCCAACAATGTGGGCAGAATTCAAAGCAGTGACCTACAGATGAAAGGCGCCCCATCCCAAAATGGGCCAGCTAAGCCATCCAGCCCCCGAATGCCAGCTCTTCACTGAATGAAACTGTATTGTGATGTGGTGCTCAGAAAGGAGGGGGGGGTAGGGGGTGGGAAGCGCAGTTTTAAAATATCTGTGGACAACGGCTGTCTAGAGCTGGGGCTGCAGACATTCAGCTTACATAATATTTCTATCATGCACCGTCCTCCTATCCAACTCCCCACCCCATGCCAAGGTGCTGGAGGGAGGTCTTGTTCTTATTTATGCAGCATGAATACAAAATCAGAGAGAGTGGCAGAAACTTTCCATGGAAAGGTATGGTGCCTTTGGCATGCTGGGGGAAACAGCAGAGCAAGAATAGCTTGTAAGTTCGGGGGGAGAGAAGGATTAAAGAAATTGGAATAACTATATCCAAGCATTTCCTCAAAAAGCAGGATGACTGCAGCCCTTAAACCCAAGACTCATAGAGCAAAATATGCCACAGCAGAGCAAAGCATCTTTTCTCCCTATGTTTGCTATATTGCTCACTTTGACAAGCAAAATCCTTTTTTACCCCATTGTCCTCAGCTCCTGCCACACAGACAACCCCTGCCCTCCCTCCCCGCCAAACAGAGGCCAGCTGAGGAAGGTGATTTTGTCACCTGGAGTTAATTTATGCCGGTCTCCGCTGTGCCGTGCCGCTGTGCCAGGGTGGGACCTTTTCAGATGTCGGGATGATAGGAGAAAGAACAATGAAGCAGCAGAGTATGTGTGGCGGGTGGCCGAGTCATCCTATCACCATGTATTTGTGTAGTTTCTTTTAGTGCCATCCAATCTTTCCTTCTGTCCCTAAATGGCCTGTGTTGAAAATGTCCCTGCTTACAGTTGCTCAACTGGAATGAGGACAAATTGTTTGCAGTGGCCCCCTTCCAAATGCTTGTGCTGTAACTTTTGTCTTGACTAGTCTCTGGAGATATCTCTAGAGTGAGTTTCCTATGACTCGTTTGCACTACCCCAAAGTCATGCCGGATTTTCTTCCTCTGCTCTTTCAACTTTGCGGCAGGAATCTTGTTTAAAACACCCCCATCACAGAAACAGCCAGAGCGGGAAGTGCCTTAATGCTGTTATGTCACAAGTTCCCCAGTGAATTAAAAGCGAGGGGGTTGGGTCTCGAGGGTGCGCGAGGTTACAAAGTGGTGCTAGCAGGCGAGGAGACCCACAAGCAGAAAAAGCACGGCCACACCAAGCAGCTTGGAGTTTTTAAGTACTGGTGGTGTTAGGACTGCGTTGCCCTCCACGCTAATACATCATCCGCTTTTGTAGGTAGAAGTGCCTGACCTCTTGGGCCTCCAGACTGCTTCGATTCAGCACTGAAGGGGTGGTGAAGGTACTCTTCCCCCTCACATTCACATGTGAATTAGTCCAGGATGAGACAAGAGACGGCAGCAGAAAAAAATGAGTTAGCAGAGCCTGAAGAACTAAGCCAAGAAAGGAAGGGTTTATAGTTCCAAAAACCATTGGATGAAGTTTTGCACGTAGACTCATTAATAGACATTACAGAAGAAAAGGTTCATTCCCGCCCGGCTTAGATGCATGACCTGTTAGACATACACATATCAATAATATTTGCCAAGGATACCTAACTTCAAAGACCATTGTTTGCTTGTTTTTAATGGCTGTTAAATATTAGTTATTTGTCAAAAGTACAACCCGCTTTTAGAAAAGAAGTACAGAGTTAATGCTGTGAAATGGTCTTTTTCAACTCCACAAGAGCAGAAAAACAGGCCTGTGTAAAGCATCTCCCCTTTTTCTTCCCGTACTTCATAGAGGATGATCTGAGCATCCTCAGAGTGAGGGAGGGTGAAGCCTGGAGATGAGTCGGCTGTGGTTCCTCATGGAGCCCCTGGACGTATAAGGGCCATGATGGGGAGTGAGGTGGGCTCTGCAATGACATCTCCTGCTCTGTGACCATTTTCTAGTCTCTTGACTAAGAGGGGTAATCTCCATGGCAGATGCAACCCTGTATCTCTGAGATAATGTTAGTGGCTAGAAGTGGACAGAGCATGGCCGGAGAGGGCATTCCAGGCACTAGGGGATGCTCCCTNTAGTGGCTAGAAGTGGACAGAGCATGGCCGGAGAGGGCATTCCAGGCACTAGGGATTGCTCCCTGTTTTCAGGCTTAGCAAATATATGGGGTTTGTATGACTTTGCCGTTATTCCAGGGATTTAAAATCTTTGCCACTAGTCCTTTTTTTTAATTATTTTTTCTTTTTTTTTAATTTTTTTTATCCAAAGCAGTGTCGTACTGTGCCTCTGCCTTCCAGTTAGTCAGCAAATGATTGCTTGCATTGCATTCGGGATCTCACAAAACACTAAGACAACTTTGTTTTTCATTAGCACTAGAGGGGAAAAATAAACAGGCTGGGCTCATGGTTTATAATTGCATATGTAATTACCATTTTAAGACCACTGTTAGCAATACAAATTAGCTCACTGCCCTTTATATCATCTCTGCAGTGCCTCTCAGAGTGCACGTAAGCCGCCTCATTTTTTGTTCACCAGGCAGCCAGATTCTAATCTCGGATGTGCCGAAAACAACGTGTTGTACCTCTACAAATGATCTGCTCCGCTTGCAAATACAGTGACCGATATTTGGAGCCATGCATTGACATTCACCGTGAAGTTGGAAGCAGAACCTGTGCAGGCCAATTTGTGGGCCAAATCCAGCTGGTACCCATTGTGTACCAGAGCAACTTTTTGTAGAGTTACTCCTGGTTTGCTCTGTTTTCAGCATCTCAAAGAATCCATGGGAAGAGGTCTGCTGACACCACAAAGGCAGAGTTTGCACTCAATATGATCAGTTTCTTCCATATAAGTAGCAGGGAAGATGAGGAGCATATTGTCAACAAAACGCAGAGGTTATTTACAATTCAACATCTAAAAGCTGCCATAAAGTAGTGAATAGCAACAAATAAGTCCAAAGCCATTCTACTCTGGTTTGGTTACTACTTTATTCTCCCAGAGCTCATATTTTCAGAGGGACAAAGCAGAGACACTCAGAGGAGAGGAAGTCTGATTCTAAGAAGCTGTAAAAAGAAATGCATGGCCACAGATCAGGGAATAATTTTGTCTCTCACATGTTTTCAGATCCAATGAAGAGCAGCTTTAAACTGTTGCTCTCCTTGATTTTAGCGGAGGCTGAAGAAGACTCCAGGGTTTACAAAATAGGGGGTGGGCGTGAATCCTGAAAAAGTAGATCCATAACAAAATCTTGATCACTGAGGCCAGAAGGACCCCTTGCCTACCCCTCTGCCTGTGGCAGGATTGATTTAATTATTCTATAACTGTTCCTGTAGATGGGTGTCTGGCCTTGAATAACTCCAACGACAGTGATTGTCCAACAGCTCTTGGCAGCTTGTCCAACTGTTGAACAGTTCTTCTACAGTTTTGCCTAATATTTAACCTAAAACTTCCCTTCTGCTTCAGCCAATTATTATTTGTCCCATCCTCGTTGACTAATGAGAATAATTGATCCTTGTCCTCTTTATAACATTCCTTTATGTCTCCCGTTATTATGTTCCCCACACTCTTCTTTTGCCTTTAGGCTAAAGGTGCCAAGTTATCTTAACCTTTCCTCTTAGATCTGAATGCCAGACTTCTTACCATCTTTCTTCCACTCCTCTAAATTCTTCAATTTGTCCACGTTTTTTCGTACAGAATTGAATGCAGTTACTCCAGTTATGCTTTAACCAGTGCCAAGCAGAGCGCAATAATTACTTCAGTAACCTTACTGACCCCATCTAATAACAAAGGCAAAATGCAGCATGTAATTAAAATCTAAAAAAATAACTATTTTTAAAAGCTAATTGCCTTAACAATCAGAACATTCTACAGCTCAGAGAACACACACTAAAGAATTTAAAGGTTATTGTTCATTCAAAACATCTTTTTCAATTATATTCCGTATATTGTATTCTGGGCTATGTGCAGTTTTACTCCTATTAGGAACGGTCTGTACTGCATCTCTCACACTCCCTCCCCCTCTTTTGATTTCCTGCAGATTTAACTCCTAAGGGCTCCATGGGGCCCTGTCTACACTAGGGATATTTGCTAAGGATTTCCCACTGCTGCGAGCACTTCTCCATCTCCACCAGTATGGCACAGCAGAGAACTCCCATTCATGCTTTTAATCCTTTAGGCTGTTCCTACATCTTCCAGCCTCACTAGTGTCAGTGGAGCAGAGCCAACAGTGAGGCATTTTTAGAAAGTTTCCTTTACAGGCATAAAGTTCTCATCTCCTTTGCCAAGTCCGTGGTGCCCTACCTTGAACAATCCCCTTCTCTCTGTTGGCTGGCTTGTCTCTTAAAAGCTCCTCTGTCCTCTCCACGTTCATCAACACCGTATATGCCCACCACGGTTTGTAACTGCATGTACTCCTGCCTTTTGATTGTTATCTGTCCAGGAATGGAAATCCTTGTCACAACCCAGCTCGAATGATTCAACATTATTATCATTCAGCTGACAACAGTCGTTCTTGGAAAATGGTTACATGAATTTCTGGAATCCCCAAAAATAAACAAATTTAGCTCCATTAACAGGAATAGCAAACTCAGACTGCAACCCACTTGACAAAGCAGAGGCATTTAATTAAATTGTTTTTCTGTTACGCAGATAAGCAGAGATATGACTGTTGTTAGTAGATATAATAGTTTCTGTTCTTGTTGCCCCATAGCACCTTAATTAAATTACAATTGTTCTGTTGGAAAACACGTCTGTGAACACCTCCAGGTACAAAACACAGGAAAATATTCCTAGCAAAATAAAAATCAGATTAGTAGTGCAATATTGCCTGGTAGATAGGACAAAAAGGAATTGGATTAAGATTGCAACAAGGAAGATTAGGGTTTGACATAAGGAAAACCTAACTGCAAAGCATTGCAGTATATCATCTGGGGAAGCAGTGGAGTTTCCCATACTGGATTATCTTCTAGTACAATTTAAATGAGCAGCTCACAGGAATGATACAGACATAATTGATTCTACCTTGATCCACACTGATGATTGAGGATCTGTTGAGGACTCTTTCACCCGTTTTTCTATCATTGTGCTTTGCTTCAAATTTCTAAAGAATGAAGTAAACTTCTGTTCTCCTTTACATTCATCTGAGCCTCTTAGATTCTATAAAGGTTGCATATTTACAAATGAGATCAGAATTTGGCTTCCTATAATAACACATTGCAACATGCCAGCAATTGCTCCATAACAACGAAAGAGCAAAGTACCTTGTTATATAGGTCTTGTCCCTTAACCAATACATACAAGGCAAAATAATCAGTGCTTTTTATACCGAGACCTCTTCCAAGTGTGTGCGTAAAACTTTCTCATATAGCTAAGTAGAAAGTAACACATCCACACATACACCACCTAGAGAAGAGGTAGATCTGGAGAACTGCATGAAATCTAACAGAAATACCACGTGCAAATTTGTAGTGTGCAACCAGGCATTGGTTGGAGTCCAGGCAAACACAAACTTACAAGACCTAGTATGTTTGCATGGTTCTTTGGTAGTTAGGTATTTTCTTCCTTCTTTATTTATTACAATGTTCTGGATAGAGATTAAATTTAATAGCTTAGTATTTGGGTTTTTTTCCACTTACCTTGAAATAAGATTTGCACACATTTTTGTAACTAGATTAAAAAGCTGCCAAGTGGCTTTTTAAACAATTCTCAATGCTTGCAGAAGAGTTGTTCATGGCCTCTTACATATGAATGCTTCCCTGGAGCCACATTAGGAACCAATCCCCTGTCCCACACAAATACAGCTTTACCCTCTTTGTCCAGAAGCAGAAAGGCAGTTCTGCTTAAAACATGCCAGGACACAAAATCTCTGTTGTATTCCACTGGCAAATTCTGCAATAAGACTCAATTTAAAGCCTATTTAGGTCAGTTAAAGGCTTGCCATCGACTCAGTGAGTTTTGGGACAGGCCCTTAAAATACAGGTCTTAAGGACAGGAAAGCCTCCACATACACGATAGTTCTTAGGGAAATCACTGAGGTCAGCAGAGGTTGATTGACTTCAGCAGATCACTGAGGTCAGCAGATGCTCAGTGGGACAAGAATTTTGTGCTGATCCAAAGCTATCAGAGCAGTAAGTAAGAAGGTGGGAAGACTGAAGCGAGCGTGTCCCCCCACATGTCATTCACGTGCAGGCTGTCAGCGCTGCAGCGACTGGAAGAGTGAACCAGCCGTCCCTACTCAGCCACGCTGTGCTTTGTAAGTGACTAAAGAGGTCAGCGTTCCCACGTCGTGTAGAAATGGTTGCATGATGTGGTTTCTATTTTTAAAATAAATTTAAGATTCCAGCCCCTAATTCACACAAAAGCTAACAAAATATGGTGGTTTTTTAATGATGTACAAATCAATATTCTAAAAAAAAATTAAGTAAATATTTCCCTTGGAAAGAAAATATAAAGTATCTCATTCTTGTAAGATGCAAGTTTTATATTTACACAGCGTAAAGTGTCCCACATTACCATAATATGTTAGTAGCATGAAACATTTTTAGCTGCAATGTCTTAAACAAAGCTTGAGTTACTGTCTGCAGTGCCCTTAAGCTATATGTCATAGTCTTCACAAGACTGAAACAAAACACGTAGAGCAGCGAGCAGTAACCACATTAAGGTTTAACGCTTATAAACACAGAAGGTTTAACACTTGGCAAGCCAAAATTCCCCTATGACCTGAAGACATGCAGATCGTGACCTGAGAGTTAAGCGCTGTGTTAAGCAGTCAAGCTGTCTCCCTAAAGAAAAGACAAAAATAGCAAAAGACTAGCTGAGCCATTGGGCCGGCATATGTCAGGTGCGTCCAAGCCCAATTCAGAGTCGATCTGTAGCCATGCAGGGCCAAGCCTGACCTAGCCCAGCCTTTCCAGGCAGGGCTTCCTAAGAAGAAGGATTTTCAGAGGCACTCAAGACCCGTTGTCCCCACTGACCCCCAGGGAACGGGAACATTTAAGCTATCATGCAATCGAAAAACACCACGGGAGAAAATTTTGTTTCGTCTCCATCCAGAAACAGAAAGCTTCTGGTATTAGATGGACAGAGACAGAAAAAGTTAAATTACTCTCCCCTGTGTATTCCTAGCCACAAAGATGCCCTTTTGCTCTCCCTGTATCCCTCCAAGGTCTCCTACCACAAGCAGGTGCCACAATCCTGAAAAGCCTGGTGATAGGGGGAAAGAGAGGGAAGAGGGGAAATTAAAATGTGAAACAAATGTTTTGAACTAAACGTTTAAAGATAGATAGGTAGGTCTTTGTTTAAAGAAAGGTCTGCAAGGCAGAGAAGTTGTTTTGGGAAAGATGAAGGTCAGCAGAGCAACAGCTCCAAACATCAGAGATGAAGAGGAGGCATGCAGGGAGACGAGGGGAGTGTGAAACAGCTGCCTGGGGGAGCTTAAAAGGGATGCTCAGCATGCTCAAAACACTCTAATTTTGCCATAGTAGATCTGCTTGTGCCAAATTCCCACACAGAAAAATCTCAAGGACGTGAGACCGACCCGCGTATCATGGGTTTACTTCTCTTGCTTTCTTCACTGCAAGCTGTGTTTAGCTTATAAATACAAAAGTTTTCTATTCTTAAAATTTGTTGTATTCCTTACAAGATATTTTTTAAAGTTGATCAATATGAAGCTTATCCATGGAGTTACTATACAATTCCTGCTGGATTAAAATTGGACATTTCTCTGTTTATTGGTAAATTGCCAAATATTGTTACAAGGAACACTTAACTGTAATGAACTTTTATTCAGGGTCCCAAGGTGCTCATTACAGAGACGTATATATACATATACATATATGTTAAATTAGGCAACAGAAAACTTCTCAAAAAGCAGAATTTCCAATCTGGAGGGAATCCTGTTATTTCAACTTTCATTTCCGTCCTCAAACAGGCCAAGAAATCAAAATATCAATGAAATAAATTGATGAAACTCAAAGATCAGAATAATTTAGGTTTGGAAATGTCTATAGACAAAATGCTGATGCTTCCAATTGAAAATATAATGGTCCCAGGCTGAAAAGTCCTGGAATATGATCCTGTTCTCCTCACATGGATAGAAATCAAGAATAATTCTGCTAGAAATCCATGAAGTTACACTGGTGGAAGCCTTGACACGGGTAATAAAAATACCCAGAATTACAAGCATTTTATAAAGCCAAGTGCTTTGGAAAGCTTTACGCTTTCAAGCTTCAGGGCATAAAGTAACCTAGGAATTAGGAGGAAAACTTCATGGCTCAGGCCCACTGCTGCGCTGGTGGAGGCCAGGCAGTCGCGCGGCCTCCCCGAGGCCATGGGGAGCGTGGCTGACGGCTGCTCAGGCTAAATGCAGGAACATCTATATTCTCTTTTGTTTCGCAAAAGCTGGGATTACGGCCCACATTGCACACGGGCTAGTGCATACAGCTTGGGAATGGCAGGGTCCAAGCCGTCTGCTGGGCTTTCCAGGCGGCTGATAGACCCAGGGAGGAGGCAGCAGCCTGCTCTGCAGTGGGAATTACTGGCTGTCAGGAGCAGCCAGGCAAGCTCTGGCAGCGTGCTCCTGAGGAAAGTGGAGACAAACTGTCTGCCCAGCACGCCGAACGCTGAAGTCTTGGGCCCATGAGCAAAGAAACTCTCTTTGGACGCTTGACTCCTCTCCAGGGTTCAGAAAACAAGAATTTAGATATATTCATTGTGAGGGACGCAAGGTGTCACTGAAGAAACATGCCATTCTGCTATCAAATGCTCCTTTTACTGAACACAACTCAAAACAACTGCTCCTGTTTGGTTTTTTTCTGTTTGTTTTTTTAAACAAAATTCTTTCAAAAGGCCATAGCCTTCAGGCCACAAGCTAATCTTTAACCACCCGCTAAATTTTTCTGAGCAAGCTGGCACCAACCATTGTTGGAAGTGGTCACTCTGGACATTCCCCCGCAAAGCTGGTTCTGCAGAGCACTCAGGGACAGCTCGAGCTCTGGAAAAGGCAGATGGCTCTCTGCATCACCAGAAAGCCAATGCAAGCAAAACTGACTTCTGATGAAAAACAGAAATTGAGGCTGAGTGCTACTGCCATCTCTTCCAAGGGTAGGGGCAGGTGTGTAAGGACATATCTGCCTGGTTTGTACCATCCGCTCTGAAGATGGTCCCCATCTCTGGAGCAGCAGAATTACAATGATGGGAAGCTGTGGTCTGGTGACCATCGGGCTTCAAATCTAGTGTGCTATAAACACTTCGAACCCTATAAAATTCAGAGCTGGGCATCCAAATTCAATATGTTAATTTTTCCCAAATCTAGTCAGTTTAACCTCTGAACATGACTACAGCTGATGTTCATAGAAGGTGGTTAGGGAGAGAGACGGTTAGGGAGACTGCCTTATCTGCAGGCACTTATTTAGGATCCTGCACTGGGACTGACTCATAGATCTTATTTTTTAAAAAGTTGAGATCACCACCTGATCATGTGTTCTAAGGATTAGACAACATACTAAAAGAAAAGACTTAAGGAAAGTAATGTCCCAACTTTAAATTTGAGATTTTTTTTTAAGAGGGATTTAAAAAATAAAAACCAATAGCAGAAGAACAAGTATCGTTTTTTCCAGAGAAGCTAAGATCCCAGTCCAAGGAAGAATGCAGAATACACCCAACCAAGAGTTTTCTAGATAACTTCAGAACCAAGCTGAAAAAAGCAGGTTGATTTGCTCCCAACTATTTATATTTAGTTGAGGGCAAATCCCTTCAAAACCATATTCAGTCACCACCTGAGTGAGAGAATGCCAAGGAAGGGTCAGTCAAAAAGCTTCCCGCGGAGTGACCTGCATTGTTCATTCATGACTTATTCTCTGCCACCACCCCAGCAGTCAGCGTCCCCAAGTGCCTCCATCCGACAGTCTTCTCTAGCCTCCGCAGTGATTTCTGTAAAGTTGAGTCCAATTGTATTGCAACAAACCCAAACTTAAGTCATTGAACTCTCCCACAAAATATGGACAGCTTTTTCCACACAATTCTACCAAAACTTTCCAAGTCTTAGTCTGGGGCCTCAGACATCAGATCATTTATCCTGCTTAGAGTAGGAAATAGCATCCATTTCAGGAATTTTTGAGAAAGCTGGAAAATCTGAAATGAATGAAATAACTTGCGATCAGGACAAAAAGAAAACAAAGTCCAACTTCAGAAATAAGCTGGACAGAGCCAAAATTCAATGCAACTATATTTACTGAAAATAAAGGAAAGCCTGATCTAATCTCACCCAAAACCCAACCACAGTGTCTGGACTCAACAGGGTCAGGTTATTTTCCCATAGTATCAACACCACAACTAGAAACAGGATCTAGTCATCTGTCAAAAGAAGCCACTAATTTTCATTAAGTTTCCAATACAGCTTTCTGATCAAAGTGACAGCTACACTTCAGTAAAGTCTTTTGATCTTTTTGATGCTCAGCTGAATGGAATCATCACATCTTCAGAGCCACGCACACTGAGAACATAAATCCTGACTGCTCGTTGCTGGAGAGATTGCTTGCTATTTTTATTCTGGTTATTTTCTACTTTAAGAAAAAAGCTGAATTCTCTCTGTCAAAACCAACAGAAGGGTTGTTTAAAGGTATGGCAGGATATGCATTCATTTAATGGAATACATACAATAGCCTTTACAATAACTTGATGAGTTCCAGAAGTGGACTTGATACTACACAGCAAAGTCAATCATGCTGGTAGATACGTTATGCCAAAAGTGCAGAACTGTTTCAGAGGTAGATTTCAAGAAACAAAAACATCTGACCAAAAATATAAGGGGAAGGAAAATATGAGGTGTGCATGGAGCAAACGGAGATATCGTTAGAAAATGCAACACAAACCAGGTAATGGTTTAGTAAAAAACGCAATTAGTCTTGCAGGTTTGCATGCTGAAGTCTCTAAGCCAGCAGTTCTTGAGCTGTGATGTACAAACCACCACTGGCCAACAAATCTTTGGTGGCTGCCCGCTGTCAGCTGGCTGAGCATTGTCTTTCTTGTCCCAGAAGTTACATCACGCTGAAGATGTAGTTAATGGGTGTCAGACTAAACCAAGCCACTATCATTGCCACAGAGGCATTTACAGAACTGCACTTGGGAAATTAATCAGATCAAAGGGTTGAGTGTAAAAATTTATTTCAGCCCTTTATCTATATGGAGATACAGAGTAGTCCATGTTCTTTTCAAAAAAGACACTTTTGTCTGTTCAAAAATATACACCAGCAAGCTTGAGCGGTCAACTGGAGACCAAACCACGGCCGATATATCAGTCAACGCAGCATTTAAAAAGAGTTCACAAAGGAAAAAAGTAATTTTGACTCCTGGCTTAAAGAAATTCCTGGCAAAGGAAGAAACTATGCTCGACCCCCAAATAACCAAACACCCATCCACTGCATATGGAAATTATTCTGCCACCATTTTACTGCTCCAGCAGAGGTGGTGTATGGCCCTTTCGAAGCCTTGGCTCTTTTCGAAGGTTATTATTTTAAACATTTTAGTACTGGGAACTGCATGGAGCTGGCAATTATGGAATTAGAGTGCAGTGTGGGGAATGTCACTTTGAAATCATTTAGCTCAGTTCATTTCCTTTTCAAGCTCAATAGAAAGCAGATGGAGCAGGGAGGGCCAACATGCCACAGAAGAACTCCCCAGGCCTTGGCCAGCACTCTCCTCCCCAGGACGTACAGAGGGGTCACCAAATCCTCATAGAGTTATTATCCTTTAGGAGAACCACATGCTAGAATTCAGCCAGGGCCCTGGTCTTTGGAGCAAGTCGCCTCACTCCTAGGTTTGTGTTACACATTGAATGTTAGACCTAAATTGCCAACAAGGTCAACAGGGACACAAAGCTCACACCAGAAGAGCAGTGCAGGGAAGCCAGAGAGAGGCCAGCAGAGCGCAGCAGGAAGATTAAGTGCTTTGGGAAAGAGAAGCTTTGATAGAGAGAAAGAGGCCTCCAAAGAGTTGTCCGATATGAAGGAAAGGCTGTTACCAAAAGAAAGCTTTGCCGTATGCAGCAAGAGTTGGACAAGAAAGTGCAAGCTTGACTTGCAGCAAAGATATGTTGAGGTCAGGAGGAAAAAAATAAATGAAGTGCAAGGGGAATGAAGCATTGCAGTCTCTGTTTGTAGCTGGTGCTGCATCACTGGAGGTGTCGAGGAGGAGTTACAGGAATTTCACTCAGGGACCATCTAGCTAAGTGTGATCTTGCCTCAGAGCGAGGGGATGACTTCCAGGGATGCTCTCCAACACAACATCTCTTGGATAATTTAATAGAGCCTGTTACAGCTTGTGCTTCATGTTTCTTTTACAGAGAAAGAGGGATTCCCTAAAGGAAAGTAATGTATAATATGAGAAACAGATTCAAGTGCTGGAGTTGCAGTAGGGTCTAACAGACACACTGGGACTTAGGAAGTCCAAATCCATTCCCTGTTAACGTAGCAGGAAAGTTATTCGTCTCTCAGTATCTCCCTCTGCATTGTCACAAATATCTGGGACAAGCAATGCAGAAAGCCCATGTCTCACTGGCCAGGGTTATTTGCACCAAACAGCCCCATACCTGTCCATGGGCCTCTCAACCTACCCATGTGCAGCTCCAGTTTGACCCACACATCATGCTCAACCCTTGTTTGCCCCACAGCACTAGCAAGCACATTAAAAGTGGGCCATGCTCTAAGCTTTCTGGTAGCCGTTTTCCAACATGCAGGCAGCAGCATGATCACCACTGCTCCCACTTGTTTCACCACTACTGAACAAGTTACTTGTGCTTATCCTTACAGTCCTTGCTGCTATTTCATACCTACCAATAGATCTGCCACCTTCTTCAAAAAAAGCTCATTTGCTTGAGGCATTGCATCAGATGGGCAAACTTGTTCCTCAAGGACAAGACGGATGCCAAAATAAAGGCAGCTATCCCAGGCTGATGTCATTGACATGGGACGCAGCAGAATCTGCTCTCTATGTCAGTCTTTTCACGCTCAGAGGAGATGTTGGATCTAGAAACTATTTCGCCCTGAAAGACCATTTTGTGCTGTGCACCTAGGATTACCCTTAATGGAGGCAACATTTCTGGATACATCAAACCAGCTTCCAGCCTCCCTGCATCAGCAGTTCCCCTTCTAGAAACCCATAGTGAGAGAAGACTTTTGCCATCACCTGAGAAAGTCCTACCACTTCCAGTTCTCACCAGTGGCTGGCAACCGGTTCAAGTCTGGCTATTACCGCCACGTGCATGATTGCAATAAAGGTCTGTGAGATCAGCCAGCTTGTCTGCTCATGAAATATCTGCACCAAAGATACCAGGAAGCTAGTGCAGGTGCTTGCCCAGTGCACATTCTCCAGATATCCAGGCAAATTAATAAAACTCCTTAATGTCCTCCACAAACATCTCAACCACAGAGATTGCCACTCTTCCCTTTTCTGAGCCCTAAGCAGAAGGCTCAGAGAGAAACACGAGCTATACCAGACACCTGCAAAAGAGCAGCTATCCAAAACTCTGCTCTGTGCCACGGGATCTGGCGTTCTCTTCTGACCTGAGATATTGGCAATGAAACACTTTCCAGCACCTGGGCAAACTCTGCTTACCACCTCCTACAGTGATGTAGGCACCATATCAAGATAAGCATGGGTCTGACTGCCTGCATGCTCTCAGCAGAGCATGTGTTCAGCTAGTTGACCTCAGGATGACAAACCTGGGGAGACAGGCTGGACAGGTCACTGCTGCCTCTTGTATAACCTGCGCCAGGTCACCAATAAGCCACCCATAAGCCAGATCACCAATAAACCCATGCTGGCAGTGTTTGTCTTCCCCACCTCTCCCCACATACCCCTCACAGGCAATGTCCCTTTACAGCACCACTGCCAGTCACACAGGATGTACAGAGGTTTCATTCCCCTTCTGTTCCACTCACCGGGAGCTTATGCCCCTCTCCAGATCAGGGACGCAGCCCCAGGGCTACCATGTATATTCATATGTCCCCAGATACCCAGGTCAACACCATAGCTATTGCTCCCCCACTTTCTCTTTCCTACCTACTCATCTGCTTCTTTGAAATGTGTCCCTACATATTCTCCCTCTTATTTTTAACCATCGCTGTATAGACACCTGCCCATCCACCACCCTGCAGAGAGGTCCGACTCATATACAACAGGCCCTGGATGTCCCAGCAGCACGGTGCTGTTGCAAACCACCTATACTATCAAAATACAGTATTTGGCATACAAAAGCCTGAGTGGTAGCAAGCATGAAAAAAGTAAAAGCAGACTTGCTCCTCAGCTCCTCCCAGCTCTGTCCTGATGAGGTCTGCAGGGTCAGCCGGCACAGCTGGTGCCTCGACCGTGGCTCCCCTGCAGCTAAGGCAGGAGCTGCAGAAGGGCTTCACTGCCTGGAGCACTCAGGGCACTGGTGACAACATGGCTGGGGGGTGAGGTGTCACCATGATGTCAATGAGAGCTGTCAGTCCTTCTCCTAGGCACTTGCTTTCTGCTTTCAGAGCAGCATCTTCTTTCTCACCTGGGAGTAAAAGGTCTCCACCCAGTTGTCTCCTGGCATCAGACCAGCATCTTCATTGGCCTCAGGTGTCTTTCCTACAATGGGCAAACACCCTGGTGAGAAGGCTCCTTGCTTTTAAGCATACACCTCTGTATTTCAGGTCTGTCATGGGGCAGGCCTGAGCGCAGCCAGAGCAGAAACCCTCTTGAAGGGGGAAGGCACAGCCTCGTTGGTCTGGGAACCCCACAGTGCTGCCCACAGCCCAGACATCCCGGAGCTGCCCCATGCGATGCCAGAGCACAAGGCTCTGTGGAAACGCTGGCCATGGAGTGAGGAGGCTGCCAGGGTGGAGATGGTTGACAGGAGGAGAGTGGGAGGAAGGGGACCCCTGGCAAGGTGGGGGTGGGAGCCAAGAGAGCAGGCTGCAGCATGGGAGAGGGTACGGCAGTAGCACTCCACTGCTGCGTTGGGATAACACCACCTCCACGCCACCTCTGCCTGTCATGCTACGTGGTTCCCACCTCTCCTGCCACCCCAAGGGCTGGAGCTCATGGGAGGACATGCAGTCTCTCAAACATCACTTTGAGTGGCCACTGGGGATAGTCTATGTTGGGTGCAAGGAATCAAGCTTGGCATTTCCTTCCTCATTGTGCTTCTGGAGAGGTTCCAGAAGCAAACCCTCCGCTTGGATTTTGCTTTCAAGGGCATCTGTTGATTCAAAAGAGAGTCTAAAAGCAATCTGGCAAAAGGAAATAGGGCATAAGCAGTCAGTGTAGATTGACCCTCCCTCCTTTGCCTCATCTACAAAATTAAGTTAACATGATCTTCTTGAAGAGGAGGAGTGGTTAAAAGGGTTAAAAAGAGGCAGGACAGTGTTTGAAGTCTAAGAGAAATATTAAAAATCTTTTTACCAACATATGAATAGACATATGAAGAGGGATAGACAATAATTACATCGTTATTAAACTGAGTTATTTAAACATGAACAGAGTGCTTGGCAAATTAACATATAGAACAATACTGCTCTGGTAGCTCAGATGATAATGGGACCTAATAGGATTTCCCTATCCCTAATTCCACTGAATCCAAGTAAGGCTGATTTAAAAGTTGTACATGAGCAGGGGGTGGCTTTCAAGACAATAAAAAGCATTTCTGTGCTCTGAAAAACAAGCCTTGAGGATGTGACAGCACATGAAAAATTCCTCTAGCTGTGCCTCTTCTCAGCACACTTTGGATGAGCTGAGGCTGCCCCAGCGGCAGCTGTTTCTTGTGCACCCTCCCAAACCAGGAATATATAATTGTCATATCTTGCTTCATTTCTATGTCTATTCTACTCCTGTGGCTTTCTCAGCAGCTCCCTCTCATCTGGTCCTGCACTCCACCACATCCGCACATACAGAGTGAGTTCCTGGGCTGATGCACTTGCAGAGAACATGCAACGCTGTCAGGACACACTAGGAGAAGCATCCCTGCCCCGGGCGGCTGCCAGGCTTGATCTCAGCAGGCTACAATAGTGTTTGAGGCAGGCATGCAGGGAGGACAGAGAGAAATGGGCAAGTGAAAAGTAAGAAGTGAAAAGGCTCAGCCAGCAGAGACACAGCTGAGCTCAGTCTCCTGGAAATTCCTCAGAAAACTAGGAAAAAAGCAAGTTTCACAATGCCAAAGGAGCACATGTGCTCGCAGGGACGTGCGTGTGTGTGTGTGAAGGGTGTGCATACGCATGTGTGCCCGTGGGGAGGGCTTGGACGTGGGAGTACACCTGCGTGAATAGCAATAACCTCCTGGTTCCATTTTAATGCCATACCAAAAGTAAAGCAGGTGATGAAATATATGGGTCTGTGTGTGGGAACCGGCGTAACAGAATGAACTTGCACGTGCTCAGTGCAACTCTTCACACTTAAAGAAGGTATTAGATTAGACACATAGACGCAAGTTTAGAAATACAACAGACAGAAGAATTAAACAGTTTTCAGCTAAATCAGCACTCGTAAAATGCCGACATCCTGGAGTAAACGCCTAGTTAGAAGTGATTGAATCCCTAACAGCTGTGGCAGAATGCCTTCACTTGCAAGTGTTCCTGGTGGATAAGCAAAATTATCTTGCTATTGTTGCTATTTACAGCAGCACCCATAACATACTACCTGCTTTCCAAACAGATCATTCTCCGAAGAGCCTGCTACAACTGTTACATGAATGTGGATGTAAAATTATTTTCTTCTATAGTACAAATTACTCACTGTAGGCTTCAAAGTTCAAAAAGCGCCATGGTGGGTGAAACGGGAGTTAAACACCCCAAGGGCTATAACTGCGTAAGGGGTGTAAGAGCTATCCCCTTACTGTGAGCACCATTTACCCTTTGCACAAAAAGGTTTTTAAAAATTAAGATTTTGAAAAGCAGGTTTGACTTTCAATTCCTGCTTGAATTCATAAGAAAACACAGAGGTACTCCATGTTTGCACTGACAATTTTATTTTCTTTTGTTACTGTTACAGTTTCTGTGGATAATACAATCATCAAATACTTCTGGGAATAAAAAGTAATAAGTGAAAGCTTAGAGACTGAGAGAATAATACTTCAGGAATTTTGCCTCAAATAACCAGGTCCTTTATTTTTGTTGGTGCACCTGGAGTATGCACAAGAAGAAACAGTGGTGTCCCGTCAAATAAAAAGAAACATCTTTCTCATTAGGACTGTGTTTATCACGATTTCAAACGTTCTGCAAATCAATGCCCCTATTTGTCATCGTAATTCAATATAATAAAGCTGTCAAAATTGCTCACTTTGCTTGCTAGGGACAAATTTGCTGAAGTTTTGCAGCATGAGCCAAATAACACAGCACCAGATCCTCCAGCTTTTATTTCACTCTGCTCTAGGCAGTATTCCTACTGGTTTCTGTGCAATTTTTGCCTGAGTAAGGGCTGAAAGTTTCAGTTTTGAACATGAGACTTTTTTAGAAATAAACAGTCACAGAAATCCCGTCTACAAAGCACATTGGGTGACTGGAATGGTACTGCTTGCGAGTTTTATCTCTGAAATGCCAAGCTTATTTCCTACAGATTATTGCAAAATACAGACTAACTACATCCTTGATGAAATTCCCTCGAGGTCCATGAGGTCACCCCCAGGATTAAACACTGCCTGACCTTTTGCATACAGAGCTCAGAAGCACTGTATTTTGACGCCTACTGCGCCTTCGGAGATGTTAGGCTGTTCCACTAAAAACAAAGATTATAGATCTCATCCCTCATGGGAAGAGCTTTGATGAAGGAACTCTCTGTTATTACCTTGTCCAGAGACTCTCCAGGACCGCACTGTGTCCTTCTGGCAATAGACAAAATAGATAAAACTGTCACTCAAGGGCAGCCTTGAGTAACAGCTACATTTTCCCTCATTTTAAAAAGATGTTTTGATGCATTAAAATAAAGGAAACACGTTGGGAGCTTTGTGCTGGGAATAGGTAGAGTGGCAGGTCATGTGAAAGGCAGCTGGGACAGTGGTTAGGACAAAGGATTAGGGTCAGCTGCTCTTTTTTAGTCTTCTTCACGCTACTGACTTGTCCGGAGATTTGCAGAAGTCTTTTATGGTAAAGTCCATAAACCAACCAGACTCCCTCATCTAACTCTTCTGCAACTGCCTTTCCGCATCTGTGAAGATTGGAGCAGTTTATCATGTTAAAACACTTTTACAGGCTCAGATAAAAGCTGCTAAGTATCAGCAGCTGTAGTGGCCAGTCAATGCATTTTTACCCCTTTTTGAACACATGCCCAAAGATCGTTTGATGAGGATGTGTTCTACATCTGTAAATAAACACACGTCTGTGTAGACACTGGGACCTGGTAAGACCAGAGAACATGAAAAACAAGATGAAATCTACTGATGGCTGAAGCTTCTCTGGCTGGAGCCTTTATGGCAGCTGTGTGGACAGACTCCTCCCTGAGTTTTTACTCCGGCGATTATTCCTAACTTGGCATCCAGAAGTCAGCCCTGGCTTCCAACCTGAAAAAAAAAAAAAAAAAAAAAAA
>RSEF01000005.1:53618412-53628548 GCA_003993805.1 Himantopus leucocephalus | reverse complement strand
AAAAAAAAAAGCAGAGAGTTAGGCTAACACACACTAGCCTCCTTCAGGCATTCAGGGTTTTGTGCGTGTGATAAAGGGTTGGATAAAGCAGTGGCAAAAGTCTGCTATCTTCCAAGGCTCAGGAAAATAAACCACAAGGGCAATTCAACAAAGTCCTCTTTGTTCCTGAATAGAACCAACAAAATGAAAGGAATCTGGTGGAAGAGAGAAGGCAAGAAAGAGGTCTGCTGCAGGGAGCAAGTACAGACAGAATCGCTCTTTGCCGGCTCCTCTGACAGAGCAAGTGCGTGATTATCACATGAGCCTCACAAAGGCTGGAATTAAAGGGGCTGACTCGGCTGTCACATCGCTTAAGCTGCGCTGAGGTCAAAGGAGTTCGGACTAACCGAGGTCAGCCACACGCAGCCCGGGAAGCAGGGGTCTCTTTTTCTAAGCAACAATTGCTCAGGTTGGTAAAAATAGATACCTAGAGCCCATGATGGCTTATAAAGCTGTCCCTTTATGCTGGTTTCTCATGAAGTGCACTATATAATCAATAGCGCTCTGAAAAGAACAGAACCACCATGAAGGCAGTCAGATGGTCACTAGAAACAAGCATAAAGGGCAAAACACACAAGAGAAGTCACCATCTGTGCTACCCCCTAAAAGACCAAGGGAAAAAAATAGTAAGTCTCAAATATTAGCACACAAGCGTGATGAAACCCAAATGCGAACAGGTGTCAATGACGTACTGTAGGGGAGCCTGCTATTTGCAGGTCTCCACATCTCTTCTGTGTGTTATTTCATGAATCACGTCCCCAACTACTTCTTGCAGATTTCCAGTGATGCCAGGGCCGCTGAAAAATGTCTCTGTGCTAAAAATAGTACCTATTCTCTCCCGTGGCCTCTGTCCCCTTTCAGCTTCCACTTCACATGATTCAACTCAAAGAGAGGAGCACTGACCTCGTCTCACCAGGAATATCAAATATCTCCACAGCTTTGATGAACCTTTTGGTGAGAGTGGCAAAAGGAGAAATGTACACATCAGCTAGCTGTGTAGTCATGTGCTGGATGTGTCTGCATACATCCTGAGATTCTTGTGTTTGAAAGCAAAACCAATATTCATCTCCTTCAGTGTTCAGGCACAGAAAAGTACCTTTTTTTTTCTTTTTTTCTGGGGACTCCAATCGTGTTTGGACCAGATCCATAGAAAAATCTATGAATTTTGTCATAGAGAGAACTACATCGTGTTTACCATCATCATCGCTTCTGCATATAACCAAGCTCAGGATGCCAGTGGGTTTGTTGTTCCACAGCACAGATTGGCTCTGCCCAACAGATTCACATTCACCTTGGTATCCTGATTTGTGAATCAGGATTTTCCATCTTGACATTATTTGTGGAAACAATACCCAGTTTTTGAAATACCTTCTACAAATAAAATTAGAAGATACGTGTCCCCTTCATTCCTCAAATCATAATACTGAGGCTTCCTGGTAAACAAACTAGATCTACTGTGACACAGACAGAGCGAATAGAACCAGGTTTTCAAGCATCAGTCTGTCACACATCTCTGTGGACAGGGAACTCGCTAAAACAAATGCTACGGGCAAGCCAAAGAGGGAAAACTGCAGAACCCCCACAGGATCTTCACAGATGTGTTCAAGCTGATAGCGCAGGATGAATCTGACAAAACAAGTCCTTAGGTAAGCTCAGTCCTCCTTTACAACCTGTTAATGACTATGTGTTTACCTGTCCTTGAGGAAAGAGCCTCTACTGTGGCTTATCAAACCCAGAGGGATTCCCACTGTCCTCAGGGAGGTCTGGGTCAGAAGTTAAACTGGAAACTCCAAATGCACTATCTGTGCTTCATCATTTGACAGACTTTAGACTAGAATTGATGTTCAGTATCCAGTGCTGTAATAGCAGAGAACTGCCTTTTTTATTCATTTCTGTTCTTTTAAACCAATTCTACTGCATTTTTTCTGCTCTGTTGCAAAGCTTGAGACAGTGCTGGTGCAGTGTCCCTTAGGTCAGAATCACCTTACAAAAGGACGTGCCAATGGCTGTTGTTAGTGTGTGCGTGTACGTGTTTAGGCCAGGTGAAGGACAGCTGTCTCCGCTCATGATACCTTACAGCGTCCTGGAGGAAGCAACACAGAGTGAACTGCCAAAGCCAGCACCGTCAATGCTAGTGAAGGGAATGGATAAATCCTCAGACTCTGGAATTTGGACTTTTTGGCACAGTTGGCATCCAGGTGGTCAGGAAGATGAGGAGTGGGCACTCCAATCATGTACAGCCTGGGGAAGGTGAGGGGCTTGTGCTTAGGGACGTGGAAGCATTCACTCCTGACCTCCTGGTCACTGAGAAGGCTGCGATCCACCAAACAGTAAGACTCTGTGTTGAGTGTTCTCCAGTGAAAATGTTCTGGTTTTCTCTATAAGGAATTTTATTCTTGTATCTCCAAAGTGATGGGGAGTAATGCGGATTTCTCTTTCTGTGTGTTGTCACCAGCTCCTCATCTCAGCATGTCTTGCTGGTAACTTACCCACCCATTGCAATAAAGCAGCCTTGGTCTTTCACACCATGTTAAAGAAAATAATCAACAGAGTTCTTAAACCAGGCTTGGCTTGACTGCAGATTTCAGCTGCATTCAGTAGTAAAAGGAAACCCTAGTAGTTCTCCCTACAGCTAGCCTTCCTCAAAGCCTAGTGTTAAGATAAATTATGTTCTTCCAGTGTGTAGGATAAAACAAGAGTTGCTATCACAGCAGGACAAGTTTGTCAAACACTACTTATATTAGGCAGCAAACTTTTACTCCCATAGAAGGAAGGATTTTGAAAATAGATAACCAACTGAACTTGGACACATATCTCTTGGGGCCATGATTCATGATCTATGCAGCCTCACTTAATGCAAAGTATATCACTTTCTTTAATAGCCCTTAGCAGGGACTTTGACAGAACTATTTTTTTTATTCTGAATGATATATAATCAAATTCAGTTCTACAACTTCATTTTCAGTCATTTCTGTTCATTGTTCTTTTATTCCAAGTATTCCTTGGCATGGTTTAAGAACTACTGAAGTATTTAATAGCTGTTTAAAAGTAACAGTTATAACTACTTAGACTAGACATAAACAGAAGACGACTAAACGGGTCATTACCTCTACAAGAAAAGTGTTTATGGAGAAGGATTTAAGAGAAACAAGATTATAGATCCAATGGCTCCATAATTCTCTGTGTTTTAAAGGAGAAAGCAGAGAGGGTTTGCAAAGTTAAGTACAGGATAAGATTATTCTGAGTCTAATAAAAAGATGGAGGTACTGTTAGAGAGAATTTGCAAGCTGCTCAGCCCTTGGAAAACTCAAGCCACTTCTGGGGCTGTTTAGGTAGGGATTCTTGCCTATAGCATCGCAAGTGCAATCAACATTTTGATTGTGATGCTTGGTCGTTAAATTATGCTAGTTGTGAACAAGAATGTACTTTCCATCCAGATGGAGGAAGGATGGGGAAAGGTATAAGACAGAGTGCCTCTGTTTGCTTGAGATATATCCAAGATCTTAAGAAATCAATGGAAATCTTTCAGTTGAGTTCACTGTGCTCTGGATCCATCCTTACAGAGCTTGCTTTGTTGTCAAGTCCATTCCTTCTCCCCCTCTCTGTTGCTCAATTTGCTTTCTGCTGTTAGGATCTTTTTCCCAAATATTAACAAATCTGTATAATCTTTGGCCTCTAGCTGAGCCTTTCTTCTATGGCACACTGCTGCACTGTATGCGTGACTGCATGGTTGAGGGTTGCTCTGGAAATTACTCATAAAAATGAATTGCCTGGTAATACCACAATTGTCAATATGTGTAGGTTGCAGCATCCCCCCTGTGGGCCATTGTAGCAGATTATAAAACCTCATTTCCAGGAAAGTTTCAAAACTTTTATTTTCTAAGGAACATTAATTATCAGAGTCCAGATGACCTGTCCCATTTCTCCATCCACTTCCTCTCTTTTTTTCCTCATCATACATGGTAGTTTGAAGGCAACTGGCAAGAGATCACATGTCAGACTCCAGTTTTATGCCCCGGTTTCATATCAATGTCAGCTGAAGTGTTTAAAAACAGCAAGACTCATAAGCCTAATGCCCAAACCAATGTTTGCATGTGACCATTTCCCCATTGTTAAACTTTTGTAACAACAGCTGATTTACAAGTCTGACACTTATGCAGGCATATGCTTTGGCATTCTACAGACTTCCCGAAACTCTTGCCCTTCAGCGCTGCTTGTTGACCTCTCCTTCAAACACAGGACTTTGAGGGATTATCACGATGGCCAAACCACTCTGGACCTACACGGCTGTGAAAACTCTAGTCATGTCCCCATCAGAGTGATGCATTTTTTCACTGACAAATTGTATTCTGTTGAGACCAGAACTTTTTGCAGGTACTTACCAGTTCTTATGGAGCTCTTACCTGGGAAAGGTTCTCATGCCTAGGGTGAGACTTGAAATACATCAGAGAGTAAGAAAACTGTCACCCCTCCCAGATAATCATCCTATGATCAAGGCACTGACTGGTGGCACAGGAGTCCAGATTTCAAGTTTCTGTTCTGCAAGATGTCTGAATGTCAGAATCCTGCACCCCAGGCAAGATTTCTGGCCACCAAACTATCAGTTATTCTGAAGATCAGCCTCCTCGGTCTTTCCTGTTGGACCTGTTTCACTTTGTATAAATAATTAAACATTAATTGGAAGAAGGACTTAAACTTAGACTGCCCATTGGACTATTGCATTGGTCTTTCTCCAGGCCAGTGAATAGGTAACTATTTGTACAAACGTGGTAAGTTGCAGAGCGACAGAGGTAGCTGAGGGGGTCCCAAAAACTCAAGAAAAAAATCTAAAGGCTTGTGGTAAAGTCATTTAGTAGATTACAAAACACCTGTTTTTCAGTCCTTGACCTGAATGAGGCAGAACAAGGACTACTAGGGGAGTAGTAGTAGACTTTTCAGGAAGGCTTTGTCAAATCATCGCCAACGGTCATACTTGCATCACATTTTGAAAAGAGATAATATTTGAAAGTCATACTATTTTTTTTCTGAAGTGGAAAAAAAAAATCCTGTAGCTACATGATTCTCTAACAAATCCTTTGCATTAGGCTGAAGGTGTTAAGCATCTTTAGCATCATGATAGCTTGATTCTTGATGTTCTTGAAACTTCTGCCCCAGACATGAAGAAGGACCTCACTGTTCCAGTTCTGAGTGGACTGGTTTGTTCCTCTGAAACTCTTCCCAGCTTTGCTGGCATTTTTCAAATGAAGGCTTAAGTCTGTTACTTACATGCTATCTTCATATGACAAATATGACATTTAGTCATATTTAGTCACACACAAAGATAAATGAAGGCAATTAGAAAAGTTCAGTGATTAGTGTAAGATTACCATAAAAGACCATATAAAAGGTAAAAGAAGAACTGGGGAGGCTGAGTTCTAATCCTGTTACCTACCCGCTAGATAATGTTCTGTAATACCCTTAATGTTTATGTTCGGTGGTCAAAACATTTATTTTCAAACAGCTCTTTGATAAGGAACTTTGATTAAGCTCTTTGATTAGGAAATAAAATCTGTGTTTTAGACAGATTGACCTCTCTATAAGCATTTGGTATCAACAAGTTGGTATTCCTGTAGACCATGCAAGGTTCTGCTTTTTCTTTAATGTCATACAATACTTCATTTTCATAAGCACTCGCATAAATTCAGTTAAGAGTTAACCAACTAAAATATACAAATATGCGGGAGGTTTTATGAAGAACTACAACTTCAAAAGGAGTTGGTTTAGGAGTCATGACCCTATTTTTTGCAATAACTTATGCATCATGAACTTACGTAATTGGCAGCAGATAACATATCACACTCTCAGTTTTATGTCCTTGGTTTGACAACAGTGTCAATTGAAGTATTTGCTAACTGCAGAACTAATGGAGCCTCATAGCTGAAAATGTTTTCATTCCAAAACTGATGTTTGTACCAAAATTTTTGCCCTTTATTGTTCTTTTTTAACATTCCTAAATTCAGCATCAGAAATGGATAGGGATATACAGATAATTTTGGACATCAAAAAAATCTTTCTGAATACTATTTATCCTAGCAAAATGAAAATATCTGAGAATGAAAAATATATATTTTTCTAATTAAAATGTCATCAGAAACCACAAAAGCACACACATGAAATGGCCTTGGAGCTCTAAATCTTTGTTATCTTTTGAGCAGGAGTCAATGTTAAGATAAATTATTGGGAAATGAGTGACCTGGATTTTAAAACACTTTGCCAAGGTAGGCTTGAGTCTACTTCTTTCTTTTCCTAGAGACTGCATTAAGCAGCAGCCAAGAGGCAAACTCCCAAAAACATCTGGATTGTACTGCATTAGCATTTTAGTTCAGACTAGGAGCGCACTTTTTCTTCAAAAGTGGAGAAGTCTCCAGATCATCTCTACTCATTATGCTCTGGTTCACACAATAAGGCACTCTCAGACTCAAAGACTTTCATAAAAAACTAAACCAGAACTGTGTTCCAGGAGTGCATCTAATGATCTCCAACCTGTGCATATATCCAGTTTGAGGGACCAGCCCAGAACTATCCCAAAACCTTAAAGCATGCATAATCGGGCAAGTTAAGCCCTCAGCACCAACCATTTTACTCTACAGGTCCTGTTCTGCATTCACCCCGCACTACTCGCTACCATAGATGCTGGCAGACATTCATTGAAGAACAGCAAAAGCTGTGATGGGATGGGGGAACTGATTTATTAGGAAAGAGCAGGCCATATACATGAAGAAGGCAAAAGGAGTTTTATAGCCATCGTTTACCCTGGTCCCTGTGACATAGAATAGTTATGTTCATGCAGCGGTGCAGCCCTTTCCCCTGGGGTGACCAACACCCCAGGCTGGTGATCTTGAGGACACAAAGGTGAATCCTAGTAGCCAACAACTATACAGACTGTAAGAACGTCAGATTTTAACTTGGTATCTCAGAACATAACCAAGGATAAGATGCAATTAAGATAAGAAAAAAATAAATACTTAATTTCAGAAGACAATGTACTTGCATGACGTCTTTTAAACAATGGAACAGTCTCCCAGACTCTTCCCAGTAATGGATCCTATTTGCTTGGTGCTTTTATAGCCAGATTGGCAAATGCTAGAAAACAGCCTGCAGGGATATAATCTTGCTCTGGCAAGGAGCTGGGCTGGATGATCATTTCCATCTAAGCTTCCTCTCAATTCAGGCTAAAGTTTTGGAAGCAGGATCTCTTTCTTCCTTTGTGTTTGCCGTAAGAAACTATATATCAGCTGGAGCTCCTAGGTATAACACTTAACTGCAGCAAATGCCAGTTAGAGCTCTTGAGGTCTGACGCAAACCTCCTTAGAGATGCCCGGTATGTCTCCGCTGATTTGGGGACCCTCAGAACAAGCCTTTGATCCTTACAAAAATGGGTGCTTGTCTGCAAACATGTGACCAGTCAGAGCCACTCTTCCCCCTTAGTTGCCCAAGTTGGCAAGAAGCAATCCAGCATTGGCACAGAAGTTGTGCAGCTCTGTTAACAGGTTACTTTGCCTGACCTAGTATTTCCTGCTAAATAGTGTCATGCTGACACAGTGATACAGCTTCTGGATTCCAGCTGACTTGTACCTTGTCAGTCTGCTGTGTGCTCAGAGGAAGTTTGCACCTGCTTTCGTAGAAATGTCTTTAATTAATCTCTATGTTAATAAGCAAAATATCCCAAAATAACAAAACATCTCCCTTTTGACTCGTTCGATGTCCCTCCTCCCTTTAATACCTGTCATCAGACTGTCAGTACACTGAGGCATGAATCACCTTTATTTAATGTCTAATACAGAATCAAGCACCTTGACCCAACAAATGCAACAGAAACCAAGAGAACTGTGCTGCACTCACAGTCAGCAGCTGAGAGTTTTACTGGTTCTTTGCGGCCAACTTGTCCTGTTAAGATTTCTTTGAACCTTGCTCTCTAAAAACTTGTTTCTTAAAATTGTCCTGGTTTAGCCACCCATAAATGAAGACATCTAAGCCTTACAAGTCATTTTGAAAAATCACAGCCACATTCTTGAATGGAGAAGCCACATTTTTATTCCAGCAATAAGGATGTAAATTAGAATCCCTCCTTCTCTCTTTCTCAAAATCAAAGAACAATGCTCTTTACAGAGCTATATATTGTACCCCTTCAACACACATACATGCACACTAAGACCAAGACCACCAATAGGAAATACAGAATTATTTATTGCCATGTGAAAGATAAGTACACACAACAAAGAGCAAACAGAAAAAAAAAAAAAAAGGAAAACGAGTTTTAAAATTAAGATTACAGAGCAGAAAAAACAGGAGAAGCACTTAAACACATTGCTGCCCCAAGCGGGTGCAAATTTCAATGGAAAATAACTACCAAATGTTTCCAAAGCCAACCACAGAAATCAAATAAGATTCAACTTAAACTCAATTTATTCTGAAGATTTTGTTATTATAGAGGCACATATGCATGTAGTATTCATGGTTATTTCTCAAAAATTAAACTCTTCTGGGCTCAAATTTGTGTAACACCAAAAAGGGTTTTAAAAAGAGAAATCCCTCTATTCTGTGAAACAGTTTCTGGGAACTTTCCTGGAAATCCCAGCAAGACAAGCCAAAGAAAATCATCTATGGGGAATTGCGATTGTTGCAGCAAATATGTGCTTATACTCTGATTCATTTAATTAAGCCCTTCGAGTGAATAATGGGATACAAAACAAGGGACATACTGAAGAAGAGTAATCAATCTGTAACAAGATCATGCCAGTTATTAACTGTACATTATACAAATGTAAATCCAGATCAGCAAAAAAAGCCCTACTGGACTTACATATTATGATTTTTCAATAGAAGCTTTAAAGCAGCATTTGTCAATGGTGTTAATTTTAAATTATATGACTAGTGACAACACTGTATACCACCCAAGATTTTAGCATGCTGGGAAAATCTCATTTCTTTTTTGAAGTTATATTTCAAAAAAACCAATCATTTCTGAAGGATATTAATGGGGACAGAGTGAGAGAAGAAACACACACAGTGAAGAAGTTAAAATAAAAAAAAAATAGATGTATAACAGACATATTAAACATCCAGATTACAAAGCCTGGGTGGCTATTCATTTCTATTTCACTTTAAATGAATAGTAATGTGTGAAAATTGTACTAGGAAAATAGAAACTGTTCTTTCATAGGCAATACTGCTGTTTTCAAACAACAACTGCACTGTTAACACATTCATTTGTATTGTACTGTATTAGTAATAGTCAAAATTTGTTATGAACTTGTGGTTATTGAGTGAATTTCATTGATAGCCTCAGTGAATTCCTTTTGGACAAGCGCATAAGACACTCAGCAACTATGGATCTGTGGCTATTAATGGAATTGTCTTCAAGTAGGTCTGCAGTTACATCTGGGTGAAGACTGGTCTCCAGTGGTCCTCAAGTAGATGTACATCCACCCATGCTTATTATGGTACAGTTTGGAGGAATGCCACTTTGGAGAAATGATGCTAAATCATGGGGAGAATTTGTGACAGGAAGAAGAGCAGGACTCAAAGATGGAGACCGAGATGCTGCTAAAGTTAGAAATTATGTTGATAACCTTTTAATGAAGCGCAGCAACACCGATGAAAAGAGAAACACATCCTTTACATCAGTCTCTGCAGTTTCTGATGTACCATTCATAACACCACCACAATTAAGGTATGCCAGCTTGGACCAGGACTTCCAACAGTCTTTTAAAAAGTATGTCATCTCTCAGTATGGCCTTGAAAATTCATCTTAGTCAAACGTTGAGGGCCTCAGATTCCTCATAGTTTCCCATGACATTTTGATGTCCAATTTACATATGATACCAGGTTGGATGAGATCAAATAGGCCAGCTGAACAAATTTAATGCACTTCATTTTTCCCACCAAAATAAAAAAAATAAAAATTAAAACCCCCATATTTTAAAGAGAAGAGTGCATTTTGGGCACCTGCACACACATTTATAGCACTATCCAGTTACAAATATGGCAAATTCTAGGGCAGTTTTACACAGCTCAATTACAGAATCACAGAATGATAGGGGTTGGAAGGGACCTCT
>RSEF01000005.1:53589887-53618312 GCA_003993805.1 Himantopus leucocephalus | reverse complement strand
TAGACTCTGCACCACTAACCACAACCCTCTGAGCTCTATCTGCAAGCAGAAGAGCAGAAGAGGAAGTAAAAATTTTCACCCCACTCTTCAAATGACACAGGGAGAGAAATGCTGCATTCGAACAACTACTCTGTCTTATATAGAAGGGAGTGACTTCACCCCCAATACACAACATATCTGAACTGGCAGAAAGCTGCTAGTAACCTCTTTAGTACAGTCATCCTCACATGCTTCGGGATGCAAATGCCCAGGCTGAACTCCAATATTACATTGTTCAGCCCCCAAATGGCAAAAATCCATTTAGAATTAAAAAATGGTACATCGAAATAACACACAGTAAGTAATGAATTTTGCATTCCTTACTTAGCAAAACAATTTCCTCACATCACCTTTACCAGAAAGTGAAGGCTGCAATATAATATACGGTGCTAAATTAAACCTTACACAAACATTACTGACATGTACAGATGTACACTGCTTCAAGTGCTTACTCATCGTATGTAATTCAAGCAAACAGCAAGTTATTGGGGGCCAAGGGCAAGCATTACAAGAGGATATTTCAGCTATTCAGAGCTGTGAATCAAAGGTGATGTATTGTTAAATTGAATGTCTATACAAGAGGGCTATGGTTATGGAATTTGATGGCAATGAACACTGCACTGAATATAAATGTCACCTTATTTATCATCCCTTCTTATTTTTAGTATGTTCATTGCAAGGAAATATACTTAAGCAACTTTAATTCTTTACTAGAAAGCTCTCTATAACAGAAAAAATTGATTCCAGAACTTTTCAGAAAGAATATTTTCAGTTTCTACAGTTCCCACAGCTGGGAAAATAAGCACCTATTCAACTATAGTCTATAAGAGTATTCATCATATCAGGTCATTTTGGGATACTTCCATGCAGGTGTTTAACAAATTACGGCTTGGTTTCCTAATGGAAAAAATAGTGCGTCAAACACCAAATAAAGTAAATCACTTTTGCACACGGAATGGAGGATAAATATTTTATAAAGTCCTTCTCTGGCTGATTATAGCTTAGAAATGAGAAAAAGTTCCAAACACCTTCAAAAGTGATTCATTAAATGCAGGTGGCTGCATCACTGCCTCCTATTGCCACATGCTCAAATTTGGTCATCTCCTATCAAAGACCAAATGGCCAAAGTGATGGTGGCACCCACGAGTTAAGCAGCATGTGTCCCAACTTCCCAGATGAGATACCGCTCACTGAAAACAGGGCTGGTCAGTGCAGGACCTGTTCCTGCTTTCTCAGTACACACGCTCTTCCAGCTTGGATCCCCCCTAAAATGGGGTCATACCCATGGAGCCTGCTAGGCCTACGCTTGGGTGGTTCTTGACGAGAGGTGACTATTAGCACCAAAATATTCCCATTAAACCACACAGATCTAGGATCCTCCCCTTCTTGCTTCTTAATTGTCACCATGACAATGTCAACACTTAAATCACCAGTACTGAACATATGCGAGATGTGGCCCAGTTTGTATCTCTTGGAGTTGTTACCTAGACTGCTTTCAGAAGCATGATTGCATTTGGTTTATATTTCCTAGGTTTTCTTCTCAGCCATAAAGCTGGAGAGACGGCATAGGAATAACGCTGGGGGAAGACAGCCCTTGTGGCACGAAGAGAGCAACGTAACACCCAGTTCTTTGGGTAACAGAACAAAACTGCTTTAAAGGCCAGCTCCAAAGCCACTGTTAAAAGGGACTGATGTCATGCCAAGAAGCAAGTGCTTGTCACAATATCTCTCTGGCATCTCACTCGAGAAAGGGGAGTATGATTTATCACAATAACGGGGGTCATCTGCATGTAGGAAACGCAGTTACAGCAGAGCTAAGCAAGGGGGAATATTCCTAATAATGGAAATCTAAATCTTTAATATTGTAACACTTTTAATATTATGATACCCTCTTAGTGTTAATTTGGCCTGAGAGTAACTATTTCATAAGCACAGTGGTATTTTTAAGCAAAGCCTTTTGAATTCTTTTAAAAGGTGTTTACAGTAGTTAAAGAAATATCACATTTTAAAGGTGCACTTCTAATTACATTCTGGCAGAAACTTAGCTGGAAATATTACCAGTAGTATTTTGATAGCAAAAGCTGTGACAGTTTACATCAGCTAAGTTTATCTGCTGTCTGCTGATTATCACGATCAAACGTCATTACAAGAATATGGTTGGCAGAGATGACATAGAAAACGCGGGTGCAAAAATTGGGAACGAGCGTATGAGATCTGTGGGTGTACAGAACAGGACTGGGGTATTTCACTGGAAGAACTGAATGACTTCAAGGACTGCGGCAGCGCAAACAGGATGAAATCCGGAATTGCCTAACTCAATTTCATGAAGCTGGCAGCAAAATATGTCACTATAAACTGGGCGCTTGCCAGCTGCACGTGGAGGAGAAAACTCTAGATGGTTCAGTCAAATTCATGGTTAGCATGAGTCCCTAAAGAGAGGCAGCTATGGTAAACAAGTACAATTCAAAAACACACTGGGTATTTCCAGCAGCGAAGGATGTGCCGGGCACACATCACTGGAATACTGTGTAAAATTTAGGTCACCCCTTTCAAGGACAGACACAGCTGTGCTCCATATGGGGGAGATCCACAGCCACAGCCCTGTCACACGGCCCCCGAGCATGTGCCTGGGCTCCCATGTTTGTGTCTGGGAAACCCCATGCCATGCACCGCATGAGCAGGAAATCCAGCCTGTGGGAAACGTGAACGACACAGATGGCCAGAGAGTGAACAAACAGCCCGATGCTCTCCGGTTGCACTGGGCTCACCAAGATGGGTTGACTCCATGGTGCTTTGGCTCATACAGCAGAGAGGCTCCAGAGCTACCGTACATAAACTTTTCACTTGTCCTTTGGGTTTCAGGTAGGTCCAAGCCGTACTGCACAGCACCGATCAAATAACATAGCGCGTGTAGGGTACACCCAGCGTGTCCCTGACACGCCACGCTCATTGCCCAGGTGTTCATCTGTCAAGCTGCATATGTGTTTGTCCGTGACTTCCAGACGTCAACCAGACTGATGAGAATGATTGTGCTGAACCAGTGACCGTATGCTGTGCCAAGCAGCGCTAATGCAAGGAAAAGAGGAGAGGGTAGAGCCATCTCTTGTTCTCCAATTAATCTCTTCGTATATGATGCAGGAAAATGGACTTGACACGAAACAGGTGCAGAAGATTGCTTCTAGGAGGATCAGAGAAATGGAAAATCCATCTCGTGAGAGGAGACTGTGAGCACATCTGAAAAAACAGGTGCAGACCGATGTGAGCCTCAGTTGGCCTCGTACTGGCCCAGAATCCATATAGACTGAATTAGCACGGCGCTAATGAAGTCTCCAGCAGAACTCACCAGCTCAGGCTTAGCATTACGCTGCCATAGCCCTATAGGCACCAGGAGAGGGCCAATTCGCATCCCAGCTCACTCAGATCGTTAGCGGAACGAGCCTGAATCTGCCTGTCCCTGTCGGTGCCAATATGCCCCACAGGAGTTTGGCTTGGTAACCCCAGTGGAGTGATGCCCAAGGGGACAGGACTGCCCCCGATGATCTTAAAGATCTTTTCCAACCCAAATGATTCTATGATTCTTTAACACAAGGAGAAAGGGGAGGCAGGAAAACTGCCTCAGCAGAGAGACAATGTTGGCACACGAACAAACGCTGTAAATCCGCCATACATACATTTAAGCTGGAAAATGAATAATTCTGTTATGGCAGCGAGATCTTGGAGGAGCTCTCGCAAGTAATGAGGGCAAAAATGTAACTAATTTTAAGGTGATGCTTGATGTTTCCGAACAGCTCTCTGTAACACAGAGGTGCCTGAAATACTCCTAGATGCCCTATAAGACCCCACAAATCTCCATTAGCTGTGAACTGCAAACCGAAATCCAATTGCAATCAGGAATTTAATTAAAAGCAGCTCTTCTGAGCCAGCTGCTGGCAGGCATAACGCTGGTAAAAAGTGACAGCTGCTTCATTGGCAGCACAATGTCAACGACTGTAAAAGAGGCCAAGGAATAGGCACAGGCCACCGCTGCCCAAGGACCACCCCATTTTGAAAAATGTATTTGTAAGAGAGGCTTCAGGGGCTTTTATCTATGCTTTCATCAGCTAAGATACTTTACTCCTACTTTAATTTATATTTTGCTGCCATCTTCCTTTTTTTTTTGGCTCAGTGGGAGCATAATGCCAATTAAAATTAGTTAAGAAAGAAAATGTCAGTTTTTCCAAATACAACATAATTGTTCTTAAAAAAATGTTCCCTCGGTACCTAGTAAACGCAGGGTTTGTTTGCAATAGATACGCATTTCAGAACTCTTTCTCCTTTCTACAAGGGGTCTTACATCACTTTGACCCATTTTATTCGCATACGTATTCCCCGCTTTGTGTAAGTATATGATTCCCAATAAAAAAGGGGGTTGTGAATACCTTTATTAAAAAAGCACCATTTTCTTGTTTCAAGAAATTCAGGCTCAGTTTCAGGTAAGAACTAGTAGCAAGGGATTAGTACTCTCACAAAATCAATTTTATTAAAACTTCAGAACTAAAAGTACAGTTGGATTCCGGGAAGCGGGTTTGCACATATGCTAATATTCAGAGGCAATTTGTGGCCCTTAAATTAAGTTTCACAGACGATGGTGGACCGCTCCAGGTATCCACAATAATTCATGCACTGGGAAGAGAGAATTGGAACCCAAAATTTAATATCTGAGTTTAAAGCACCCGTTTAATCTTTGGTTGGTTTTTTTTTCTGCTGGAGCTTCAGGTGGAAATGATGGGCCCTACGAAACGCTGAGCTGTATCACATAGCGATGCTTGTCACAGTTTCTCCCTGTGAAGAGACTGTATTGCTTAGTCTAAGAATAACTTTAAAATTCACAGAAAGTAAGAACTGTTGAACAGCTAAAAATAAAAAGTCATAGGAGGACGCGCTGTTAGGCATAAACATTGAGACCCTTCGAATCAATTTGAGCTGTGGAGCTAACCTAAACATTTTGGGTCAGATCCTGATCCCAGTGAATTCAAAATGATTTGTGGTGAGAACTAATGCTTCTGCCTTTATTTCTGTTTTCCTGCTAATGAGTATCAGATACAACATTGCAAGACTATTCTGTAAACAAAGTGCAAAATTAATCATTTTCAGAGGAACATTTTATTCACAGTAGGCTGTGTAGGGAAGGAATTAAGCCTAAGTAAATAAACAATGAAGGTAAATATGAATACACAGAGAAAGTGAAAAGATCATCGGAAGATGCCAGTTAAAAAATTACTGGATATATGATGAAAGCAAAATATACTGCTTATGAGGAAAATTCAACGATTGAGTAAAATGCTGAGTAATTTCATCTGACCATTAAATTATTTGCAGTTTCCTGCATAAAAGGAAAAAATAGAACAGAAATTCAGGCCCTTCTGATGCCAAAGATCTTTCCTTCATCCAAGAGCAGAGAAGCTAGCAGGTTTACACAATTTTATGTCAATTAAAATATTCCATATAAACAATGCATACTTGTCCAAACTAACCAAATTCCACTTCCAATTCTTTCTGGGCAAAGTTTGAGAAAGAAATACTGCACCGCAATATAAAATAAGCAAACTGCATCTATTTTGGAACAAGTGAAGAATTACATGCAGTTCAGATGCGTCAAAATCTTTCTATCTGGCTGCAGAGGCCTATTATTAGCATGTGTCAAACCTGTCCAGAAACTTCTTTCTACTATTGATAAACAAGCCACACATTAAATTAGGAGATTAAGACATGTATTCCTTCCAGTTCTTATGTATGTTTAGTCATTAATCCAAAACAACATTGCCAAACCCCGACCACAGAAATAGTAAAAATAAATACCAAAGGTCTGGGAAGAGAAATCCTGAGGTCACAAAGAGAAGGTAACTTCAAGGGAGTATCCTGGAAATTAAGACTTATAAATCATCATAGGCTGAAAGAAATAAATTTCAGCGATTGCATAATGCCATTTTTACATGGCTAAAAATAATAAGAGTCGTGGGGCAAATGCCAGGAAAAAAAATTACTGGAAAACTTCACAAACATTTATGTTCAAAGAAAAGGCTTGAAGCAAGCAAGTTATTTGACGAGAGCCTAAGTGCACGGCGATGGTGCCTTCCAGCCTCCTGTTTGGCACGCCACTTGCTTCGAACAGGTCTGTCATGCTTAAAGCGATCATTTACAAAAAACCAGGTCACGTTGTGTATGTAGTGTACGTTTTAGTGCTGTTGAGGATAAAAGGTCAGTGGATTAATCATCTCTGTCCTATAATCAAAAGTGGGCTGATACAGCTGCCTTTCTGGGCAGAGTAAACTCCTCCATTCTTGCTAAAGTATTTGTTCCTCCACTTCACAGCTTATTCAAAACTGTTAAACCACTGCTGGGTAAAACCATTATACGGTAGAAAATGAGGGTCACCCTGAAAAAGATTATCCTAGACGCGATCCCTAAAGATTTTTCTTGAATAAATGTTTTCTTAAATGCTATTTTTCCTGCCTTCCCCTTTGAGTCCATTACAGATTGAAAATCCAAACGTGTATGTCAGTTCAGGCAGGGCACGTGCAATCGCCTGAAAACCGGCGAATTATTAAACGATATTATTTTAAAATTCTTTATATTTTACTGCACTTGCTAAGGAAAGTGAGATGACGGAAATCACACTCTGAGTCTTCAGCTCTCCTTTTGTCTGTTACCACGCTAAGTGGCTTGGGCAACATCCTGATCGCAAGGAAGGTGCCGGGAGTTTTGCCACTGATCGCTCATGGCTTTCACCACACAAACCTCGGGGCTCTGACAATCAGCCAGTACCAAAGACTGCCAGGCAGCAGTGAGACCTCCCCGCGGCAAAGGAGCTCAAAGGAGTGGCGTTTCCCTTACCCCAACAAAGCCTTGAGTCTGTCAACTCAAAAGGATCCTCTTAACATTTTGAGAAAATACTCTTGCTGTGCTGCCATGTAAAAGGTGAAAAACTAACCTTAGTTATCAGCCCGCTCTTCTCATCTTTCCAAACGGTGTTAGTGTATTGAAATTTGCTGTCATATGCTGAAACATATTTTGTTATAAAGCACTGCACGTGGTGAATTTTGTTACAATCTTCCCAGAGGAGATTTAGATTCAAGCAAATTGCATCTCCTCATCCTCCTCTGCATCACACCTGAAGCCCCTATGAACAAAGACGATGGAAGAAGTATTTTCTCTTTCTGCCAAGGACTTCATCTGTATTCAATGTGTATAAAGTTGTTGCTTAAGTATAACTCTATGGGGTTCCACTTCTGGACTAGACCGTTGTCTTTGCTGCAGAGCAAGCCATTCAGATGACTATAATTATACCGTACTACCAGGGGGTCCAGCCTGAGCTCTTGAGCCACAGCAGCTTTTGAGCAGTTTGCTTGATGGGTAGCAGAGATGTGCTTGGCACGGGGGCTCCTGGATAATCTGATTTCCGAATGCTGGAGGAAGCGTGGTAGCAGCTGCTGCTGAAGTTGACATTGCTGGCTCACCCCAGAAACCGGCTGTGCACCCCATTCAGCTACACTGCCCAGCAGGACCTCCTGACAGCCACTGTCATCTCCTGTACATCTCCTATACTCTTCCACTACACAAAAGGGTAAGACTACGTACATTTTTCTTGCAGTGAAGCTTGTTCAGGAAATTTCTGCTCTTAACACATTCTGACTACACAGTTCCACTCGGGGGCAGTTTGATAATATTGCTGAGGTGGTCTGATGGGATGGTCCTGTTACCCCTGCCTTGGCCACACGCTGTGGCCATTTCTCTTGTGCCTTCTCTGCATCGCGCATGTGATCACTTCCTTTTGCCATGAGCCGGTTTAGGGAACTAACCTGCCAGGAAATAACTCATTTTTCTAACGCCAAACTTTTCTGCCCCCTTAGTCCCGGAACCAGTTCACCACAGGTCACTGCAGGATCACACAAGACACAGCGCAAGCAGAAGTGAGGAAGGATTAGTGGGGTGGAAAGTGGCACCTTTTGGCATTCATCGGGTTGCACTGTAAGTTGTGCTAGTACACACTATTTTAGGGGTCCAAAGGTAAACCCAGTCACCAAAATCATCTGGGTTTAAAAATAGAATTAATTAATCCGGAATCTTTTGGTTATCTAGTTTCTCCCACAGCCCGACAGACTGCGAGCACAACAGGGGCACTAGCGAGCAGCAGTGCGGAGGCAGGTGCAGAAACCCATTAACACATCAGGGGAACCGTACGCTTGGTCACGCTGCAAAGCTTTGGTAGGTGGCTCACAGACTCAAGCAAATGTTGGTTTCCGCTTACTCAGGGCAAGACCTGAGTGTTGCACTAACAGCCCTGTAGCTGTGGAATCAGTCCTCCCTCCAAATTAAACAATTCCTTCCCAGTTCAACCCAGAGTCAGCAAGAAGCGGCGGAAAAAATTTAAAAATATTCAGTGCAGCATTGCCACATATGATATACTTGTCATGTATTCAAAGGTGAGAACGCCAGGGTGGGGTAGGAGTGTCAAAGTCCGTGGCTCTGCTTGTGATTTTATAGACCAATCTGCCGCATGGCACTCTTTTTCTTTCAATTTCCAAAGCTACCCAAAGCATTGGCTAGGTGCTTGGCTTTNAAAAAAAAAAAAAACCAAAACAAAACAAAAAAACCAACCACCAAAAAACCAGGAGGGAGGAAAAGAAAAGCTTGTTTCATCTAAAAGTGCTGAAAGATTAAGAGGGATGTAGGTCCAGAGACAGCCAGACCCATGCACAGACTCCAGCTTGCTGTAACTTTTTCGCAGAGGTGTCACCAAGACCAAACAACTGCAGATGGAGTTTGTCCACCTCCGATTTCAGCAATATAACATTTGCCCACTCCAGACATACACCAGACAGGTGAGTAATTTGCCACCGCACTACTGCACCTCTCCGTAGTCACTGTGTAGCTGCTTACATGAGAAGAAATTGTCCAGCTCTTATTTCAGGGCCGGATCCAAACTTCAGCAAAGTCTTTTTCGTTTCCTTCCCATAAAGTTCTGCTCTAACACATTAATGACATGTAGCTTAGATGACATGAGAGGTGGAAGTCTTCCAAAATACATTTAGTTTCCTGTCAGAAAGTATTGCGTGCCTTTGTGCAGGAAATTATAAAATAGAAAATAAACATGTAAATATACCATTTCAACACATCCTCTACATCAAAGCAGACCTGATGTTTTCAATTTCAGCTTTTTGAGGTTTTGTTTTTATAAGTTACTGAATTTATTTTGTAGCTCCTGTTTATGAAAAGAACTTTAAAAGAGTTATAAATTACATTTATCAAATGAAGAAAAACTACAACTATAAAGTTCTCGAGAAGGGAAATAATTTGAGCCCTGTATGTGCATGCATGCGGACACACACACACAAACTTATATATATTTAAGTTAGTGACTGCTGAACCACAGACCACATGCAGAAGAGTAAAAACCACCCGTAACCAGATGTGCCACTGTAAATCCCATATTTTAGGATATATTCTATGAACTCCTCAGTGCACAGGAAGACACAAGTTCCTACACTATTAGTAGCAGCGATACGGATTCCTAGAAAGACCGACTACCTTCACGTACCTAAAAATAATCCAAGATCCGACTGGGAGGTACGGCCCTTGTGAAGTAGAGGGAGGGCTTACTGGAGTGAAAACACATGATTTTGAAAACCATCCAGCATAACACAGAAGTGAGAACAGCAGCGACACGTCACTTCAAACCTCCCGAGAACCAAAGGGCTTGCAGAAGGAATTCCACCCTTTCCCACGGAGTTTCAGATAAATACACGAGTGCTGTACTTCAACTGAATGCATCGGTGCGTGGCTCGTAGAGCCACGCAGAGCCACCGTGTCACTATGAAACAGCAGCCACAGGTTGTATTTGAATTTTCCCCCGGTAGGAAAGCGTAGCGGTGGGCCGCCGTAGCAAAATGCTCTATCCACAGCTGAATAGGAAACCCCAATTCAAAAGTTTCCTTCAAGCTCTAAAAATAAAGCAAAGTTGTTTCCAGGGAATGGAGAAAAAGTCATTTCCAAAGTCCCTACCCGGCTACAAATACGCTAGATAAGACCAAATACTTTTTTTACCTGGGAATATCTCTCACTGATCTAGTAGAGCAAAGTTTGTTGATATTCAGGGTTGCAAACCCATCTGTTTACTCAGGCTTTTGTCTGTCAGCATAGTTTGAAGAGGTCGCTTTGAGAGATCAATTTTTTTTTCCTGGGGGTTTCTTCAGAGCTACCACAATTTGTTATTGCGTCTGTTTAGAGGCTTTAATTTGTGGTTTTCAGGATTGCATAACTGCACAGAGAAGTGGTGAGAGGCCCACATGAAGAGTTCAAAATAAGTTTGACGATATAGTAAATATCTACTTAGTAATTTTCCCTGTACTGAGCACCACAGAATGCCAAAAAAGTTATTAATCGGGCTAGTGTGTGAACGTGGCTTTATGAGGGCTGGAGCATACATTTCCATTCAGATGCTAAAACGCTGAATTCCCTTCATTTGCTGTTGACACCAACTAAAGGCGATGCACTGGGGGGGGCTGCAAACCAGGCGCCTGAGTAGACTGCTCTAAAACAGCCTATTCGGAACCAGATAAAGAAAAAATAAAATGAGATTTTAATTTTGCCTTTTATTCAGAGTTCTCGTAATAAGTTACATAAAAATGAAGTAAGCCGCCTAGACTCCCACGAGGAGGCTCAGCATTAATTTTTCCATTTTGCAGATGTTAGATGGGAGGCACGGAGACATGCATAGTTACACTGGGAGAAGTGCGGGCTGCACCCAGGGAGGGTTGCGGGTCCTCAGGGTCTCTGGGAATCTGCAGCCGGAGACCTGGCGTCGGCCACAGGCAGAAAAGGGGCGTTCAGGTCCCACACTCACATTGAACGTTTGGGTCGTGTGTCCCCGGAGTCAGCGTGGCAAGCACCTGGGTGAGCGGCAGCTGTAGCAGCAGCTCAGGGGATGCATGAGTCGCATTTGCATAGCAGAGGGCAGTGTTCAGCATTTTGGACAACTAATATGCCTTTCTGAAGAAGCCGGTGAGGAAATGATGTGCAGGCTGCAAGCTGGGAACCCTGCATCAATGGAGTGGCAAGGCTGCGAGCAGAGCTGGTGTATTTTGTCTAGGGCTGTGTCTATACACCGAACTAGATTTAAGCTCCGTACCTCTGGGACAGGTCTCCATCTAGGCCAGCAAGTAGGAATTTACATGCCATAAATTCCTCCTGAACTGGGCGAAGACTGAAGCTGGCCAGTGTGCGCTCAGCTCCGCGTACTGCAAGCGCTTTGCGACAGATACGCAGCCCACCCGCCCAACCTAAAACCGGCCCTCGCCTGCCCACTCTGTGGACAGTACACAGGTGTACGTGACCTTGTCCGTGAGCTGACACTTCAGCCATCTGTTTAAGGACTTTGCTAGACCTGCTTACACCAGAAGCTTATGTTTATACTTCCCTTGACAACACCAAAAAAACCATCGCTGCCCCCCGGGTGTCTGTAAGCGAGCGTCCACCCTGACGGACACCTCGCCTGGGTGCAGCAGGACCCCCAGCGAACAGGGGGACACCGCAAAGGCAGCGCTCCCCTGCCACCTCCGCCATCCCTCCGCCCCCCAAGCTCCGCGGCGCGGGGGAGCGCGGTGGCGGCTGAGCTGGTAGGAGAAGCCCGGGGGGACGCGCGTCCCGGGACGGGACGGGACGGGACGGGACGGGACGATCTTGCCCGGGGATGCCGAGGCCGCCCCAGCCAGGCCGGCGTCGAGCGCGCTCGAAGGCCGGCTCCGCAGGGCGGCCGGTCCCCGCCTTCACACCCGGCGCACACCCGCAGCCGCGGGGCCCGCCCGCCCCCCGCTGCGGCCCCGGGGCTCCCCGCGGTGACCCTCATTCCCGAGGGGAAGGCCGGTGACACCCCCCCCGAGGGCAGACCCGCCGCCCCAGGAGGGACGACCCCCCTCCCCTCAGACTGCGGGGCCGGGGCAAGGCGGCGGGGGCGCGGACACCTCCGGGCCGGGGGGCGGCAGGGCCCCGCGGCTCCCCGCCGCCGCCGCGGCGGCTTCTCGGGCAACAGCTACCCCTAGCGGCCGCACCGCCGCCCGGCGCCCCTCCTCCGCCGCGGGGCAGCGCCCGCCGCCCCGCGCCCACCTGGCACCCCTCCGCACCGGGGCCCGGGCCCGGGCCGCCCGCCGCGAGGCCGAGGGGGTGGCCCGCCGTCCGGGGCGGCCGCCGCCTCCCGTCCCCCGCCGCCGCGGCGGGAGGATGCGGGCGCGGGCGGTCCGCCGGTTCGAGCCCCGCGTGCCCCCGCGGCGCCGGGGGCGTGTGGCGGGGCGGAGGCCGTGCCCGGGGGCGACCGGGCTGGCGGGGCGGGGAAGGGAAGCGAAGCGAAGGGAGGGAGGCGCGGGGAGGGAGGCGGCGCGGGCGGCCCGTCCCTGTCACCTGCAGGCGCTGCCGGGACGGCCCCGGCCCCCGTTCCCGCTCGCCGCTCCGGCGCGGCGCCCGCTCCGCGCCCGCACAGCCCCTGCGGGGCCGGGCCGGGCCGGGGTCGGGCCGCGCCTGTTGCATCGCCCGCGGCGGGGCTGTTTGTGAGCGCCCGCCGCTATCTGCGGCCGGGGACCCCGGCGGTGCCCTATCGCGGACTCTCTGCTGGTGCCTGATAGCGGCCGCTCCCTGCTTCGTTGCACGTCCCTCGCAGCTCCCGCCGGGGCTCTCTCCCCTTTTGTCTGTGTATTTTTAGGTCATTAGAGTGGAGGGGTAGGTAATCCCCAGGCTCAAGTTCCAGAGGGGCGGGTTCTGGCCGGAGGTGGAGTCACTTTTCATTTAAATCCCTGACTATAAAATGGGCTTAAAGAGAAGCGGGATCTCAGCTGTGCTGCACAGACCCCGGCAAGCAGGGTGCGTGGGGGCCCCCAGGCAAGCCGGCGCCCTGCAGCACCAGCCGCTGCGATGCTCCACTCCCTTGGCGTTCACACCTTGCAGCTGCTCACCCAGGCGGCCGCCTGCATCCTCCTCTTCCCCCGCTTCCTGCTCACCGCCGTGATGCTCTGGCTCCTGGATTTTCTGTGCATTAGGAAGAAGATGCTGATGATGCCCACGGCGGAGGAGGCGGCCAGCGCCGGCGAGGGGCCGCCCCCCGACGACCCCCCGGTCTGCGTGTCCGACTCCAACCGCATGTTCACGCTGGAGTCGCTGAAAGCCGTGTGGCACGGGCAGAAGCTGGACTTCTTCAAGTCGGCGCACGTGGGCTCCTTAGCCCCCAACCCCGAGGTGATCCAGCTGGACGGGCAGAAGAGGCTCCGCATCCTGGACTTCGCCCGCGGCAAGAGACCCCTCATCCTCAACTTCGGCAGCTGCACCTGACCCCCGTTCATGGCCCGCCTGAGGTCCTTCCAGCGCCTGGCCGCGCACTTCGTGGACATTGCTGACTTCCTGCTGGTGTACATCGAAGAAGCACACCCCTCCGACGGCTGGGTCAGCTCGGACGCAGCCTACAACATCCCCAAGCACCAGTGCCTCCAGGACAGGCTGCGGGCAGCTCAGCTGATGAGGGAAGGGGCGCCCGATTGCCCCCTGGCCGTGGACACCATGGACAATGCTTCCAGCGCCGCCTACGGTGCCTACTTCGAGAGGCTCTACATCATCCAGGAGGAGAAGGTGATGTACCAGGGAGGCAGAGGACCAGAGGGCTACAAGATCTCGGAGCTGAGGAGCTGGCTAGACCAGTACAAAACCCGGCTCCAGAGCCCCAGCACGGTGGTCATCCAAGTGTAAAAAGGACCTGGCAAGAAGTGGAGGGGTGGAGAGGCGAGGGGAGGGCGGGAGGAGAGGTGGGGAGGGAGAAGGCGCTGCGACGCGGATGGCAGGAGCTGTCTTCCCCCGGGGACACTCGAAGGAGGCTGCTGTGCGAGCTTTCGAGCAAGATGTGCCATAGTCCTTTCTCTATTCAAATCATGTTGATTTGCCAGCCACGCTCTGTCAATACTGTATTTCCATGTGCGTTTTGTAAATAACCCTCTCTTTTTTCTCTTCNTTTTTTTTTTTTTTTTTTTGAGAATCGTTTACTATTTTTTAAGGAGGCTCTCTTCCTACGGGATCTGTTCCCAGCTGCGTGTGTGCGCGGGTGTGTGTCTGAAAAGTTGTGTACAAGTGCTCCGTGCTGCCTAGCAAGTGCTAACTGGGATTTCTAGTATTTCTTTGTGATGACCGATTTTGAAATGGGTTTCTCTAATGCCAGGAAATCGCGTCTGATGTTGTCAAGTACTAGAACTGCCAATAGCCAGAGCTGAACGGAATGTCCTATTTATGTGGGGGGGTTTTGTAAGACGTTCGTTCACCTTTTTTTTTTTTTTATGAATTTTTTTAAAATAATAAAGGTTGAGTAAATACACGTCTAACCTTGACTGTCTCTCTCTATCTTCAGACCGCTACATTCCCTTTGCCTTTTGCCTACCTCGCAATACCCTCCCCGCCGCCGAGGAGGGGAGGGCGAAGCGGCGGCAGGCGGGAGAGGGAGGATGCGCTGCTGGGGGCTCGGGGGCGGCGAGCCGCTGCCGCGTCCGGCGACGGGGCTCTCCCTCGGCTGCGGCGGGAGCGCGCACCGGCCGCGACNGGGGGGGGGGGGGGGGGGGGGGGGGGGGGGGGGGGGGGGGGGAGGAGGGGGGAGGTGTACCTGGCGTCCCCAGTGGGAAATCCAAACCTCCGGGGTTCCCGAGGGAGGGAGCACCTCGGTGGCCGTAGGGACCGGCCAGGAGGACCGTGCGCTGCCTCGGTGAGCTTCCCCCACCCCCCACCCCCCCCGCCCCGACCCCGCGGGCTGAGCCCCGGGAGGGTGAAGGTGCAGGGCTGGCCGGCGCCGTGCAGGCAAGTGAATCCTGGCCAAAAAAACAGGCGGGGGAAAGCCGTCCTGGCCGGGAGAGCCGCCCCGCCGAGGACGCCCCGTCGCGGGCACCCAGGCGGTGCCGGAACCGGAGCCGGAGCGCGGCCGGGGGCAGCGCGATCCGCACCTGCGGCGAGGCGGGACCGGTCCCGCTAAAGCGAAGGGCTGCGGGGCTCGGGCAGGGGGGCAGCGCCCAGCCCGGCGGTGCGGGGCTCGCCACCCCCTCCCCGGGGGCCGGCGGCTGGGTGCGGGGTGCCGGAGCTCGCTCCCCCGCAGCCCGACAGGTGAAACCGAGCGCGGAGAGCATCCCGCAACCCCCGCAGGAGCCGTGCGAGGCCGCCCAGAAACAGCGGGTCTTTAAGCACCGCCCGTTGCGCCTCTGAACGCCTCCTTGTCCTTGACAGCAGCGGGACGAGGCGCCCGGGCTGTTCTGCCCCTAAGTTTTGGAGAGGGGAGCACCGCCCGAAGGTAAAGAGATCCGGGCACGCCGCTCTCCGCAGCTGGGGGACCGAGTGGCGCCCGCAGGACTGAGCTAAAGCTGCGGAAAGCTGTTTGTAAGGGAGTTGTAGCCCCTGTCTTGTCTATGACAATGTTCCTCTGTCCCCGCAACGTCCCTGTCCTCCAACATTCGCGGTTTGGATGAGCCCGTGTAACCGCTCCCGCCGCTATCCTGCAAGACAAGCAGCACCGGGCGCTCTCTCACAGCCCAACCAGCGGCTTCGACCCCGCTCCTCGGTCCCCTTCGCCCCCGCACCCCCTGCCCTCGGCGGGGGCGGCGGGAGAGCAGCGCCCCTGGGAATCGGGCCACTTTGGCTGAGGCGTCAAAAGATCCGGCTCAGTTGCCCGCTTCGGGCTTCCCGAGCCGTGTGGCCGTGCAGCCAGCTCTGCCGGCCCCCAAAAACCTTCAGCACTTCACCTTTCCCCTGCCCCCATGAGCGGACGCCCGCCCGGCCTCCCGCGGCACCGGGCTCGGGGCTGCACCGGCTCCGCCCGGCTCGGGCACCCCCGGCGATGCCGGGGCGGCGGGGCGAGAGCCCGAGGGGGGCTCGCTGCCCCCGGCTGCGCCTTACGGCGCTAAGCACAGAGCCCTCGACGAAGCCCCGGAGCGGAGGGGGAACGTCCGCGGCAGAGCCCACGCGGGACGAAGGGGCGCTTTTCCCCGATCCCACACTCCCAAGCATCAGCAAACGACGGCGACGCCCCGCTCCCCTTGAACGTTGTTCCCGAGGCGGCAGGAACACAAGTTCACGTTGGCACATCCAGCAGGAGGGGAGAGGAGGTGAGGCAGACGCCCACGCCGGGCTCCAGAGACCGGGCGAAGGTGCTGCTCCCCTGGCAGAGCCGGGCGGAGGGGGGCTGCCGCCGCACCACACCGCCCCGCCGCCCGCCGGCCCCCAGCGCAGCCCCGGTCCCTGCCCCACGCGTGTCGTGCCGTGGACACCAAACCTAGAGGAGCTCTCGCAAACCCGCGCAGCCGGCCTTCTCTCAGGAGGAGAGAAGGTAAAGGACTTTCTCACACACCCTTAGGGGAAGGGCGGTGGGTGTCCCCCCCCCCGCCGTGCCGCCCCGCAGCCGCCCGGCGGGGCCGGTACCAGCGCAGGCGGGGGAGAAGCCCCACGCAGAGCCGGGTCACTGGGTAGCGCTAAGCTCGGCTCCTGGAGGCGTGTGAAGGCCGGAGCTGATGCTCGGCTCACCGGCACCCCCCCGACCCTCGGGGTGTCAGAGACCGTGCGGCTCCGCGCCCACCCTGCAACCGGCACCGGGTTAGCCGAGGTTGCTTCTGTCTTCGAGACTGCTCCTTTTTTTTCTTCTCTCCCCCCCCCGCCCCCAGCTTAGTTTTCCTTACTTTACAGTAAAGCCCTTCTTTGCTTTCTCACCTCGTTATCTCATTTTCTTATCCGCTTTTGGCATGCTTTGGTTGTAATCCGAAGTTACGGGCAACCCCCGGGCACGTCCCCAAACCCAGGACATTTTCCGGTCATATGGACAGAAATGATCACTGTCCTTACTCGGGTTTTAATAGTTACAGAAACAGCCTCGTCTTTACTTTCTGCTACTAGCAGATTTTGGTTAAAGGCTATCGGAGGTCAGGATTTTATTTTATTTTCTTCTAAATAAGTCAGCTTTCTAAAGCTACATTCCTCCCTTAAACCGAACACAGAGCTCTTATTTATCACTTTCTCTTTAATCAGCAGCAGAAGAAAAATTTGCTGTGAATGCCTGGAATCCCTGAAACACATCACACTTTTTCCTTCGCACAAATCAAAGTTATCTGCTCCTATTGTATCCTCCACTTAAAATGACTCATAAGGCTCCATCCCCCTGAGCTTTCCCGGGGACACTTGTTTAGCACAGAGGAGAACGATGCGCGTTACCTCGGCAGAGCCCAGGGTGCCAGGACCCTCTCCGGCTGACACAAAGGACTGAGACACGTCCTCAAAACGCATTTTTACTGCCTTTCCACCCCCCTAGTGCATGACAAACAGAAGTCAGGGAGCAGCGAAGAGATTTATCAGAGAGAGATCTGAGTGGTGATTACGTGTTCTGTCAATAATTAATTGAATTATGCCCTCAGCGTAATTACATACAGTCCCCTAGCCGGGAGGGGAGAAGAAAGAAGGAAGTTGTGGTGTGGTCGGAGAGGGATCTCAGGACATGGTTCCAGTCATTAAAAATGTGATGTAACGTTGCAATCTGGTGTATTCTGAGGCACAAATGGGGAAACACAAACGAAACCAACTACGAAAATATTACTTGCTTTACAGCAGGGAGACAGCCAAAGCACTTGCTTTCATTCGCCGTTTTCATTACTACTTTCTGCTGGGGATTTAAAGGTGTTTTATGATGAACAGACCAGAGGTCTTACTCATTGGATCTATAAGCTTTATGCTGAAGGTTTTGTATTGTTCACTACGTACTAACTGACTAAATTTGGTGTTTCTGATGTTGGAAATAAAAATTAAAATCAGTCCAGAAGTTAAAGTCAGTCCAGCAAAGCATCATATATCCAATACAAACACAGAAATGACACATTCAAAGAATCTTGCAAGCAAAATTCTAACTCTGACACTAATTTTTCTGTACTTCTTCCAGTCATAAGGGAGATCGTATCATTATTAATTTATTATTTACTAAGAGCTGTTAGAGTGCTCTTTTGGTACACAAATGCAAGAAAACAAAGGGCTTGATTCAGTTCTCGCACAAGTTTTGCACTGGTGTAACTTCAATGACACGGGTGTAGTCACTTCAGAACCACCTGGGTGTAATTATGATCAAAATCTGGGCTATTGCATTTCCTTTGCTTTTCTAATGGTTCAAAACCTCTTTTTTTTTTTTTTTTTTCTCCAGCATGCTGCGGAAGACAGACAGCTGTTTGAATACAGAGCTCAAAAATCATTCTCAAGTTCCTCCTCACTGACAGTGCCAGTGTCCTAAATCCTGCCAGAACTCAGATGACGTCAGCACTTTTCCTCACTGTCCTGCACCCTCCCTACAGGCCGGGAGTTGTAAACCCCATCGATAGTGTCCCTTTCCACTTGTTAAGGCACATCCTCTCAGCATCTTGAGCTTTAGATCAGGTAGCTTTTCATTTTAAACACTTTTAAGTATCCAGCTGCCAACAGGAATTTGACACCTGCTTCCTTCTCCGCAAATTTCTCTTTTCAGACAAATTCTTGATGATGTCTCTTGAAAAGGGGTTCATTTATGACCTCCGCCTAATTGACTACTCCATGTTATTTCTCAGCTTCTTGGCCTTCCACCTGCTTCTTCAGAGATTTTGGAAGTGGTAAATGCACTAAAAATCAACAGCCAAAAACATCCTAACTAGAACAGTAAGCACTATTCAATCCTTCCTGTGGGAAAATACATCACTAGACAAGGTTAAAATCCTTCAGCTAATGTTTTGTATCAGAAGTCTTCTCAGGGTGTAATGCTTATGCTTACAAAAGTAAGGACCCCATGGTCTGGTCCATGGAGTTCCTGTGCCCATCAACCACAGAAGACCAGGCCTATCTGATGTTTCCTCTCTCTTTTCCAAGTTGTTAGCTCCTTCTTGACCTCACTCATGGAAGCATTTGTTTCCATTTCCTCTTAAGTAATAAATATCCTCCATCTTAAAAGGACCTCTAGGACATTGCCAGATGGGGTAAGGTAGTTCAACCCCCTACACATCACTCCCCCAGTGCCCAGAATTACCCCGACACAGAGGCGATCCCTGAATGTCTGATAAAGACAATGTCTAAGAGCTGCAGTTCTTACTGGAGACATTCAAGGATGAATTGGCACATGGCCCCTGGCAGAAGGGGATCCCATTATCCATTACAGAGTAATGGGCACCACAATAAACAATAAAGAGATTTAAATTTTAGTGAACTGCCTAGCAATGAGGGTAAGGACTGTGGCAAAGCTTTCTACCTCTTCTGTCCGTCTTCTCCCTCTCACCTTCTTAGGCTTAAAAAGCCACTAGTGCTCGAGCAGTCTGCATTTAACTGGACTTTTACATCCATTCCAAGGCACCCCGGGGGTAAATTTTTAAGGTCACATTTCTATTTCCTTCGTTGGTCTTGCTTTTCTTGCCTGAAAAGTCAGTCAGGATGTACATTCCTTGCAGTAGCCAAAATTCAGTATACTTATTTAATCACTTCAGGTTATCAGGCACAATTCCTCAAATGATGTGGAATTTACATGAGGTCTCACAGCATAGATCCTCACTTCAAGTATCTTAAATTTGAAAAAATTGGTGTTGAAACATCTTTCTCAGAGCTCATGTAACTTCGTATGCATGAATATGCCAAAGATATAGTTAGTGCCAAAGACCTGATAGTGGAAACAATTTCTAAGAATAAAAATCCTAAGGATAAATTTTAAAACATACACTTATGAAAAATTATATTTTATTAAGTGATAAATAAAATTCAAAGGTATCTGTTAAGAATTTTTAAAATTGTTATAAAGGAGGTGACCCTAATAAAAACTATGGGCTGAAAAAATTCTGGAAGTTGCACAACTGAACGCAAGAAAAAACCATTTTTTTAGTTATTTGATCACTTAACATTTGTGATGAAGGACAACCAGGAAAGAATAGGGTGCAAAGCTGCTGACAACTGGATTTGAAGCTCATGGACATAGAGAACGTACTGTGCTACTAACACACAGAGATCAAAACTAGTCCAAAGTGGTTTTGGAACATTGGAAAGGGAGAGGGAGGGAGTTGTGCATTTTATAGAATGAAATATTTATTTCAAAAAGTGATAATTATACAAAAATTTAAGCATATTACTAAGTTCATTTTTATTTCTTCTCACTCTAAGTGGAATTCATCTATTGCACATATGTCAGTGAATAATGAACAGTTCTGGGGAAATGGAAAATATTAGATGGAACTCGGTTGTCTTGTTTCCTCTATTTCATTTTATCCTTTTTTTTTCTTTTACTGCATATTGCCTTCTCTAGAACGCATACCAGTGTAACGACCATGTTGAGCTCTAGTTTTTTTGATGTTCACACGGCTCTATAGATTTTTTTAGTTAGCATTTAGCTGATTGATGTATTTCTGACACTAAATAATCTACCATGCCATCACACTAAGTCAATAGCTCAATCAACCTGACTAGAACAGAGGTGTGGTAAGCAAAAACAAGAAAAGAATTTGTAATACATGGAACCATTTCCCAGAACCAACTTGCAAGACCTCTCCTGTTCCCATGAGATGTCTTCACTTGATTCACACAGCTGAAATAATTTCCAGAAATTATCTACTGGGAGGAACAGTGTGGAAGAAAAAAAAGAGCAGATTGAGGAAGAAATGTCATTGATCTTGCTTCTCATTATTTTACTGACTGAACTTTAAAGTCTTCAGCCACGTTCTGATGAACATGAAGAGACGTTTGAAGAAACTCAGTAGTGATTTACCAGCAGAACTGAAACATATTGATATGTACTATAGAAATACACCTGTGTTTCCTAAAGTTGGATAGGAAGCTATCCAGAGGGATGCGTGTTGGCACTTCCTGCAGACACTGCTGGAAGCTGGAAAGATGTCTTTGTCTTTTACTACATACTCTGTGTTACTATGAACCCACTTTAGAATCTTTTGTTTTGTTAATAAATCTCATCCTTAGAAGAAGGACTTGACAAAAAGGAAAATCAGACTTTATTTTATCTTTTCAGTTATCGAACGTGCCCACTGACTCACAATTCATTTCCAGATCTGTCAAGCTTCCCTTGCTCAATGCAGTCAGACAGCGCTTCATGGGCCAGAGGATGGGGAAGAAGCCATCGAGCTTATAGGGTCTCTGAGAGAGGCTGCAGCACAAATGCCCAAACTGCGGGACGGTGAAAAGAGGGAGCTGGTTGTCTATTTTCCGTGCACAGCACTGACAGTTGACGGATATGCCCAGCTAAATATTGTCTGTGAAACCTGGTACTATTTTTAATGCCAGGTGAGTAATCAGGGCATTCATTGTAATTCCCATGTCGTTTGTTTTTAGACGATGGATGTGTCATCATTGTAAAATGGAATTTGGGGTTTTTTTTTGAAAAGAAATCAACACTTAAGCTATACTTTTGAGCAAGTCAAAAGACACCCAAGGGTATGATTGCCTTGTATGCTGCTCTTTTTAATAAGGCCAAGGAAAAGCATCACTGGATGGGAGGATAATCAACTGCTGCTTTAATGCAGACAATCGAAGAAGGCTCCTTACTGATGGTTGTAAATTCATCATTAAGGATACCACTCAGAGTCATTTGGCATGACATTTTTTATGCACAGAACAGAAAAGTGCAGTATTAGCTCCTGAGTGATTGGATGAGTTGTACATCCATTAATGGGCATATCAGAAAATGTTTCCCAGCTTCGACTTATCTCCTACACAAACTGAGAAGATGCAGATTGTCTTGCTGTTGTTTACTCAAATTTTTGGTGCATTTTTTCACTCTGTCCAAGATGCTGTTTATTTGAGAACCTACTGTCATCATGCGTTGTAGATTTTACTGCTGACTCTGAGATCATTACAGTCTGGCTGTGTTCACGTATTATGAAATTCACAGGATGACAGGCAATATGAGAGCAAATTAGTTGCACTAATCCTATAACGGATAAACATTTCTCAGTTCACTGCTTTGGGAAACGAGGGAATTGCTAGATCATAAGCCCAGGAAAGCTGGACAATTTTTGGATCGAATGTCTTGTCCACCCAAGTTGCCAGTTCAACCTGGCTAAAATTTATGTGTCATCCACCTAAAAATTGCGAAATTATTCCAACAAGAATCCATTAAACCATAAAAAGTAAAACATCAAAAAATCTATATTCATATTTTCATAATAGACTACCTTTTTCATTTAAGATGTTTAATTTCTAACAAGATTTAATTTTCCAGAAGAAATGCATAAAACAAAAAATGAAAAGTTTAATTTTCCATTTTGGCCAACTCTAAAATCTACATTTTCCTGTTACACAAGTGAAACAAAATATACATTATTCAAATTCCCTGCTCTGTAGTCTTTCTTCCTGTTCATGAATTGTTCATGAACTGATTATGATCTGTTAATCTATTCTTTATCCACACACTTCATCAATCAAATGACATGAACAAATTTCAGCCAAGAACATATCAACTAATTCTTCACTTGGGGTATTTATTTAACTGTGATATATGACCATCACTTACACAAATGGTGTCCTATTTGCTCCCCTGCTGGATATATGATTTTTTTTTTTTCAGAGAGGAAGTACCAAATATCAAATAATGACATTTCTCAGATGTGAATTTTCAGATGACTAATCATTAAATGTTTAAAAGGTATACAAAGTTTCTATCCAGACAGCAGCATTATGCACATATCTTCAGCGTTCTGAACAAACATATTTTATTTAAACATATGCACAAACTATAGATACAGTTTATAGGAGAGACTAGATAATAAGAATGCTCTTAAAAAAAACCAACCAACCCACACACCTAGATTTCAGTATTTTGGCTTCCAGTATAACCAATATCTTTTTCCCTAGTAAGTAATAGTGAGAATTCAATCATACCTCAGCTGCCAGATAGTTAGGACACTCACTTAAAGGAGGAGATTCTGGTACAAGCCTAGCCCATGTTCATGGATCCGAATCTGGAATTTCCACATCCTGGCCAATGTCACAGACTGTGAAATACACAAACCATTTCCTTGGAACTTTAGGGCAATAGGTGTTGATCAGCACCGGCAGGTGGGAGAAAGACTGCTCATTTTCCTAGCAAAGGTACTTATTTAGGATATAAAACAGGTATGTTACAGTACCAAGCAAAAAATCAGATGCATGCCATAACTGTGAGGCTACTATTTAATTCCAGGTAATTGTCATTCTTCTTTATTTTATTCTGGCCAGAATGTCTATTCTGACTTGAGAAACCTTCCCAACGAAAAATTACTTTTAGCCATTACACTGCCTTATAAAATAGCTGAATTTACCAGAAATTTACCCACCCCCCAAAAAAAAAGTTTCATTCAAAAGTTTCAGGCCAGCTGTAGGATGGACTTTCAGAGTCGAATCTAACTGCTTTCATTGTCTGATTGGTCAACATGTTTACATATCTCCCCCGGCTGTGCATATGACCAAGCAGTGTGCAGGCAGGCATTCTGGCCAATAACCTCTCAAAAAGCAGTGAAACGTTCCCATCAGTGCAAGCAACAGTTCTCAGTATAAATAATTGTCTTGTCATCTCTCCCCAGGCTCATTCTCTTTCCTTTCTTTTTCTCTCGCCTGCATTTCCTCAGAGATGTTCTTTCTCCGTCAACATATCCTCGTGTTACTTCTCTGCAGCTCTGCTGCCCTCCATTCTAAAATCTGGCATTACAGTGAAACTTCCAAGAATTCCATTCTCTGAAGCATTATGACTCACACTGTAGTCTTCAGCAATATTTTTAAAACACCAATGTTTTTTTAATCACTCTTGAGACCCACAGAAGAAAGTAAGGATATTATCTTGCTAACTTACAGTCGTGGTTGTTTTTTCTATTGCCACCCACACCCTCTCATCTTTCTCCAGATACTCTGCTCCAGTCTCTCAATAGTGCAGGCATATGGTATTCAAGCATGCCAGAGTCTGACTTCAAGTTTTAGTCATTTTTCTTCCTGTAAAAAGGATGGAGGGACATTAAGCCTATGACCATTTGAAAGCTTTCTTTATGTAAGACTTTTGTTAGGGTTTATACTTTAATAAATAAAGTATATGCTGTACGGTAAAACTAACAGAGAAACATAAGGTCTGAGCCATAATTCATCATATCTGAATACCAGCAATGCCATGTGTCTGGTATGTCAGAGGCAGCACAGAATTCACTGGTGCAACAGTGAACATAGGAAGGGGAGAATTCCTGCCTCCTCCTTGCAGTGATTTCCAAAAAAGCTTTTTAACATAGGAGCTGGTTATCTTTAGGAACTGTAGTTCTAGATACTGTCCCTGATAAAAAAAATAAAAATAAATACATCTTTATTCCACTATTTGAAGAAATTTCCATTTTAACCAGAAAAAAAAAAAAGAAACATTACTAAGCTGTGGTAAAGTTATCAGCTCATTTTTCTTGTATGTTTCAATGTTTTCTCCTTCTTCTCATGCATGTGGGATGAGGCAGCTTGTATTACAAAAGAGTTATTTGCAGCTTAGGACAGAAGTTCCACAAATTGCTGTTATCTGCCCTGCAGATGCTCATGTGACGCTCTGAATAAATATACCTCAAGGTAAGCACATAACGCTGGACAATGGGCATTTAGTAAAGGAGATCCCTAAAGACAACAGTTATCTGAGCTTCTGTAGAGATCAGCTTCTTGCAGGAAGCGTTCGAGGATGAGTGGCTGCCCCATGATAGTCTTTAGAAAAAGCTGCCAGGAAATAAGAGGATGAAGAGACCTAGATTTCAAATTACCAGCTGATCATACGAAGAAGTACATTCTTAGGTCTCAAAAGTTACTGCAAAATGGTCAGTGAGCTTGCCTGTGCAAGAGATGGTTGAGAGAACTGTGAAAATAAACACATCATTGAGAAATGGAGGTAGGATGAGTGAGATTTGCTTAAGAAAAGGCGAGAACAGTGTTAAGCGAAATAGAAAAGAATCCATATTAAATAGTAACATTAATGCAGTAAGACACAAAGCTACAAGTGATTAAGACTCCTCAAGAATCAAAGTTAGGTGAGGGATTTTATACACACGCATGCATATATTTATTTGTCTACATAAAATAAAGCACAATCATACTGAAACTGCTCATTTTACATCCAGCACATATAGGGCTTTTCTGTCTCACTGCCTCATACCCAGCAATGTGGAAAAGCAATAAACTTGCCTTTCATTTTAGTAGGATTTTGCTCCTACTCTATGTATCTTTAAGAAATCTTGGCCAATTTTTTTACTTGATTGTACCAATGCTAAGCTTTTGGAGGATGCTGCAACAACCAGGCCAAGATGTTTAAAAATTGCTTTACTCACTGCAGGTTTTTTTAAGATTAAAAGGATCATTTTCTAGGACACAGGGCCAAAATATCAGCACAGTTGCCTAATGTGAAGCTTTTCAATCCATATTTAGTCTCCCTATGTCAGTGAAGTTGTTAGACCTCAGTGACAGATACCCACAAATCTCAGTGAATGGCTGAGATAGAACCCAGCTAAACATCAAACTATTTGTAAACTCATCACCATTATAGATGCAGGAGCCTATTTAAACACAGACATCCGGTTTTGAATATTTGTTATAAGACTGTAGCAGCGATGGGCTAAGATCTTTGGTATCTGCTGATGTCATTGATCAGCTGTAGAGATTTCAAATTTTCACCAAGGCTGTCATTCCCAAAAAAGCACCTCTTTAAGCCCCTTCTGTTTTCATTGTTTCGTACTACTTCTGAGAAAAAGAATATCACCACCTCCTCTGAAGCCCCATCACTATGATTTCATGCCTTGGACAGAACGGGATGCAACAGGCACTACAAACAACCTCTGGTCTGGGCAGCACATGTCGGGCTTAACAAAGAGAACGTCATCAGTCAGAGATCAATAGCTAAAATTTCCAGATTACACTGAATCATTCTCCTGAGTGGCCTTCGTACTACCTCTTGCTGGCTTTTCAGGAATAATTAGAAACAGGCGGCAGTTGCACCATTTCTGTAAGTTTAAAGCAAGCTGAAAATCAGAATCGAGTTGCTACATTTTCAACAGCAGAAAATGTCAACAGCACAGGCAATTTTCGCCTGAATTTACAGACACTTTTTTCAGTGCTTCATGGAAAGAAAAGCCAATTGACACAATAGGGAAATCTAGCACATACGAAGTATGAAGCCCTGAAAATTAAGACTGTTGTGAAATTTAAAAACATGGTACTGATGTGAATGTGCGTGCCTCTGAAACAGACTCTTCTATTACAGATCTCAGATTTGTATATGCCAGACATAGCTGAAAGAAAGCCAAAGCCTAGATTAATCCACTTTCTATATAAGTTGCCTGCATATGTATCTGAAAATCAAAACACAGAAAACAGTATCAGAGAGCTCACAAAGAAAATAATATTTAATTAGTTAGCTATACAGATGCACGGGTTCAGGACTGATTCACCTTGAAGGATCTTTCTGGTTTGTTTATTTTTTCCACAAAATGTGCTTCCAGAATTTGGTTTTCTTTATAAGCATTTTTTAATGAACTCCCCAATGTTAATGATTTAGTCACATAAAAAAAGTGTTATTTTGTTCACTCTTACCTTCTTTTTCTACAAAATGTCTCCTCAATACCATTTATGGAAAAAAGCAAAATAATACTTGGGGTAATCAAAGGGTAAGCATCCAAATAATTTAGAAGACAAAGACTGCATATTTTAACAAGCTTACCCTAGCACAGCAATATGATGGGAGTTACAGCTGTGACAGAGATTTTAACTGGGGAAGAATCAATGCAGATTTGCAGATGGAAGTCATGTCTCAAAAATGCATTAGGCTTGTCTAAAGGAACATGTGGATAAGATGACCTGGTAACTGCAGTGTTGCAATTCTATACTTGGATACTCGGGCGCATACGCCTTGGATTTCCATAAAGCCTTGGGAAAATTCACAGGCCTTTAAAAGGGTGAAGCTACCATGGCACAAGAGGAACAGTCCTCTTGTGCACTATTAGCTTTTTCCAATTCAGGAAAGAGAAGGGGGAACTAATGGTCAATTGTCAGAAGGGAGGAAGGTTACTCGCAAGGTGTTGCAAGGTCTCTGCTGGAATCTGTGCTGTTCAGCATACTCATGAGTAGTGTCAAATACAGAGTAAATAGAAAGTTTACACATTCTGCTTACGATATGAAATTACTCAAGACAGTCAATACTAACATTGTTTCAGGCAAAGTATAGAAGCATCTCACAGTACTAAATGACTAGCTGGTAAAGTGACATTAAATTAAATGCCATTTCTAAGTTAGGAAAAAAGGTGTGTACGCATTGTTTGCACATAATGGCTGCCTGATGTAACTCTGGACAACAAAGTCTACAGAGATTTTAATGATTTAATGAAACTATTTCTTTTAATTAATTCATATCAGCGATTCAGAGTATTCCTGATAGTACCTTTTAATTTTGTTGAAAGCTGGTGGCATTTAGACTACCACGATATTTTTAATAATTCCATTTGGGGTTTTTGTTCTCACTTGGGATGACTTCTTTTACAAAGTTTAAATTTTTTTGAGAAAGAGAAATCAGTAAGTTCATTCCCTGATCCGATCTCCTTGTCCATTACATGCCATTCGTTGGCAACACCGCGAGAACTACCTCTGAGGAAGTATTAACATCTTCTGTCTAGTAGTACTTCTTCATAGATTAAATTTTCTGGGTACAGAGTAGGCTCCTGTTGATTAACATTCCCTGAGGCGTCCTACGAATGGTTTGTATGTGTGCAGGAGATACCGAAACAAAATGGAAGTGTCCTGCCTCAGACGTACCTAGGCTGAAACTAAAGATTATAGTGGAAGATGAGGAAAAATACTGCAAAAAAAATACCTAATTGTAATAGAGGAATTTATATCCATTTTAAAGTCTGTGTTAGTAACAGCACTGAACCATGATCTGAAATGACGGGCTTCACCTGCTCAGTCAATCTGTAATTCTACATACAGCCCACCTAAGGCTCTATGCATATGAATAGATTGCATTAGGTGACTCCCTGTGCCTTTTTAGACTACTTCAGCTGCTGGTCTTCACCCTTGCAGGCTCTCTGTTAAGTATGAAATCAAAATGTGATAAAAAAACCCCATGAACCAATATATGCTGGGAGAGGACCAGCTGGAAAGCAGCTTTGCAGAAACAAACCGGAGGTCCTGGTGGACACTAAGTAGAACACGAACCAGCAACGTGCCATAGAATCACAGAATCATAGAATTTTTTTTGGTTGGAAGAGGCCTTTAAGATCATCAAGTTGAACCATTAACCTAGCACTGCCAAGTCCCACTAAACCATGTCCCTCAGCGCTACATCTACACATCTTTAAAATACCTCCAGGGATGGTGACTCAA
>RSEF01000005.1:53570522-53589787 GCA_003993805.1 Himantopus leucocephalus | reverse complement strand
ACCTCGGTAAGAACTGGTGGACATGTAGCCCAGCACCCACTCGATAGACCCGCACACGGGGACGCAGGGGACGAGAGCAGCTGCCAACCAAGTGCAGCCGGTCTATCAGGTCATGGAGTAGGAGAAAGATTCTGGCACTGTGCTAGGAAAGTATGTAAGACATACCCCTATCTGTGGGGGTGCGTCGATGCAGGAGCCAAATCTATGAGTCTCACACTCGGTGCACAAAAACTTAACAGCTCAGATGGATGGGTAAAATCTCTATCAGTGTAGAAACTGCATGGGATGAAAGCTTTGCAGTTCTGCAGAGGAATCTGCTTCTGCTCTGTACCATCTGTGCACCAATTGTGTGTATTGTTTGTTGAGCTTTGTTTGTTTGTTTTCATTGGGAAAAGATATAGAAGTCAGTAAAAAGAATGCACTTCAGGTCAGTTTAACTCTTGAGCTATTCTTTTTTGCCCTCGCCACCGTTAATTATAGATTCACATTTCTTACAAGAGTTAAAAAGAAGATTCATACCCAATTACTACTTTCTGCAATTTATTTCATTTCAAAGACAACAATTTATTTTCGAAGTTTGTTCACACTACTGCAGGAAGTGGAGACAACCTGGAAATACAAAAAAGGTAAGATGCAAGGTCTGATTTTTCAATGTTAGAACCTTGCAGCTGACAGCAGTTTTGTACATGCATGTAACACATGCGCACTCTGTTTGAAACCTAACGACCATGTGATAGTAAATACCTGGCAGATCCAGACCTTGAAGTGGATGCTCCTATTATGTTTGTGCTAATACTGCTAATACCACGCATTTGTTTACATGTGTTCTTACAATATCCAGTTCTTAGCAACAAGATAAAATAAGTTTATACATACATGAAACATTTGTATAAGTATGCACATTCTATGCGCATCTCATAAACACCTTTCAGACAAAAATTTAAAATCTTAATGTCCACAGGCCCTCCAAACACACTGTGGCACTCACAGAGTGAAATCTGAGACTATTAAAAACAAATGGGAGCCTTGCTTAACCGGGGACTGCTGAAGCCCAGAGGGGCACCCAAGAGAATCCTTTGATAAAACTTAAGATTATAATGAAATCAAGGTGAAAAAAGGCATTGCTCCTATCTGCTTCTCCAGAAGCTTCTCTTGACTTACAGGAAACACAGCACCTTATGTTCTCAATCAACAGAACGCAGCAGTGGCAGAGATGGACTAAGAATTGCATAAACATTGGTAAATGTCTTACAGGAATGTTTTTTAAAATCTTGATGTTCTTTTTTGGCTTCTGGGGTTTTGGCAAGAACGCCGGTCTCTAGGCCCATTCCTGTGTACACACTTTAATGATGGGCTTGATTAAGAGACAGTAATTCCCTGGAGGTTTAGCTATCTTATTTATTGACACGAACATGGGTACAACACCAAAATCAAATGGTTATGTCCCAAACCAATGAGAAAATCACAGATGCAAAACTATGATGGATTCTTCATTTTTCAGGCTTCATGTATTCCTACGGCTTTCCACTGTATATAAACTTTATATTCTAACCAACACCCAACCTGGCCTTGCAAGACATTACCTTCCACCAAACAACAAGCAGTAGCAAAAATGTCAGCCTACATCTGCCCATGAGGGAGTTACATTGAGGTCCAGTTATATTTGTCCCAGTGACTCCGCCTGCCAACTGAGCCAGCTTCCCTCAAATGAAGATTTAAAGGAAGAACACAGATGTCGGCTCTGGGATAAACTAGGACCGGACTGCTAAGGAAAATTCTAGACAATGAACTGTGTTGTAGGGTAGTTCAGGAGTCAATCTCAAAGGAAAACATGTCAATGATTTTATAAAAATGAACTTGCTGTCCTCCAACCTTCTCCTACACAGGATTCCAAATTTCCAGTGAGGTCAATAGGATTTGCAGGCACATAACATATCTCAGGACAGGGCTTTATATTCAAAGCTCACCTTATCTCGATGAAGTGCAACCATTTCTGGGGTGACATTTGGAACTGTTTAATAGCAATAGGGCACAAAATGAAGCTAGCCAGCAAAGCAGAATTTGGGCAAGGCAGCATGCTCAGCGCTTATAAAAAGTGCTTGGGAATCATTGCTGATCACAAATTCTGTATCTCTTTAAGATTACTTAAAGACACACAAAAAAATATATTCAGGAATAGAAACAAGGCCCTGCTTTTCATACCTGAAGGGCAATATGAAGAAAATATCCTGTACTAAACTAATGGCACTGAACTTCCGACTAATTGACCATTTTTTTCTTTCTCTCCCTGGCAGGCTCAAGGAGAAGAACCCTTTCAGACGTCTCTGCATTCCCAAGAAAACTCAGTCTCCTGAAGCCTCTTCTCCTGCAGGAAAAAGTGGAGATACTCCACAGCCTGCAGATCTACCATATATTCTTTTACTGGAAGAAGAAATGTTTCTAGATCAACAACTTAAGGAGCCAATGGAGCATCTGTGTGCCAACATTAAAGTCTCTTTTCATCTGTGAGAATTCCACGCTTTCTAAAAGCCTTGCCTTCTCATAGGGAGATGGCAAAAATTGCACAGAGATATGAGTTTATGGCAGAAATCTACAAGTTTTGATGACTAATTACATTATTTCTGCTTTTGAATATATCTCAATGTACACACCTACGTTATTCTGTATGTTCTCATTTCTGTTTTATTATTTTCTCTGGTTTTACTTCCATCTGATTTTCAGTTTATGATGAAACTGTGAATATTTTATTTTTCGCCTTTTTTAAATTTTGTCTTAGTTCTCATTGTGGTATTTAGTGACTTCCCCCTTCACCTGTTCCTTTGTATTTCCTTAAAGCAACAAGCCGTTCTTGTGGTGCTGTATGGGGATGGGGATTGGGGGAGTTGCCAGCAAAATTGCCAGAAAGCCCTCACAGTCCAGTTNTTTGATGTACGGGCAATAAAAGTCCTCTCACCACCCATTCAGGTTTGTAAAAGGTAACTCTAGGTGGTATTTCTACATACAGTGGTACATTTTATCCAGAGAGGTAATGGTAAAGTCTTAATTTGTCTCAATTACTTACATATATTATATGCATAGATATTTCTCACACAACAGGATAATGTTACAAGTACTTATGTATATTATACATATGAATATGAGTGCATACATAACATCTTCCAATATTCCAAGCAGCGAATTCTTGAACAACCTAATGTTTGCAAACACTGTTATGTGAACAGAAAAAAACGTAGTTGTCAACCAATTAAAAACATTCATGTATGAGAAACGTATTTGTGTTTTATTAGGTTTTTTTACTTAATTTTTAAAAGATTTTTAGACTATGATATATAATACTTCTCATGTCATAATATTTTCATCAAATCCATTTATATGAAATCCAATCATTCCTTTGCTGCTCTAGAAACCCAGGAGTGTGATAATCTTAAAGAACAAAACACTGAAATGAACCAGATACAGAAAGCCCTCACAGTCCAGTTTCATTATGACAAACTGCAAAACCTCAAACCTGAATCTGAGAAATATAAATTATGTTGTAGTTAGAGTGTGATGCAAAATCCACTGATATCTTTTGGAAAAAAAATGAGTCTCACAACTTACACAGAAGGTCATCAAACTGAGAATCTAGTACAGCAGAGAAAAAAGCTGAAAAACAATATAAACTGTGTAAAGGTTACTGATGGTGCAATGAATCTTTGAATATTGTGTTCAACTCATCTTCAAAAGATGTTTAGATGAAAGAGAAAGGTGTCAAAGACAGGTAATGAAAACGTGGTTAAAGGCACAATATGACCCTATTATAAGAAGAGACTGAAATGAATAAGTGATAATATGACACAGGCATCAGATAATGAAATTTTGGCAGCAAGTGCCAAGAGCAGTTATGTCCACAGTGTTGTTTGACAGGAGTTCTCAGCAAAGGAACACATAAAGGAAGCTTCATGTTTCTGATCACTACTGTAAATGTAACAAAGAAAGAAAATGGAGGGGCTCAGTCATAACCTTCAACAGCCTGCCAAAGTAAACAAGAAGGCATTTGATTTTCAGCCAAGAAAGACAAAGTGAAAAATGAAAGTGGAAAAGCTCTGGGTAGAGCTTATTCTGGTAGAGAGAGAGAGAGAGAGATGTGCATGATACTTCATTTATTACTTTGGAAAAAGGCAAATGATTGAAGAAAATTGGAGGAATTTTTCTTTTCAATAAAAAATGAGAAGGTATTAGTCCTTCAAACATACGCTGAAGATGTTTAAACAAGGTACAAAGAATTTTGGAAAAATGTAAATTCAATTGCAAAAGTGCACTTTTCCTTATCAATGCTATTTCCTGTGGAAGCTGAACTCAACTATGGGATTAACTTTCCAAATGCATTACTGGACTACCTAGGATAGGCTCTTCAAGAAGAGGCTACCGGAGACCACTAATGGATAAGAAAGAGTCAGCAAGACAGAGATATGAAATATTTCTGGAATTAACCCCTTGTACCTGCTGTGCCAACAGCAGGATATAAAATGGCAAAGAAATAAATTCTGTGAAATATTTTAACACATTTCATGAGATGTTAATTCATATTTGCTGGAGACATTTGACAAAAGTAATTGCACTTTCCACTATGGCCATCACACAGCTTCCTCAAATCACGTTCAAAGTTAGCCCTCACACTGCTTCTGCATAAATGACCAGTGTTTCCTCCAACTCTGGAAGTGGATATGGCAGTCCCATGACTGCAAGCAAATTATACTTGTTCTGAAATTGGAAGTTAAGGCAACCAGCAGTAGTTTGATGCTGGAAAGACAGCTTTTCTAAAATAATCCAACATTTAATGGCCATTCAAAGGCAGAAGTCAACAGTCCCTAGCACAGCAAGACTGTACTACACCGTATAACAGGAGAGACACACTGACCTTTCAGATTCAGCCTGCTGCTCTCTGTCTCTTTGTCCATCTCTTTCTCTATTTCCTGCCTGCTTTTTTCCCCCTAAGTAGGTCTTTAATGATTTCTAATGATATCCCTTATTGGTGGAAAGGTGGAAAGATGATTGTTGTTTGTTAAAAGTGTTAAAGCTAGAAGCAATCATTTTCCATCGTTTTAGAAAAAATATGGTCCATAGGTAATTGCCTTATTAAATTCTTGATACACTGTTTCGCACCGTGACAGATCATTGACTGCAAATACTCCCGACTTTTTGTCTCCCAGGCAATGATGAAACTTAACACATTACTTCATGTCAAAATTGAAAGGCAGAAAACTAAGAGATGCAGAGTGAATTGAGAACTATTACAAGACTGTCTTACATTCTCCACAGTGTTTGGTAGCATATTAATTAAAACATGCTTATCAAGATACTTTCTGTATCTTTTCACTAAGTAGATGTACCCTTACGTCCTATGAGATGACCTAAGAAAGCAGGAGCCACTAAATAATAAGGAAAGCCAAGCTGAAGGAGTTGTGGAAAGAAAACATTTAAATAAGCAACATTCACCACTAGAGAATCTAGAGAAAGAACCAGAAACGGTGACCATCAGAAGTCCTACAACTATCCAGGAAGAAGCATTTAAAAATAATTTTAAAAATATTTTACAGTGACATGTATTTATCTTCCACATACTGATCACAGTGACAAACAAGTTTAATACACGAAACAAAGCCAATTTTAAGAAAAAAAAAATCAGTTTGCTATTCAAGCCATGGATATGGTAACAGATGGAAATTGAACCTCTTAGACTGTTCTTACCATAATGACTACTTGGAAAACTTACTAACTCCAATTATAGCCACAATTAGCACTTTTTAAGGACATACATGCATAAAGCACTGAGACAGAGCTAACAAAAAAAAAATATCCTGCTCTCTGTTATGTTGGCTTATCACAGCCTGCAACTGGAAAAGGATTCATCTTTTTCACCACTTCCCCAGATTTCCCTAGCGTCCTGGCTTCCAGAGAATGGATTTGTCTTTGTGATTTTTAGTGACACCTGCAGTTCTCTAAGAAAAATGCAGTGAGAAGTTTTTTTTCCCATGGTGCAACCCCAGCATAGTGCCCTCTATTCATTCATCCACCGCTAATGAGGCACTGGGCACAACCAAAAGGAACAAATGAGATTTTCCAGTGCCTGTTGGATCAGCCCACGGGGGCCATTGGCAGTTAGTATACCTGGGACTTAGACCAACTCAGAGCACTCTTTTACTATCAGAGAACTTAACAGAACTTTCTTTCGTGTCTCTTTGGCAGCCCCATGACACATCCCAGTTGCAGTTCAAGGTTCTACCTCTTCACCGACACAGCCGATGTCTGCTAAGCTATGGGCTGGACTTTTTTCCAGTCTGCAACACCAGAGACAGAATCCTAGCACTATTTAGCTACTCACTTACCAACACACCATGCAAATTCTGTCGCTTCCTACAGCTCCTTCTCATAGAATTTCATACTATGTCTTTAATATTCATATATTTTAGTGATTGTTAAACATTATCTAGAGAAGAATTATTGATCCACAAAGTAGAGACTGAATGCCTCTTAAAAAAAAGAAAGAATTTCTGACGTCAACAGGTTGTAATAGTGTTGCTGCCTATCATACACAATTCCTGGTTATTTAAAGAGCTTCTGAGAAACTGTGGGAAGGCTCATTGCTATTTATCCCAAAGCATGGATGTTAGCCTGCAGTTGGAATGGAAACAGACCAACATTTCCAATGGAAAAAAAAAACCAACAACTTCTAGCCAAATCTTAATTGAAGCTAGGTAGCAAATATTTTTTTTTTCCTAGGGAAAAGCAGACTCTGAAAACAAAACTGTATCAATGAATTTTTGATTATTTTTATACCAAAAGTCTAAACAATAGAAATTATGTACAGAAAAGTATTTAGAAAGCCTTACATGAATAAAGAAAAGCCAAAACTTCTTTCCAGAAAATACTGAGGTGAATACTGATGTATTTTTCCAACGTGAAGATACTTATCTGTTAGCAATCTGATACTTCCAGCTCCGTCTGCTCGTGGTCATAGACTAATTCTTAAAATTAATCATTATGATTTTCATTCCAGAGTTTTAAAGTGAGTATCAATATGTTTTGAAGGCTTTATTGCCTCTTAGAATTTCACATTCCCAATTAGTCATTAAACAATCACCTTTCATTATATACACTGTTTACCTCTTGGTCCCATAAATATTCTGCAGTAGATGAATTGTTTATCACTACAACTCAGAGTAATGAAGAGATACTGCTATTCTGTAATCCAGTACAAGAAAAATATAAGGCACCCAAACATGCAATTATTGTCTTTTTTGTTTACAAGATACACATACTAAAATTTATTCGGCAAAGCAGTCTGGAATTGTTAATTCTTCTGAGGATTATACTGCTAGGAAGGCTTTGTACAGAAGCTTCTTCTGTAATTCATACTGACACCTTACTAAATCCTAGCTAAATACTTTGGATCAAGACCATAGTTGCAGCATTCCATAAACAAGGATTGCCTGGAAAAAAACACCCTTACAATGTTTAGATCTCCAGAAAAAATCAAAACTAGTTACTTTAAAGTTTGCATAAAGGCTGAGATTATGGTGAAATTAAAATGCAATCAGTGGCTGTGCAGCAAAGTTGTGGAGGCTTAGCTGGGGCACTTACATGTGTGCCTTAGCACTGCCTAGACCAGAGACATTATCCCAAGGTTCCATGATGTTTAAAAGACAAGAAACATCACGTGCCCTAAAGAACTAAGTGTTTTCTAAAGGTTAATGGTAATGCCATCATACAGAATATTACCATTAGGCACTACCACCTATCCTTTTCAGTAATTAATTAACTCTGACAAAGACAGTTTATTCACTCTGAAATACTTGTTGATTTCCCCTCTTGAGTACTTGGATTGGTAGACAAGTCCAAGCCAGAATGCCTAGCTCGCCAGTTATTTCAATAATCTCCTTCAGTAGCCAGATACTCCACCCAAAAACTGAGCACAGAATGTAGAAAATAGGGGGATCTTATATCTATTGCATGTTCCCTGGCTGGGAGGAAACATAAATCAGGGACCTAAAATGAATAACGCATTGCCAAGGCTTACAATCTTCAAAGACTGTGGAGGCACAGACCATCTAATATTAGTAATTAGTCAAACATTGTTCCCTTTGCAACAGAAGACTCCTGGCAAACAGAACTGGTCTAAGAATTCTTAAGACAGTGGAGTGGAGCTTAATTCTGGAAATGAAAATGAAGGAATGATTAGACAGCAAATTCTCAACGAGTATTGCATGTCCTAAAGGGGCCAGTGCTCTGTAGCTATGAAAATCACCACTGTTGAACAGGTAGGTAATGCAATAGAACAGGACCTTATGTCTGCTACATAAGAACAGCCTGGAGTGATGTGATGTGTGAGAGACCATCTGGCCTCCATTAAAAAGAGAAAAGAAAGTATTAGGACAGAAGAACACAGAGAAGAAACCTGTCAAGCAGTGTGAATCCGGGTCTAGAAATCAAAGCCAAATAGTTGAGCAGCCAGCACTGCAATGATGTTGAGAAATAAGTAAGACCACTTAGACTGATGAGAAAGGAGGCTGATCCACGTAAGCCAGTTCAAGAAGCAGACACCCTTGTAGTAAAACACATACAGAGCAGTGGGTATTGACATTGATAGTTCAGACTCCCTGGCATGAGCTCTTCTTTTAATGGTCCGGCAAAAGCATATTTTCTCACCGTTCCTTCTAGCAGAATGGTTTAGATCCCTGAGTAGCAAACAAATGACAGCCCTGCTGCCAGGGATAGCTGAAGAGATTTTAAGCATCAAGGAGGAGATTTCAGGAAGCAGAACCATGCAGGCAGGACAATGTGTATAGTGCTGATGGTAGCCAGTGTAGCCTTAACAATCTAGAAGATGCAAGAAGCAGAGCCACCAGGCCAGAAACGTTCAGGAAGCAAGAGCGAATGAGCCAATGGGGATACAGTCCTACACTGCTCTGTGGATGTTGCCAAAGCTGATACAGCAGCATAACAGACTGTGGCTGTAGGAGGCAAGCACTCTGTGAACATCCAGCATTTTCCCCATGACTGTACAGCGTAAATCGCTAAAGTGTATGACAACCTTGGTGCTACTATGAACACCTCACTCATATGATTATCCTACGTACTCACCCAAATGGCACAAGAAATTTTGGCTGTGGCAGCATGCTCAGGAGAAGATGAAAAGACAAAAGCCTTCTGAACTCACTTGAGAAGAAAACTTCGGAATCTAGCTGCCTTCTGCACAGAGTTTGCATCTTGAACAACCAGCAAAGAGAAAAACCCTGAGAAACATGGCCCTAATTGAGAAAATCAAGGCACGTAGGCTTGATCATGGGACATAACCTTTGCATGTTCTGCACAACTGAAACGAGGCTTTGGACTAAATCCTCAATACAGGAGAAGCAAAGGCACTATATTAATTGCAAAAGATCTGCAAAGCATTCCCTTTCAAGAAGAGAACCTCCTTATAGGTCCATATGCTTAGTGGCAAGGAAAGGAGCAACAGCACACCTCTACTAGTACTGCGAAGACAAAATTTTGGATCTTGAATGCCTGGACCATAGCAAACCCATTGTAATAGCTACCACGGGCCCATTTCGAGAACTTGTGGTTCAGGGACAGATATTGGTTAAGACCAAAGGGCATATCTAGGACTTAGCTTTTTTTTTTCCCAGCAACAATAACCTTTGAGGTAAAGAGTACAGCCTCTAAGAGTGCCGCCTATGATCAGGCAGTAAATGGAACAGCAGTGTTAAATATGAAAGGCATTTTTGGAGGGCCTGTTTCTCCAAATAAATACAGATTTAGGGCAGGTGCTAGACTTAGAGGGGAGAATAGAAAACTGGGTACTGTTCCACATCAAAGAGATTATTGGATAATAGGGAAATACCAGAAGAAAAGCCTAAATTACTGCAGCTGATTCCTCTTCCCACAAGGTAAACTGCACGTCTGTTCTTTCCATAAGCCACAACCAACATATCATGCCTAAAATATTAAATTGTTCAGAGGAATAATGACACACATTTATTTCTGGTTGCACATAATATCGCCCTTAAAACTGTGCAATGTGAATGCACATTAGGAATTCAGCACTTAAAGAGCACTGAAACTGTAAATAGTGCTAGAGTTCTTATCTCTGTACTCGATCACACAAAACCCCACACCAGATAACTTTTTATCTTTCAACGTGTCCAGCTGCACATTGGTGTCCGAGGTCCTCCTCCTTATAAACGAGGTCCAAGCAGAAACTCTCATTAATTTCAATAATGTGGCATCTAATTCTATGTGTAATGCTAGACAAGAGACTGCCATATTTTCACGCAGATCTTTAGTCAGAGACCATTTGCTTAAGGACAGTATTTTTGCAAAAATCCTGAGTGAACATAATAAAGGGTTAAGCAGAAATATTTTAAATCAAAACACTTCTTATCAGTTCTTCCCAGTTTTATCCCTATTCATATCATATCTCCTCAAAAAATAATGAATTACTTAAACAGTTGCAGCTGGTACAGAATGCATTTTGGAATAACCATGAATTTCTACAGCTTCAGCAGCAGCATGCTTTGGCTTAAACAGTCAAAGGATGGCTCAAATTCCATTCATCTCTCCCTCAAGTAAGTGCTTTCTACCTTGTGTGAAAACAATTAGTAATGTGCCAAAGTAGGAAATTAAACATTTTGGGATTTAACACAGAATTGGAAAAACATAAACTACATTTGATCTGACCAACAAAGTAGAATGATCAATTAACTGAGTGTCTACATGAACTTAAAAGTTTGATGAATACTAATTGGCTTAATTACTTCAATTAGGACTAACAGCATATGGACAGAATAGTAGGCAGCATTATTGATGATAAAAATTAGTCAGGACAGTCAAATCTAAAACTTACTGCTAGCATTTGCAGAATTGTACTGCACAGAGCAACAGGAAATAAAATTCAATAACTACAAAGACAGTATCTCTGACTCTGGAATTTCCTGAACTGCAAACTGCTGGAGCTGGGGAGAATATTCTGACAAAGTAACAATACATGATTGCCCTGTTCTAATGTGTTTTTTTTCCAACAGCATTTTATTTTAGCCAGTGTTGGAGACAGGAAACTGGCCCAGAGTAACCTTTGGTCTAACCTAATATAATCATTCTAAGGTTCTTAAAATGGATAATGGATCCATAAAATCAATAAAGGCAGCATAATACATAAGGCAAAAACATATAAAAAGATGATCTCTTAACTATTATTGTAATGAGAGGTGGTCTTGGAGTCATTATGGATGATTCTTTGAAAACAGCAGTTCAATATGCAACAGGATTCAACAAGGGAAACAATATAAACTACTAGGAAAGAGACAGAAATAATTCTGAGACAATATAAACCTACTTGTGTTCCCAACACCTACAAAGTAGGCAGTTCTGACATCCCATTTCAGAAAAAAAAAAAAAACCCTATAAAACTATAATTTTAGTTTCTAAAAAATGTAGCTTCTATGAAACTACAGAAAGACTATCAAAGATGAATAGGAGTATGGAACAGCTTCACAAAAGAGAAACAAAACACACGAAGATGATTCACTTCAAAAAAACCCCAGAAGGTTGAAAGCAAAAGATGACTAATGTCAATGTTGAGATGACTAATGTCATTAATGTAATTAAGACAGTTAACAGAGAAGAATAACCTGTTATTGTTACTCTGCAAATATTAAGGCTCACCAAACAAAATTCTCACATAGCAGGTGAGAGGCAATATTAAGCTAGATGGACTTTTAAGTCTTATTTCATGTGGCTGATCTTACATTCTAAATGACATGAAGTAAGTGAGGTCAAGAACATATATGTAAATATTCATATGGAAATAATACAAATACAGTTGATGTTCACAATTATTTTCATTATTTACATCCATTTTATGGAAAGAGTTACTGAAAGTTGGAGCAGATTAGCAATCAGCGTTCAGGAAAAGACCAACCACAGTAGTTTCATGTAAAATTCTTACACCTTCTTTTGAAAGCACAAATATGTCAGCAATTTTCAGAGATGGGATACAGGACCAGATGGAATTCTTATATTCAGATGAACATAAAGTGCAAGTCTTTGAAGTTCTGATTTTTCACAATTTCTGAATAATTTGCATTTCATAGAGCCACATATTATTCCAGGCAAGACATTATGAGGTCTTGTTTATTGTTCTGTATTGTCAATGTTTCTCAAACCTATTTCCCAGGACTATTTCTTTAAAAATGTCCCACTGCCCAAGCATACCCATGTTTGTGTTGTTTTTTTTTCAAATTCCAAAAGGACTTAGGCACACTGAGTAAACAGATTTAATAAGCTGAACTCAATCGTGACTTCTCCAGTTACATTTCTTGGCAGAAAATGCTTTTCTGAGTTTCTATTTCAGTAAGATTCACTTAATAAAACCAAAGCTGAGTCGACTTTGATCCACAATTACAAAGTTAAAATATATGGAGAAAGAATAATGCTGGGAAAATGCTCTCTTGGCAAACAAAAGCTGGAGCAAATTAATCCCACCAATTTCCCACCTTTAATGAGTTCAAATCTTGCCATTGTTAATCATACTGAAATATTTATTAACATTTATATAAATATAATTAGAGAAGGTCTTTGGACCTGTCAGTAGGATCGGAAGCTATTGGAACTTTTATCACATGAGCAAGATCAAAACCAAAGCAGCTATACTCCTTTTTTTCTTTTGCATTAAGCAACTTCATAGCCCAAGCATCTGACTATTGTCTTGACTTAAAGTGCTTGGCTACAACCCAAAGACAGGTTCAAATAAGGTTCTTTGATTCCACACACATGCATATACACACATTCTTTCAACCCACCCTCCTTGCATGCAGGAGTCAACAGGAGTTAAAGGCAGTCAGCACCTCAAAACATGTTCAGCACTTTGCAGAATGTGGCCCTTTATCCTTATTTTCCCCTTTGTACTTGCTTAGTTCTCTTTTTGCCAGTCCTACTAATAGTGTTCCTCTGCAACAAAAAATACTGTCCAAAAAACACTGATGCTTACTGTCATCTTTCCTTAAAGTGCTATACAGTCTCTAAACCCGTTACTAAGTGTAGTTTCTACATTCTATATCATCAATTTTAGAAACAAAGATAATTCTGAAAAATAGGACAATAAAATTTTCACTAAAATTTGCAAGATTGGAAAATTCTTCAGTAAAAACAGTCACAATTTTTCCCTGAGATATTGTTCTATTGTAGTCTGTAAGGAGACCTCTGTTTATTTTAAAACATAACAGGACCGAATTCTCATGGCTTGTGATCCTAAAATGTGGAGTAGAGTTTACCCTTGTCATCCAGCTCCCTTGATTTTGTTCAGATTGGAAAACTGTCCACACTGAAAACTTTCTGTCTGTATCTTTAGGTTCCCATTCAACAGAAATGACAGCATTCGATCAATGGGGAAACAGTAAGGATATACACCTAGATCTTGTTCTGACAGTCATTTAGGATGCACATCTATATCCAGGAGCACACAGATACCATAGTAGAATACAACAGTTTACATATAGCTGTTCTATAAATTTAGTGGTGATGAGGACTTAGAAAATTCATGAGTCTTCTGGACTCCATTTATGGATCATCAAATGAACTCTTAAGAGTTACTGCAAATCAGCCATTAGTGCCTGAAAGCTGCATTCCTAAATGCATGTTTAGATGTCAAAATAAAAATGACCTGAACTGCTTGGAAGATAGTCAGCAGTTTGATTTTTTGTAAGCCTATGAAGTTGTTAAGGAACCAGATTTTAGCATCTAAGCTTGAAATATTAGTTCTAATATTTTGGACTTTATTCTTAGAGATCATACTGCATTTAACTATGTAAACATTTAGCTTATTAATTCCTTAAAATTTGTGTTATGAAAGTAGCGATCAATAAATTTCCCACAAAGTTTTAGAGGAGTCAGGGTGGAAGATTATCCAATTGGAATGCCAATTGTGGAAACAGCAGTGCAGAAAGGTTTTTCATCATTGGCTTGTTAACCAGAAAATTCCTAATTTCAAGGAGCCGGATGAAAGGAAGAAGTCTTCTTCCATTTGAGAGAAATTGGTCATTTAAAACTTTTGAGTTTTTTGCTGTCTACATGAGTATAATAACTTCATGTTTTGTTTCCAAGTAAATTAAATATGAATTGAGTTTTCACATCTGTCCACAAGTCCATTAGTAGCTATGGGAAGAAAGCAGTTATTAGACAGATAAGAGCACAGCTACTGTATTATTTGCCACCCAGGTTAACACGTCTCACCTTCTTTAACAGATCTGCTGTGTAGTGTTTGACAGTCACATCTCTTTTCCAGGCCTCTGTTTAGTCATCTATAAAACAGATATAACATTCTTATCAGAATAATCAGGTGTTTACTTTATTAATATTTGTTAAGTGCTTACACATTGTTTGATTATTTGCCCTAAATAAATCAAAAATACTGCATATAACTTGCAGATGCCTTATTTAACAAGTCTCATGAGACTGTTTATTAGCAAATAGATTCTCAGTGAGAAAATGAGAACATTACCCACATATTAATGGATAAATTGAACATTTTAACAACTCCATTCTTAGAATCATCTCTTTTTTTGAAAATTTGGCACTAGAAATTGCTTAGCAGCAGCTCCCACTATTGGTATTTACACTATTACCGATACATACTGCTTCATTAGTATTGATGTATTAATAATTCAGGATGTATTTTCCTATTAGTAAGATATAGTAGATGACTCCTGTATGCTTGTCAGAAAAAGTTATAGTGTGCACACCACGTTATACATTACCGAAGTGGGATGATTTTACAGTATTCCAGTACATTGTATTAAATACACTCTGGAATAGGAACTAAAATTAAAAGGTGAGTTGCGATATCCTGTATAAACATTAGTTTCCCAAACTCTAGCTTTTATACTACAACATTTTCTATTTTTAAGTACATTTTAAGAGCGAGAATTCTACAGTCTGTTTTAAAAGACTTAAAAGACAGATATTAATGATGCACATTATAGAGGTTTGGTACTAACAAAGCCTTTGAGGCACATAGTAAACCTGAATGGTCTAACAGTTCTTTCTAATCAATAACTTAATGTCCTTATCTCATGTGGGAACTGCATTTTAACATACTCCACAGCTCATGCCTTCCAATAAATCAGCAATAGGAATCCTAAAACTTCTGACCACTCTCTTCTCAAATTTGATACTGTTGCACTATTGGTGATCTCAAAAGATGCAACTGATCCACCTTAATACAAATTTACTTTTTAATCGATACCACATAAAAAAATTATTGATGTCATATATTTGTCACTAGTTTTATAGCATTTAAATATAATCAGTTTCCAAACAAAAGGCTATTTTCACACTCAAACAAAAAAAAAAATTAGCCCAAAGTAATCACAAGAAAATAAAAATACTTAAATCTGGAACAAAACTCATAGTGTTACCTAAGTCATAGACATACATATCCAGAATACATAAGGTTATTAGGTTATTAGCTTTTAAAAGCAGATATTCTTTAATCTATAGAGTTTCACTCATTCTTGATACCACTCCATTTTCAGAATTCTTCTTGTGACACAAATCTTTGTGTTTCACAGAAATCAGTAAGGTATTCAAGCAACAAAGAGGCAATTGAGAAAAAAAAAACCCAACTATGCATTTACATAATCTTCAAATTATATTAAACTGATTGAAACAAATTAAGAAAAATTTTAAGCCATCAAAGAAATATTAAGGGAAGTTAAAATATCAACATTCACAGAAAGAAAAATGGATGTTGTAACTAATAGTCTAAAAAGCACCTGATTCATGTGCTGACTGGTTGTATATACTCAAAATTCACAAAGATAACAAAACAAGGAATGAAAGGGTAAAGAAAGCACAGTAAGGACCAGATCTTGAACTCCTTATTCAGGTGTTTTTCTTCTGCCGATAAAACTGAATGGAACAGGCATTTTATTAAACATCTCATTTAATAAGTCTGCTACTCTAAGACACTTTCGGGGTCACATCTTGTGGTTCAGTCTGCTCTCACGACATTGCTTGAACACCAAAAAAAGACTGGATACCTCTCTCTAGATAGAATTCCCTGATCACAAAAATCACTCCCAGCTGGCGGGAATCCAGTATAACCAATGACTACATTCTAAGTTAGTAACTAGATGATCTTTAAGGTCCCTTCCAACCCAAACCATTCTATGATTCTGTGATTCCTTGAGTCTATGATCTGGGAAGCAAGTACAGAACATGGGAGAAACAATTCCAGCTGGTGGACTGACTCATGTGGATCATAACTAGGGTAAGGAGTTTGAGTGGTCCCCTTTTTTGTAATACTGCAAAGGCTGATGTAAAAGTGAATTTAGAATCTGAAAGTTCTAAGTATCTCCCTGCTGGTCCTTTGCCACGAAAACTAGTCCATTATCATTATGTGTTGTGAATCATCATTTCAATGGTTTCATCATACAATTCTTACACATGCAGTGCTTACAAATAAATTTGGTTATTTACAGTAGTAAAGCCCAGACGCCTAAAATCCTACCCTTGGTCTCTACCCAGGCATCCCTTACTATAAAATATTGCTGATTCACAATTCCAATGTTTTTTTTTGTGTGCAACTCTTACATGTATTAGTAAATAAAAATAAATTATACTGTTTCTATAAGTAACAGGAGCACTGTTCTACAAATCTCAATATTTTTTTAGAATGATTTGATAAATTTGTTAATGCTAATGAGAATTCTGCCTGTGCAAGGACAGCCACATCAGGGACTAGTCAGGAATATGGAAAAAGCAGAGTACTGTGACTAATGCTGTTAATGCCTCTTTACACAAGATTACAGAGTCACATTCTCAAATCCTGAGGGGAATTTGGCTTAGTAGCTCACCCTCTTTGATACTTTTAAAGAACAGAATGTAAGGTGCTAAAAACATTTATTTGGCAAGAAAATGGTCTGAGACACTTCTGAGGGTAAAATAATTTCACAGTAGGTGGGTCCAGGCATAAGAAACAGTTTGGAAGGCAACAAAGAAAATGAAGGGTGTTGTGATTAACAGAGTGACACTATTCTTCATTCCTCAAAAGAAATGTGAACAGTAACAAACTCACTGCATGACATGTTTCTCAAAGTATCTACTTAACTGATTTCTTTTGAGTAGCAAATTACTTAGAAAAGTGATATTATAAACAACAAACATTTAATGAAAGAATGGTTAGACTGTAGAATCCTGTGGGGTTTTTTTAAATCTTGTAAAAAAATATTAGTAGCAATGAGTTTGTTTTAGAACCTAATTAAACATGCAAACACACACCATATAAGATTATTACCTAAATATTTTTGAAAGTACAACATTTAACATTGCTAATTCCTCTACATACAAGTTTGTCTTCTCAAACTGTAAAGAAGAATGTGGAATTTAATGATTGTTTTTTAAAGATATGTCAATGAAGAATAGGTATTCTGTCCTGAAGAGAACAGGGGCTGACATAATTACTCAGAAAAGTTAAGAATTAGTATTATTTTAGATTATTATAACATTACAGCACTATTTGGTTTAAGCAAAATCCTTATTATTCTTAAAGCACTTAGTCCTGTCACACTTTGTTACCAGTAATTTTTATAGCACGGTTTCCCAGGAGAGAGCTGCTCAAATACAGAAAAAGGCACTCCCTGGAAAAGCTGTGTGACTCCTCTGTCTGGTCCTACATTTGTTACACAATATTTTGACCAAAACATTTATAACTCTTTCTTTATTTAGGATTTTTTTTTTTATTTCACATCTGTTTGATTTGTTAACTTCTTAAAATACAAGAACAGGATCTTCCATCCCAAACCAATCTACTGACCACTATAGTACCATGTCCTTCCAGCTGTAGTCGGCAACTTCTATTTCGGAGAAAGCCAGGAAAGAAATATGCACCTAGAAATTGTGTCACTTACAACTTGAAGAAACAACTGCCCCCTCACCACTAAAGGTTCTCAGTGTAAAACAGAAGGCATGAAATTTAATAGTGAATGGCTCCCAGAGCCAGATTATGAATGATTTTCCTTTTTTACTATGGAGAGTACTTATTCTCTTACATAGTCTCAATTCAGCCAATAGGACTACTAATGTTTTATTTAAGTGGCCATGTTCTGGAATTCTATTCTACTTGGAAACAAACTAGTAGTTTTGTCATTTCATACTACTGACAATATGCAGTATCATTAAAAAAATGAGATGTGGGGCATAGCTTCTTTTTTCACTATCACCAGGCAACTTCTCTTTTCCTCCTATAAGATTTGAAACCTTTTCATCAGAATATACCAGCCTGTACCCTACGTCTGTGTTGAATCCAGGGAGGAGCTATCCCTTTCACAAGCCAAATTCAGATTTATACCGTATCTAGGGTCATTTCTTTAAAAGATTGCAAAGTGAAAAAACTACATGGCATTTTTTCCTCGCAAATTACATTAAGGTGTACATTGAACACAGTTTAATTTTAAAAAAATGTAGCAAATGAATTGATGTGAAAAATATACCCTTACATAAAATACCATATTTAGTTATAAAATTTCTTCTCTCTTCCTTTTCTTAGTCAACACATTTTTTTCGACTTCCTATTATGGGAAATCACAAAGGTCTTTTATTCTAGAAAGATTAATCAGTTAACAAAGAGTCTAACTTGGCAGAGGATTCTGCTCTCTGTAGTTCTACATTATAAAGACTACAGCTACACTTCATTGTACTTTACTTTTTAAATTTTTTAAGGCTCTTATGCATCCTATTCAATTTAAATAAATTCTCAGCACATGCTTCTATGATCTGTCTATTCAATTTATATTAAAATGTAATTCTTAACACTTTCCAGGTACTTAGCTCAGGCAGTAACGCACAGAAGAGTGAGTTGATACTGGAAGTTTTGCGTTGAATCTACCATGACAGCAACTGAAATCAGTGAAGACAGATTTTCTGATTTGTTGTCATAGCTCTGCCACATACCATTGGTCTGCCTTCTCTAACTTGAGATGTCAGGGGCCCTTTTTAAGACCGATTGCTTCCAGATGTATGGGATAGTGTCAGCAGAGAGAACGAGAAGGCATACTTCCCACTGGCATAACTGAAATTGTAGTGAAACAGCAGCCTCCGCAAATCAAAGTCAATCTCTTCAATGTATTTGTTTCTTCTGTCCTCTGTTATATAGTGGATTTTTCTTTCTTATGTTTTTAGTCAACCACCAGAATCATAGAATCATAGAATTGTTGAGGTTGGAAGGGACC
>RSEF01000005.1:53549792-53570422 GCA_003993805.1 Himantopus leucocephalus | reverse complement strand
TAGTATGCAACTATTATCTGCACATGACATTGTAGCTCTTCAGTGACCTGTGAGAAATGCATTTTCTTATTTCTGGCATTTCTTTACAGATTTCTGTTAGAAAAGAACAATCTGCCATGATTGTACCCTTTTTACGCGTATCAGCAGGCAGCCCAAATTTTAGGTCAGTACATAAAATGAACCGTGTTGTAGGTCAGCAGAGAAGGAGCTTTGGCTATTCTTCCTGTGTTATTTGCCCTGCTGATTCAGTTCTGCAGAGCTAGCAGTGAAGCCCCATTTGAAAAAAGTGTAATAGGTAAGAAAGTCTGTGTTTATTACAGAGCTCTTCTAATGTCTATTCTATACTTCAGTGAAACACTGAGAAAAATACTGCAGTGGAATTCTAAACAATAAACCATTAGACTATGATGCTGCATAGCCAAATATGTTTTCAAATGTTTCAGAATAATTCCTAAATTCCTATATTTGTATTTAAGGCAACATTCTTGCAATTATGAAAATGTGAAACTGCAAATTTTAGTTAATATTTGTTTTATTGTACTGCTTACTACACAAACAGTATTTTTGAAGAAAATTTAAAAAGGTTCCCTTTTCAGAGCAAAATATTTACAAAGAAAACAACACAGTCCAAAAAACGCTGATAGAGTCATCAAGGGAGTACGCATTTTTCAGTAACGTAATATCAAATTAATTTGTTTTCAGTCAACAGGAACACTAAAACACATAATAACCCACAAAAAAGTAAACACCATCTTCTTGTGCTCTGAAGTTATTAGTTCTAGATACACAGAATCTAGAAACACAGAATTCAGGGGAATCGGGTAAGTGGAAGTAGAAACAGAAGGCAGATTCACCTGGTGGTACTGACCTATTGAAGAGAACGTGGAGCTAAGATCAAAGTTTTTTCATGCTTTCTACATCACAGGCTTATTTTAACATAGCTTAAGAGATAAAGAGCATTCTTTTGATCACCTATGATGCAGGGCCTGTCTTCACACAAACAGATTGCAGCCTGTCACTAACATACAGTTCCCTTTCACAGATCCACAGATTCACAAATGCTTGTGAAAGCATTTCCCCCAGGACATCTGGGTGTTATTTTTCCCTAACATTATTTTTCATCTATTTATTTATCTGCAGAACACACATAGCATAGGCAGGAATTCTGAGACTTCTTTGTATTTCCCATTGACAATGCCCAACTTTCAGAGGAGAACTAGAGGAAAAACGACAATTCAGTCTTCACNCCAACTTTCAGAGGAGAACTAGAGGAAAAACGACAATTCAGTCTTCACTGGCCATTCAAACATTGGTGACAAACAATGCCAACAAAATCACCGGTTGATGTTTTCCATAGCTAGCCAATCTGCGACGTAAACTAGCTATATCTTGGGGGGACTANCTGGCCATTCAAACATTGGTGACAAACAATGCCAACAAAATCACTGGTTGATATTTTCCATAGCCAGCCAATCTGCGACATAAACTAGCTATATCTTGGGGGGACTGGACACATACAGTTAATTCATGAAACACAGTGCTATCATCTGCCATTATATAGTATTTTGTCTCTAGCAATGTGAACCAGAATTAAACTGATCAATCAGAAGCAAAAGGCTCCATAACTCACCACAAGCCCCTGAATAACATCTTCCAAGTGTAATAACATCTGAACTCTTCACATGACATTTTTAAAAGAACACTGTTCATTGCATAATTACATCTGACCCTTAATGGGGCACTACTTATACCACTAATAGCTTTTATAGACACTTTAAAAATAGTTGTTGTCTCATTCAAGAGAATTGTTTCTTGACTAATTATTGTTCTGTGGCTACAACTATGTTGTCACAAATTTTATGTTTTCACATGGCAGTTTACCACTGCAGTTTATACCATTATAGCAAACACTGCTCGAGGGGATTGTGGAACAAAGATGACAAGACAATGACTTCTCTCTGTGCACATGAACTGTCCAGATCAAGTACCTCCTTTGGTCCAAGTGCAGACCTCAGAGAAAAGAAAAAATGCAATGCAAATATTTTGCAATATAAATTGAACGCTAGGAAAAAGAATACTGCGTTTTTATGTTTTTACTTTTGCTTTTGGTTTTTAAGGACAATTCACATGAAAATTAAGAAAATATGTACCTTGAATTCTTTGTACAGATAGCAGAAAAACAACTCAGCACAATAGGAACAAATACACTTGTCAATTGAAGTAAGTTTATAAAGTACAAGTAACTTTTATGAATTTTATAATATTTATCAATGCCAATATAACCTCTTTAGTATCCACCGGTTCTGTTTTATGCTGCATTAAGTGGTAACATTAAAAGGTACAATCCTATCTCCTAACACATGTTTGCTTACTGTCTGGGTATGGAGAAAGGAAATGAAAGCATTGTTAAGCTAAATACGCAGTCCTCAAACTGGACCTGATACACAAGTGAGCTGGCTATATGCCAAATGGTCTTTGAAAGTAAAATCAGAACAATAACAACATCGACATGTTCATTCCCATCTGTTCTGCTTGTCACCTGTAGAAATCACTCCGTGCGAGAACCTAGAGATGTGTCTTTAATTGGGTCTTCTCTGTTTCCTCCTTCCTCTTTCCCTTGGATTTATACGGGGCATGCATGAATGGGAAGCATCATAACCTCTTTATTCCCAAAACACATTATGAAATATTTAGATAAAATTGCTCGAAAATGTGTCAGAATTTTAAAAAAAAAAAAAAACAACCACAAACACCACAAAAACACCACCAAAAAGATTACTCTCATAGGATTTTTTACATAGATAGATAAATTTACAAACTTCCAGAGCAGGGACATTTTTAGAGGATGGGTGAGAAATCATTTAATTTTTTGTAACATTTGCCTTCACAGTAAGTAAATACACCTTCAGTCTAGACTGGCCCTTTTAGTGGGTGAGTTTGAAAAACTGATGCATTGAAACCTCAGAATTTATTCTCTAACACAAAATTTTGCCTTTCCTTATTTTCCCTTAAGCTATACACTGGACTTTTGAAATTTCAAACTGAAAAAAGAGATTAAGGTTATTTTATGTGCTTGTGGATACCAGTGTCTAGAGACACTCGCACCATCAGAGTTAGATTTTAATGCCCGAGTTCAAGAGTAGACTAAAAACCAACTAGTGATCCTACCATGTTAAACGACATACCTGTGAAAAAGCTACCATAGCATAATACAACTGCATATGTTTCATAGTCTGGAAAATCACAAGAAATCATAGATATATACTCTGCATTATAGTCACATAAAAATATATGTAGTGCAGCCGATGTTGGTGATTGAAGCATATATTATCATCACATTGTATGCAACATTTGGTTAATTATTCCTTGCTATGTTATGTAAAACAAAACTCTGAATTTATAAATAATAATGAGGCTAACATACCGTCTTTTCAACACACATAAACCAATTCACACTGATGTAGACTGAGACTTGTGTTAACACATACTGCCACTAGAGGATAGTGTTGTCATATTACTATGCACCCACATTAAGTACACGAAATTACTGTAAAGTTCAAGTTGCTTATTTTCTAAAGCCAGCAAAAAAAGAGCATTTATATTTCAATAAAGGATTTTGTCTGACAAACCCTGAAGCCTTTTTTAAAATAAAAATTAGAGAGAAAAATCACATGGCATAATTGCTTATTAGTTGGCATTTCGAAAAAGTATTTATTTCTATATTTATTTATATGCTATTTGTTTTCAAGTAAGTGAAATGAATTTACCTCAGGTTGAGTGTGCTACCTGGGAATCCCTTGGAAGGAGACAGCATTTGTGCAGTGGTCTGACATACAGCAGATAACTGAATTTTATTGTAGCAGTGCTGGAAATACATGATCTAATTCTGAGATGTCCGTGACATGTGATGCAGATCATGGCAACCTAAGCTGGTCTAACTACTCGCTACCAATTCTCTACTCTCTTGGCCTGCATCCTCCCTTGGTCTGTACCGATCCTTTCAGCACATGCTTTAATAAGTTTTCTGCCATTTTAGATCTCTAAACTGACTCGCTATGATCAAGCAGGTAGTGCTCAGCACAGACAAAGTGCAGGAATACACTGCCCTGGCGATGTGTGGCAGCAAAGCCACTTCAAATTAAACTGCTTTGTAATCAGAGTCTAGAAAAAGTGCTTCTCTGCTTAAAAATCCATATATTTCTGCTGTAGCTAACACAGTAATCAGATGGAAATAATTCATTTTTGATTGAGTTTAAAAATTAATTACAGAAATATTGACTCTGAAAGCAAATATATATCCTTTTGACAGGTGTCATAAACAATAAAAAGGGTTCTTGAAGAAGCCTACCCCCGCAGAAGGTTCAACCTACATCTGGATGAAATGCCTGTGAGATTCTGTGCTATTCAAAGTGTCTTTCTTTTGATTATTTTAGAATGTTCCCGCTTCATTGTAGTATTAAAATAATTTCATTTGCTTGATGAAAAGCGAGGCTATTGGTGAGAGTTACAGTATCAGACTTGAAAATTGACTGACAGTCTACCGAGGACCAGGAACCAGATCAGGCCCAGTTCAGGTATACTCACTTATGGCAATAACAGGGAATAAGAAACTTATTCCTATAATTGCTTACACTTTCACTTGCGCAAAGCAGAGACAAATCAGCCGCCAACTTCAATTAAAACATGCAGACAGAACTTGGAAAAAAGCTTGCACAAGTTTGAGGCGTACACTGTACAAAGCCATAGTAAATTGCTGTCATCAGGAATAACAAAGGAAAGGAGGAGAAATGTCCCAGTCATCCCTTGCAGCTCTACCTGATGCAGTACAGCTGTAAGATTCTCCATGTTCAGAATAAGAATTCTGATTTCTTGAAAAAAAAAACCAAAATCTAAGTATAGTCTGGTGATGATGTGAACATTCTTCTGCAATAGAAGGTCAGAACATATTTCACACACTTGTTTTCAGCAACTGAAACATACAGTGGAACACAGTCAACTCATTTAGACCTGTGCTTGACACACTGAACATAACACTGCTCAGAACTAGACAGCATTTTTCCTTAATGTCTATTACCTGTTTACAATACGTGTTTATATCACTAACATAACAATACTTGAATTAATGTATTTACTCAGTTATTCTGTATTACTTTAATTTAAAAAGTTAACAGGTTTAGTAATTGTTAGTATTTGTAGAAGAGCTCCATCCAGCAAAGAAAACGAACTGTAAAAGTGGCTTAGAAAAGGAGACCTACAAGAGAGATGAAGAATCTGAAAGAGTGCAGGACTTGATAATTCCCTTGATACATGAAGGGTAGTTGTAAAAAGATTATCATCTACTGCTCAGTGTATCCACTAGAAGGAAGACTGGAAGAAGCACGGGAAATACTAATTAAATCTTACACGGAGAAGAACTAGAACATATATTATAATTGTGCAGTGGATGGGAAGCCGAGCAACAGACCCACTAAGAAGGCTGTAAAACCTTCTTTACCAAAGGTTTTTCGGTAAATTTAAATGTACTTGTCATAGATTATTTAGAAAAAAAAAATTACAAGAGCAATAGGTTATACTGGATTATGCCTTCATGCATATTCCACCTTTCCTACAGATTTATAATTCTCTTATGATCCTAAACTGTTGCGAGACAAAAATCTCTACTCATTTACAATCTTACTAAAACCAATACAAACTGGGAAAATGGTATTGCATCAGGCTGTTCTACTTGTGTTATTAGTAATAGTAATATGACATTTTTAGGAAAAGGGATCTGAACTTGGTATACACAAAAGCTATTAATAATTAAGACAAAATCTGTCACCTTTTTTGATTTATTTTCTTTTAGTTATAAACACATACACTTGGCACGCTTTCTCTATGCTCTTGGGCAAAAATCATCATGTAAATAATTCTCTTATCTATTCTTAGCTCTCAGTTCAATAACATCAGGCAACACTGAACCTTGGGAACTCTCCTAACAATTTCTGAAAGTTTGTTCACAGTGCTGAAAGCAGTCACTAAAAATGTTACTAGTAGCTACTGAAAAAAAGAAAACCAAATTCTTCAGCTTTGCCACTCCACAACTGAAGCATTATGAGTCTTCCAAATAGAGTGATTTAATTCAGTTAGAATTATAACTTTATTAAATTTCATTAGGTCATCTTCATTTAAAATGAAGTGAATCTGAGTAATTTTGAATCCAGCAAACTCCAAGAATTTACAGGGATTTTTCCTTTGTGAACGGCTTCTTTATGCCTTACGTTTGTACAGATAAAATCACCTTACTATGGCTATTTTTGTAAACGTATTTTACTTCCATTTTACCAGATTTTTGTAGCACTTGGTGTTTAAAGNTTTATGCCTTACGTTTGTACAGATAAAATCACCTTACTATGGCTGTTTTTGTAAACATATTTTACTTCCATTTTACTAGATTTTTGTAGCAATTGGTGTTTAAAATCAAGCATTACAGTTTACTGTTTGCAGATGATATTTAAGCAATAAAATTCTGCGTGTGGTCTCCACACTCTAAAGATATCCATAAAATTTATCAGATCTTCTATACTATGAAGTGCTTCATTAAGATAAGTGGTTTTTTCCTATGAATGCTGAAACTTGGTTTAAGTCATAGTTCTCATTTTCTTACAAATGAATCTCATTTTCTCTGAAACCTTTATGTGCAATTAAATAGCTGTTGTAATTTCAGAACATGTGTCCTGGATTGCTCAATTAAGCCATTGTTGTTACTATTATTACATAATATTATTATATCTGTACTAACAAGATACTTGGCTGAAGGCATAAGTGTCCAGGCACATTCAGTTTTATTTTTAAATGTACATTATTAAGCAACTGTGAATGGGTAACTGCTGGCAGATGATATTTACAGAAATGACCAACAGCTTTCATAAAAAGAACTCATAATACCATGTCAACAGAGATATTAAACTCTGATCTATGAAATGTTTTTAACCAGCATTAAGTCTTTTTTTTTGGCTTTTGTTTGGGTAAGGAGACCTGACAGGTTCTGGAGCATGACCACTCACACATTAACCACGGATATGAGTTGAATTTTTCTTAAAATTTAATCAGCAAGTTGCACAGGTATTAAGAAAAGCAAGAACTCAAATAATTTTCTCCTGTATTTCACCTTTCCATCTCTTGGCTTTTGTGATACTGCTATGAAACATGTATTCCAATTGCCAGTGAATACAGAGGACCTGGATTTTTAATCTCAGGCAACTGGCTTTCCTAATTCAGACACTCTTTGCATAATCTAAAGAATAAAACCAAGAACATTTCATATCCCACCTTACTCCCCACCTCATCTTTAATACAAATGCTATATCTGAGGTTGAGGATTTACTCAGGATTTACTTACACCACTAAGTCAATCAGGGCTGTAAAAAAATGCCCTTCTGAATGAGCTAGTTGTGTTGGTGAAAGTGCTACAGTAGATGTAGCAATACTGGTACAGGCAAAAATGAGACACAGTTTGTCTCACTTGAAGAATAACAATAAGTATGACTGCAAAAACATCCCCTCCTAAACCGGTTTAAGATCCATCTGTACCTGTTTATCTATTTAGAGTTTCTTACAAAAGGATGAATACAAGAGCAGAAAAGGCCTTGATGCTGGTCCTCGTCCTGACGGTCAAAAAAAAAAAGAGCAGTCAGACCAGCAGGGAGACCGGTCTGCAGCAAATCCTTAGAGATTCTGTAATTCATGCTGTCAGTTACCTATCAGGCATTGGTTGCCATAGCTATAGCTCCTCCGTCCCTGTGTACTGCAGTAATACAATCTTGAAGCCACAAAGGCACGAAAACTGCAGAGATCTGTATCAGAGATAAACAGCTAAGCCTTTGGGGGTTTTGGCCAGTGATACTACCTAATATTAAAAAATAAAAATAAATTTAAAAAAATCATAGATTAAAAAGAACTTTTATTTTGCAAATGTCTTGGATCAAGGACTACACCTGCATGCCATTTTCTCCCAGGCACATAATTACTTTCCCAGTGTATATAAACTGCTCATTCTAAGGAAAAAAAAAAAGATCAATACTTCAAAAGAGCAAGAATTTCAGAGACATTAAGAACTTAACAGCTAACACTGTCTTGTTTTGGCTGCAGGCTTTAATTCTGACAACTTTTCAGATCATACTGTTCAGCAATTTTAAAACAAAACAATTCCCCCAAATGATAAGACTACAAATTATGGGTCTGAATGGCTTAAGTTCTAATGCAATAATTTAATTGTGCCTGGTGGAATTGTTAATTAAAAATGTTAAAACACTGTCCAAACCAAACAAAATTCTCTAGATATTTTTGGCCATTTTTCTGGCATTGACATTTCCACTGACTTTGATAGAGCTCCACCAATTTATATCAACATTCAGCTCCGTAAGTCCAAAACATTACCTTACTCATTTTATAGTGTTAAGTGATTTATATTGCCAAGTACTAGATTAGCATAGTTGTGTTAGTTGTAATAAACTATGATAGAAGTTAACTCTTTTTTGCTCAGACTCCCTCTTTGGCAAAAGTATTTTGAAGCAGTGATAGAACATTAACAGAGTACAGATTCTTGTGCAAAAACTAAGCAACCTCATACTCATGGACCAGTTTTCATTTCACATCACATGTTTTAATTCCTTTTATCCCCTAAAACAGAAAATACCAAGCAACTTGCCATGGCTACTAAGGAGGTGTTAGAGCTCAGAAGCTAAATAATGCTGAGATAGCTCATGCTGGAAGAACTAACAGCAACATAAAAGCTGGAGCACAATCCGTGAATACATTATTAATGATGTTTTCTTCTCAATTCAGCAGGTGGATGCTGAACGGCTCAAATGGCTGGTAATGGGATACACAGCTTTTCATCTCAAAGTAACTGCTTCAAATCTGCCTCATGTTGATCGTAACTGAAAGTTACTATTTGACAGGTATTCAATAGCCAATATGTAATAACCAGTCTTAGTCTAGCTTTTCCTGTACAATCTGGTTAACAAAGCTGGCACGCTGCTTTCAAACTCAGGGTCGAGTAGGCCAGAAGACTTGATTATCCTTCTATGTCTAAAGGTTCAGCCCTTCAAAACAAGTTTGAAAAGCAGATGCAAGTGGGACAATGGACTTAGCACATATTACACTTGTTCAGTGGTCAGTTTCCATTGGTGTCCACCAGGTATTTTTTTCAACGACTAAATTAACTTTAAAAAAAAAAAACAAAACACAAAACAAAGAGAAGAAAACCAACCTGAGATCAATGGAAAAAAATAATGTAATGAGATAGACTATTGCTTTCACAAAGCTTGGCATGAAGGATATGATGTGCTCTTCTTTTGTATGCTCAAGGCACAAGAATTTTCAGTAGTGATACAAACATACAAACATGCAAAATATCTGTATTGTCAAAAATGCATTAATAAATTGATAAAAATCAAGTGACTGTAACTCCCTTTTGCAGGAAGCCTAAAAAAGGCTGGCAGCTACTGTTCTCAATAAAACTTACCAAGTTCAGTGGTCTCCATGAGCTTTTAATTTATGATAGGATTTTTTCATGTTTACTGAACAGAACCACACTTATGTTTTCATGGAACCCAACTGAAATTAGTAGGGTTTCAAACCAGACCCAAAGGCTGCCTATATCACCTGGAATCTGACAACAAAATTAGTCACAATGTAGAAGCACTTTCCCTTTGAAAAGAAAAATATCATCAGGGTATATTTGGAGTAAGCTTAGCAATAGCCATCTGAGAAATAATTAATCAGTCGTTTTCAAATGTAAGGTCAGTATCATATGAAAGTGTTTTTAATGAGAATGTTTTTGAAAACATCAGGCATGAAAAGGAATTATATGCGTAAAAGAACTTCAGACATTTAGCTACAGGTCACAGAGTTACAGAATTGTTACAAATACAACTATATTACCTCCTTGACATCCATGGACATTATTTTCAAGTCTAGCTTCTCTCATCTCAGTACAGAACAGGAAGATGGATGCTAAGGACCACTCTCTGACAGGATTCAAACCTTTAGGTTAAAGATGGCTGAACACGTAACTTAAATCTTTATCACTGTATACCTAGACAAACCCATTACAACCATACTTCAATAGAATGATGGAAACTTACTTTGTATATAATATTGTTTGTTATTGCTGTTATTAGAATCACAGTCAATGATTCTTATTCTAGGCACCATAGAGACAAATTGCAGTAAAGATAGACAAGAGAGATAAAAGATGTCAAAAAGAAACAGAAACACAGAGATTAACTCGCCAAAATCACACTGCAAATCAATGGTCAAATTAAGAATAGAATCCAGATCTTCCAAACCCCAGTCCTTTGCTCACAGAGTATTCTCCCGGGCTTTTTCTAAGACATTTTTGTTAGCCATCAGTGTTTAGCAGTAGCAATTAGTATCAGAACATAAAAAGACCTTTTAAACACAAAGCAACTGAACTTACCACCTCTCAAAAATCCACTTCCTCTGTAACATTTACAGAATTATCAAAAAGTTGACTAAGAGGCTCTTGAATATACCTGCTGTACCATATATATTTAAGGTTCACTCAAGTCTACAACAGCCTGCTAGGCTAGCTGGATATAGTATACCAGTTTCTGCAGCCAACAGCGTGCCCAGGAACACAATGGTCAACATCATAAATGACCAACTTCATGCCTTCAGACCAGATGACACAGGACCTATATACAGCTGAGCAGGCGGAAACGCGCAGTCAAAGCTTGAACACACCCATCTGTGACTACTGAGCATCTCATAAGTAATGTATACACAGTAAATTTTCTTTTTAATTGTACAACTTTTGATCATTTTCCTCTCATTCTGGCTTCAAGCCCACAACTTCTGCATATATCTAATCTAGCATTTGATTGAATAATACTATTTATGAAGCATACTGTTAGGGAAGTACATAGCAAAACCAGACCTTTCTGTGAAAAGGACATTTCCTTACTAGCATTTCATATATAGTGCCATGATACCTCAGTCTTGATTTAAAACCTCTGGTTCATTCCATAACACAAGTAAATTAAAAAAAAATCTTAAAAGATTTGCTATTAGTTCATCTAGTTTCTAACATTTTAGATAAATATTAAAATGCCTTAGCATATTTAGCAGAACTAAAATTCAAATTCAACTTAGTAAAGTAAGTTGCAAAAATCCAATTAACTTGGGATGAGGAGTAGGATTTCTATATAAATGTATGTAAAGAATCCTTTATTTATATATTTTACATACACCTTTCATACCTTATCTCATTTATTTACACACTTTATCTACCTTATTACCATTATCCTCTTGAAATATATGAAATAAGCTTTAAATTTAAAGTGCCATGGGAATTATGGACAGGCAGTTACCAATCTACTTCTTTTATATGCTTTCCCATTTCAATTTATATTGAAAAGCAGTTAACTTTAGTTCAAATGCCTGCTAATTCTTTCTCTGAAACAAAAATAAAGGAGTTCATGAAGTAATCTGGGAATTTATTCTATAAATTAAAAAAAACAACAGAGGAAAAGGGCTGCCCATAAAAATATCTTGGCAGCCCTTGTGAAAAGAAGGGGAAAACAGCGCTCTCAACTGATTTTGAATCAATGTTACATGTATATGGAACACTTCTCTAAACAGCCAAGAAACGTATGAACAGAGAGTCTTCTGATAAAGGTGGAAAGAAACATGTAGGATAGCACTAAAAGCAAAAGCAGAGACATACAGCATGCTGGAGACACGAGCTGTTTTGTGGAAATTAAAATCTGCAAGAACAGCTGTGATTCATCAGCTCGGCTCACATCAATAAATGCCATTTTCATGGACAGGAAAAAACTGTGGAGAGCAAAAAAAAAAGAGCATAAAGTTAAAAAAACCCTGAACCTCTTTGCAAAGGGAATGCATCAAGTATAAGATTGTGTGTCATGCTTCTGTGGAAGGCATGCAGGCAAAAAATCTGTGTCAAAGGCCTTGTTTTTTGACTTCTTCATAACTGTCTTCCCATGTTATGGTCTCTGAGTACTTTTATTCACCTAACATGCCTAAGAAATGATGATATAAATGTAAGTACAACCCATACCTATGCAGAATTTTTAAAAGAAATACTGAACACAAGATGCAGACAAAGTTAACTGTGGGGCAAAGTCTGTACAGGCACACCAGACCGTCAGTACACAGCATGATGTAAATACAGATGGAAGAGAGATCTGTAGTTAAGTTTGCCAAACACTTCCTATTATAACGTTCTAGTTTGAAATGCTTATAAACTCTGCCAATTTTTAATTTCTTAGTCTAAATTCTTTCAGTGTATCTGATTTTTTTAAACCTTCAGTAAAAATGGAGCCGACACCTTCTAAAATGTGACTAAGCGAAAATAGTCTGGTTTGCCGAAGTTAACAAATTCTTGTAACTCTTATGTTGAAAAACTGAATCTAGAATGATGGACTCAGGAGTTTTGCTATTCAGTAGAATCTACAGCTGAATTACCGACCAAGGCTGCCACCACAACACACAAGGAGATTTGGAGTGCACCTATACTACCAGTTTGAATCATCACCTGTTTTGCTCCAAAATCCTCTTCATTAGCATTCACGCTGTGCGCATGCTTGATTATTCCTGGAATACCCTTTGAAGCAAAATAACAAGGCTTCCTCTCAGACAAAACCTCGAAGCCGTTCAGTAGCTCTAGGAAATGGTTTGAGTACAAAGTCTCCTCCCCTTGCTGCAATACTCCAACATCCCCCTTGCAAGCCTGTTGCCTGGCATGCCCCCATAACATGCCTCTCTGGTAACATGCTATAGTAGCAGGTAAGTGGTATGCTGCAAGCATTTCTCTTTTTATCTTGGACAAACAAAAAAGGGTATTTATTATTAAAAAACCTTTCAAAATTGTCCAGATGTCTCATGTGCAAAGATGGACTTCAAGGTGCTGAGAGGAAGTCAGCGTGGCAAAGGACTCTAGACTATCACAGCTTTTGAAGAACGAGGAACCTTGACTGCAGGAATCACCCCAACTACCAGAAGAGACGTACCGCAGCTTGGTGCTGACGGATTTCAGTGTAGCCTCAGGCAACGATACTTAAAAACAAACTTTATCCATCTTAAGGTCCACAGTAAGAACTGGCATGATCACAGGATGAGAGCACAGCAGAGGAGTGGTATTTGTGCTGTGTTGCGTAAAAAGGCTGTGGAAAGGCCAGCAGAAGACTACGAGATCCCTCTAAACACTGCACAGCATAGACGCAGGCAGCCTGCCCTAGGGGGAGCAATCCCAAAGCTGTCTTGATGAAATCTTCTCCTTACATTCTGACCAGGAAGCAGGGATTGCTCCTGAGGCAGATGAGAAATCCAGCATGTGCATCATTTGAGAAGGTGGACACTTCTGAGCACACTCAGAAGCAGACCCTCACGCACCTACAAACTTATGGTACTTGCAGGGTTAAGTCCTGATTATGCCTTCTGAGTATGTCTTTCAACTCTTCCCACACTGAGATAAAAATATATAGCTATATTAGCTATGACAAATCCTAAAAAAGGCAGAAAAAAGCATGAAGTGGTGAAAGAGAAAATCTTGTATGGTATCAACAGGAGGTACAACTAATTGGATCTCTTCATTCATTCTATAAATAACAACTTAAATATGATAAAAATGAAAATGTAGGAGTCAGCTGCAGTCACCTTTATGTTACTAGTCTCACTCATCTGATACAAAATTAATCTTCCCTTTGATATCATGCAGGAAGGAGGAATGGTAGTACATGAATAGGAATATTGCACTTAATGCAGCAAAAACCAGGAATCAACAAAGACTGCTAAAAATTGCACCAAAATGCACCATAGTAATACCCAATTTGGACATGAAAAAGAGATGAATGATCAAAAACAAACTTGTCCTTTATACCCTCTGACAGCTAGGCACGTCTGATCAATTTTAAACAGATTATTATGTCATATTTTAAGGTATCTCTCAACTCATTATAAATACAAAAAAAATAAAANAGAGATGAATGATCAAAAACAAACTTGTCCTTTATACCCTCTGAAAGCTAGGCACATCTGATCAATTTTAAACAGATTATTATGTCATATTTTAAGGTCTCTCTCAACTCATTATAAATACAAAAAAAATAAACCCACAAAAAATAGTGGAAAAATGAAAGCAGACATCCTAATTTCATATGTTACCAGCAGAGTTACACCTCTTTATTTTCCCGGAAAGATTCAACTGCATGACATGCACCTAAGTCTTACTTTTGAGATCTTTTTATTTGCTTCGCTGAGGCAGAAGAACATCAAGTGATTTGTACAAAGTGTTTTAATGTTACTATTTTTGTAATTCCCATCTCTATGGAATTCGGGTACCAGCACACAAGCACAGGCACTTTTCATAGGAACTGGCATTCTGGATAAGACAAATGTTCATCCAGCTTAATAGCCTGTCTTTTACTTTGATCATCATCTGAATTTCCACATGTAGGTCTTTTTAATACTTAATAACCACTGTGCAAACTGTTGCCACAAACAGATAAAATGTTTTAACTGTCTTTAGATATTATTAGATATTTTTGTTATATATTATTTGTCCAGAATATTACCAAATCTCAGTAACGATGCCTGTCGTGGCTTAACCCCAGTAGGCAGTTAAGCACCACACAGCTGCTCGCTTACTCACCCCCAGTGGAATGGGGGAGAGAACCAAAAGGGTAAAAGTGTGAAATTTCATAGGTTGAGATAAAGACACTGTAATAATAATTAAAAAAAAAAAAAAGGAAAAACAAGTGATGCAAAAAAACCCCAAACAATTGCTCACCACCAGCCAACCGATGCCCAGCCAGTCCCCAACATCCTTATGTTATTAACAGTTTTCATCACAAATCCAAAACACAGCTAGCCCCCTATAAGTTACTATGAAGAAATGTAACTCTGTCCCAGCCAAAACCAGTACAATGCTTCAGCAACAGTCTGCGTGAGTTCTCCATGCTCATTATTTATGTTTTTCATGTTCATTTAAAATTAAGTTGGCCCAAACAGAAATCCAGAATTAATGTGTTAACAAACATGGACAATAGCTACTGACAATGTCTAATACCAGACCAGTTACCAGCCATATGTGACAACATTTCCAACTGGCCCAGGAGCTGCATTTAAGCTCTGTCCTGGTCACACAAACCTGGCCTGCTTTGTCAGAGTTGTATCTATATCCAGCCCTGCCTCCTTCCAACATGACTTAGATGGACCTCAGGTATACATCGTAGGTAGTCTTGTCTCTGACCCCAGTCTCCTAGATGAACCTTAGACCCAGGTTATAAGGAATCCTCTCTCTGGGCTTGTCTCCTGCAAGCTTGGACTTGCATTATAGGCAGTCTTGCCTCCATTCTCGTCTTTGGCCCTGTCTCCTGTTGTTCCTGAGTGGACTTCTCGGATGGACACCTGACCCATTACCTTGCCTTGTCTCAGGCTGGTGACTAGCACCATCCTGACCCCACTGGGAGGGTGCCCTGGTCAGAGAGGCCCTGCCGTTGCTGTTGCCATGCTGTGCTCCAGCTCTTTCTCTCTCATGGAGCAGCTCCACCCTTGCTGCTCCCCAACAGAACAGTCATAAGCAAGCTGACTTGTGGTTTTGCCACTAAGCCTCTGGGAGCTTAGTGAAAAGGGGGCATAACATGAGCTTTCACCGCTTACTTGAAGGAGTCCTAAATTTTTAACAAAAGTGAAAAACCTCCTAGCAAACATTTTCTATAATGCTATAATTGCCTAAATAACTGATAATCACCACAGGGAGATGAGGCACTGGAACAAATTGCCCAGAGAAGCTGTGGAAGCTCCATCCCTGGAGGTATTCAAGGTCAGGCTGGATGGGGCTTTGAGTAACCTGGTCTGGTGGGAGGTGTCCCTGCCCATGGCAGGGGGGTTGGAACTAGGTGATCTTTAAGGTCCCTTCCAACCCAAACCATTCCATGATTCTATGATTTTATAATGCTATTCACGGCATTCAAAATGAAATCTTATCAATTTTTTTTAAACTTAAGAGGCAAGAAATGGAATGAAAAGGTTTAAGGATGGATAAAACTCAAAGAAATCTGTATTACAATGCAATACTTCCATATAGTCACTGAAAATCCTTAAAGCTGAGATTTAGATAGTATAATTAATCATACCTGGACATTTTTTTCATTTTTTACCAGTCCAAATTTTACAAAACTATGGAGTAATATTAAAGCTAGAAGGTATATAATACTGACCCTACTACATGTACATATGATTAATTATGGTTCTGAATGCGCCTCTGGTTCTGTGTTAAGTGATGCCAATAATTGCCATTTGTAACTACGTGGTCACACACAGGGCTGAAATACCATGTTGTTTACATGCATGAAGTTCTAAAATTTGACCTGTTACTCATTACCTCAAAAGAGTCTGACTTGTATACAGCTTTGAATAAATTATTTTGTAACCTTTACAACACAGCAGATTGTGACAGCAGGGCATCCAACACTAATGGATACTGAAAGAATTGAGGAGAATTAAAGCCTTACAATATAGATTGAGAACAGCCGAAGAACTATTTAATGTAACTCAGGGTAGGCAGAATAAATCCATGCTGGTGCAGAAGGTTTCAGAAAGATGTTTAAGCTTTGTTGTGAAGTTGAATATACTGGCTTTGCAGCTTTTGATGCTAGGTTGCATAGAAGCAGAGTCTATTGTAGATGCTGATGAAGTAGTTTATTCCCCCAGTTATTTCCCTCAGACATAATCTGGCAGTTTCACTACTCCTGACAGGAAAGTTACCTTAATTAGTAGTTTGGCCTGCACAAGCATGGAAAATTGTTTAAATTTCAACCCATCTATTGCAGCCTCTTTAGTGCCAGTGGTGCTTCTGTTCTCAGTTCTGTCTTTACATCTGACACAGAGTGCCAGAAAACAGAAGAGATCTGCTTCAGTCAATAAAGAAGTGTTTTGAGAAATAGCCTGCCAATGTTTGAAAATTATGTATAATGATGACAGTTCACTGGCTTCTCAAACCTCGTCCACAAGTGTAGTTGCATAGTTTCAGTTGAGCCAAATTAATAGCTTGCTAGCAAAAGGTCTCATTGTCTCCTGTCTTCCCTGCTCTGTTAGTTTTCTGCCATTTTAGCAAGTTGAACTGGCATACCACCCAATTAAACCAGAGAGAGTGCATGGAAAGCAGTAAAACCATACAACTGCGGATGGAAGATGTTATCCCTATCACAGTGACAGCAATCTGTTCAATAAACTCAGGCCAGAGCATGACTGCTCGACCACTGTAAAGGGATTAAAACAAACAAACAAACAAAAAATATCCAATACAGTTGGAAAGGACTGTGTAAATATTCCCCTTTCATCGGCACGCTGGAGACTTGGCCCAGTTTCAAGCCATTAAATATTATCCAGGTGTTTTACACAAGACTTGAAATTATTTGGTGATTTAACTTCTGCAAGTTTAGACAATTTAATCAATACAGTAAAAAAAATGCAAATTGGTAGCTATGCTACATGCATTAGTTTTTGCTATTTTAATTACAGAGATAGCCTAATCAATCTGAATCTGTTCTGGTTTTTGAAAATTTCTAGTTTGCATGAAACATGTTCAGAAGTTAATGCAAATATTAATATAGTCATATTCACAGTCATATTACATCATCTTATTTACATAGTTAATCCTACTCTGTAGCAGAATAATTAGGCCCATGGTGACGTACCACTGTAGTAAAAATAAGATTTCATCTTAGCGCAGCATGAAAATGTAAGTCATTTGTCTTATTCTCATATTTTATGAAGACAGTAGAGCATACAGATGGAACTATTTTTCTTGTAAACCACCTCCACCCACTAATTACTTCATATAATACAGCAGGCCTTGAAAAACACAATTGCTTTCTGTTACTGGTGAATAAGACTCTTTCCCCGGCAAGTGAGGTGAGGGGGAGTCAAGTTTTCACAAGAGTTTCTACGTCTGTGGTCACAAAGAAAACCTCCTAAATGTTAACTGAGTCAGTGCCATCTTTTGAACATCTATTCAGCCTCACGTATTGATTCCAGGTTTCCCAACTAAAAGCAAAATAAGGACAGACAATTTTCAGTGCTGCTATTCAGAAGTACTTGGGTAACAACGATACTGACAGAGTTTTTCCATTATTTGGAAAAACTATGAGCACTAGCGAGCACAAAGGAGGCCAAGAGCCAATGAGAAACTCATTAAGCTGCTTAAACTGATCTAAATCTAGACTGTTGAGGTCACATCCCGCCCCCGCCACATATTTCCACCCCCGTCCTTCAGCCAATGCTAGTGTTTACAGAAGCAGGTGGTGGTGTGCCAGTTCAAGGCAAAAAAAAAATAAAACCGAACAACGCATCACTTTGGGGGAAGAGTTTTCAATCTGATCAATTCTATGAACTGGTTTAAGGAGCTGCACAGTGCCAGCATCAGTGCAGAGGAGGGAGATAGGAACACAACAGCTGGGAATTAAAAGTAGTTTAAGCTTCTACGAAACTGAAACCTAACACAGAACTGGAAGCTCTCGAGTTTATCCTTAGATGTACAAACCCTTTCATACACTGATCAAATTCCAAACTACAGATGGAGGTAGACTTCTTTCCCTTACTGTCTCTTAGTATGTTCAAAATACATTATTGTTCTGTTGGTCGTAAGTCTCATTTATCAGTAGTAACTCATTCATGACCGGGTCTTAACAGAAGCACAATGTGATAACTGCACCTCATTTCTAAATCCTCAAACCAGAGAAGATTAGGGAAAGGATAAGAGGCAGACATAATTTGTTTGCTAGCACTTATGAGGCAGGAAAGGGACTGAAGCCTCAAGACGAAGCAGCTCTCCATAGTCAGCAGACTTCTTTGCAGTGCCTGGAAAAGGGAAACTTTCTTTGTCTTTTCACCACAGCAAAAGCGAAGTGTTCAAATATAATGGATGCAAGCTGATGTTAGATATCACCACATCAGACACAAGTGGCTGTTAGAAATCCCCATTCCCAAAAATGAGAGCACAGATGCTTGCTTATGCTGGCTGTTACACTCACAGGTTGGGTAAGGGAAGAGATCGATTTCACTTTTATGCAGGTATTTATGAGGCTGCAATTTTTCTATCCTTTAGTAGCACAACACAATTAGAATTTAATAAGCATGTCCAACATAAATTTTAAATGCTTTCTGTCTTTGCATTATTACGAGTCTTAATATTCCCTGTGCTTTTTCCTCAGCTAATGGTAATTTGGGGCTTAATCTGGCCGTGTGAGAAACAGTTTGTAAATTTTCCATACGAAGTATGTGCACCTTTCATTCTTTTGTCTAAGAAGATTGTTCTGATTTTTGCATTGTGGCTTTGAGAGATTAAAGAGCGATTTGTTTGAAAAAAATTATCTCCGGTACAGGTGGGCATCATGAAAACAAACACATCTGCACCCGGGCTTTTAAAAACAAACAAGGGATAAAGATACCATTACAAAATCAGGCTGCAACTATGCAAAGCTCACCTCTTCCTTATCCATACACTGCAAGCATATATTGAAGTCCTCAGACTGATGATGAACACACTGGATTCGTATGAGAGGGCCAGCGTGCTTCAGATATGCCCTATTTGTTTTTTGTTTGGTTGGTTTTTTTCTTCCTTAAACACTTGCCGCTCCCCAGTGACAGGCTCCCGGACCCCGCACGGCGGTCCCGCCTTTCCCTGCACCGGCAGCGGCGGAGCCCATACCCCTCACTCAAGAGCGGGCTCCGGTAGGCAACCCAGGTTCGGGGGGGGCTGCAGGGACCTCTCACTTCCCACCGGTGCCCCCGGCTGAGGGAGAGCCCGCCGGCGGCCCGGGCCGCTGAGGACACCTCAGCCCTCCCCGCCGCTTCCCCTCAGAGAGGCGGCGGGATCGGGGCGCGGAACGGCTCAGCCCATCCCAAGGCGTGGCTGGAGCCACGGGGCCTGCCCCACAGCCCGGGCGGAGCGGGGAGAGCCCCCGGGCCGAGCCCGTCCCCGCCGGCCACCGCCACCTCCACCGCCACCGCTCGGCAGCGGGACGGGAGGGGCGGGAAGCCGCCGCCAGCCCCGCCTACGTGGTGACGCTGCGGGAGCCGCGGCTCACGTGACGCGGGCAGCCAATGGGGAGGCAGCGGCCCGCTTCGCGGCGGGCGGAGGAGGAAGGGGGAGGGCTGAGGCCGCCGCCGAGGACGGGGGGGAGCGGCAGCGCGGGGCGGGCGCAGCGCGGAGCGGGGCCGCCGGGGGTTGCGCCTCTCCGGCCGCGGCGCGTGGGGCGGCCATGCCGAATAAAAACAAGAAGGAGAAAGTGAGTCGGGGTGCTGGTGGTGGTGGGGCGGCTGCGAGGGGGGGCCCGGGCCCCGCGGGGAGGCTGTGGGGCGCAGGCCCCGCGGGGAGGAGGGGCCTGGGGCAGAGCGCGGCGGGGGGCGGTAGCGGCGAGCGGAGCCCGGCGCCGAGAGGGTCGGCGGGGCGCTTCCCGCCGCTGGGGAGAGCTGGGCGAGGGGCAGCCCCCTCCCCTCACTGCTGTGTGCCGGCCCCCTTCCTTCCTCCGGGCGACGGGTACTGGGGAGGGGGCAGCTGCCGGCGGGGCCTAGTCCGGGGGGTGCCGTGGCGGCCG
>RSEF01000005.1:53525500-53542336 GCA_003993805.1 Himantopus leucocephalus | reverse complement strand
TTTTTTTTTTGATAGAAAGGGCTAGACTGAGAATATCCAAGTATTTTAAAAAGTAATTACAGAGATGGAGGGAATTAGTTTCTCTACATTGACTATGGACAGTAAATTCCTCCTACATCAAGGAAGATTAGGTTAGATATTAAATGAAATCCTCTCACAATACGCATAGTGAAACAAAATAAGACTGCAAACTTTCTAATAATTTAAAAAATGGCCAAACATAATGAAAGATGTAAATGTAGTTGATCCTGCTTTTGAGGAGAACATCAAAATGGACTACATGAACTTCTGATGCCTTTTTAAACCTTTTCCCTATGACTACAGAGATTCAAATCATACATCCTTCCAGCCTAGGCAAAAACAGGGGAGGTGTATTCTCAAAAATGTCAGGTTTTATATCCATATATCCCTTGGATATACCTTAGGTGTGGAGTTTTAGTCTTATAAAACAAAAAGCTAACATAGGGATATGCCTTTAATAAAACTAGATTTAAAAACAAAACCAAGACTGATCTCAACGTTTTCTATTTTCATATGCAGAATTTTGTAAGCAAATTCTGTTTCTTCTCCCCAGCTAAAGAACAATTAGACTGTTCTATAGTGATATGCCACAGTATGAAGCAGCAAAAATTAGGTTTAAAATTCCAGTTTATCTAGTAACCACGTCTTTAAGAGGCAGCTGCTCTCTCTCTCCTCCCTACTCATGTCTTTGCTTTAATGGTCAACTGCTGCTTCTTTCTCTTTAAAACTCCCTGCAAATATTAAAATGGATATGAAGACTGCTGGTACAACAGCACACAACTTAACCACAGTACTGGAACACAACAGAGCCAAACGGAATGCAACTTTAGTTACAGTGCCATTTCCTGTTTGATACATAAACATGGCTCGAATAGTTGAAGGTTCATTAACAAATTTTTAGGTAATGGTTTAAGAGTCAACAGCCCTACATTGCTCTTCACTAAACAGAGTAAATGTGACATTTGCAGCGCTAGCAGTAGTATTGGCAGAACACTAAGTCACACTCAAGTAAGTTTTCTCTTGCAAGATGCACATACCCCGTTCACATCTTCCTCTTTGCACGACTGCTACATCTGAGGCCAGTACTTAGTAAACTACCATGAAACTGGTTTAAACAGCCATAATTCAGTATATTTCTGGTGTGCTTCTTACAGGACACTAGTGGAGCTGAAGAACTTCAATCTTTAGGAGACCTTTCGCTCGTTAACAAAATCTGGTATCTCCTCAGCAGCTGTACAGATTGAGAGGTACATTGTGTAAGGAGGTTTGTACACCCTCCCTTTGTTTCAGCCTTAAAATACTGGATTTGCCACCAAAGGAAAACATTTACTTAAGTTGAATTATTTTGAGCAACTTCATTTGGGAAAAAAATTGCAAAGAAAATTAAGTTTGGAATTGACTTACTAAACAGAAGGCAAAGAATTTTAGGGGAAGTGGAATGGAGCTAATGATTATCAATGGGAGAAGGACGAGGTTACTTGAACAAATTTATGAAGAGACTTCTGTTGCAAGAGAATCAAAAGTCGTATTAACTTTGGCTACCCATTTTTAGAATTGAGTTAAAAAACCATCTTGATAGTATAGCAAAACTGTAGCTACTACAGGTTTCCTCTGAACCCTGGCTCATCACTTCTAACTTCCTGATGATGGGAATGAAGGAAAATTCTGCAAAATTCTCAGGATATAATTAAATGTGTTACATTTAGGATCCAGCACTATAGCTGGTGAATTCTCTTCACACTGGGAGACTATGTAGTATTTCTTTCAAAACACACACTCCATTTGGGTTGGTTGATTTAAACAACAACCAACCCTACCTCACTACCCCGCCCCTCCCCCCAACAAATCCACCTGCCCAAAGATTGCCTTTATTTCCATTCTGAACTACATGCTATTTTAACTGATAGTGCCAGAATCAACAACTTATAAGATAACGTAAATTGGACAAACTTCTATTTACAAGACGACCCCTTGGTCAAAGTTGGTTACCTCTCAGACTATATGAGGGGTTTGCAGTTTTGGATTGGGGGAGGAGGCGGCTACTTAGTGTGAACTCTAAGGTAACTAAAGGCATAATTGCACAACGGCTGAAGTTGCTATTCCTCAGCAACCTAAGACAGCCTAGTTGCAGACTGCTTCAGCCCCCCTTCCTGCATTCCCCTCTGCTTTATTTTGCTCTCATCTGCTTCAGTGGTCACCAAACCCACAGCTGAGTTGGTTTAGTCCACTAATCCAACAGAAAATCACTTACTTTATTGTCAGGTTGGTTTTCTGTTAACTTAGGCTGCATTCCACAGTAGCCTAAGCTAAGCTAAGTCTATATGAGCTACTGCCGCAACCCCACTTCTTCTGCACCACACATGTGCAGCCATCTGAAATCGCTGCACAAGGGCTTGTGCAGCTGCACAGTTGAACCACATTAGGAAGCTGAGCAGAGTTAAAATGAGAAGGAAAAGGGTGAGTTCAAGCCAAGTTGATTCCACTACCTTGTTCACCAGACAGCCACCCAAAAAAGGGCTGGGAATAAACATGATTTGCTTTTACTGGTAGGAACACCGTAATTTACTTTTTTCACCTCCAATTATAGCCTAAGCAAAACTTACCATTTGCACAAATTGTATCAGGCTGTAGAAAATAAGAGTCTCTTCACAACCCTGAACAATGAGTTACTCAAGGACAGTAACTTTGTTTTAGGGGAGAAACGGTACTGGATAGTAACACATTCTGGAGGAGAAACCGCAGCAATAGGAAGGATACCGGGCTTCTCCTACAAGGTGCTGACTCAATTCCAAACAACAGCCAAGAGGAAATTCTTCAAGGAAACAGAGGCAGGAAACACCATGTTAATACCTAGCTATCAAAAGAAATACACAGATAAGAAAAATCCTTACCTGGATAAATGAAACTGGTATGGGCTATCATTTGCCTTCCTTAAAGAATTCTTATGACTGAAGTATGGCAGATGATAGTATTCGACCTTCCACATTGAGAAATTGATACTATTTACTACTTTTAGTACAGGAAAAACTGATTCAAAGTGAATTGGCAAACATCTGCCTCTGGATTTCCTAATATTTGCATGGTCACTGTAACCGCACAGACTCAGCAGTGCCCAGTTTTCCTTCAGCCAGTATTTTACACTCAAAAAGTTTTGTTAGTGTGGGGTAGGGGGAGAAATCAGTAGATATCTGCTGAATTCAGAAAGCAATACAACACAAACAAACCCATTAGTTACCTTAAATATATTTCAAGAATAGCATCTGGTACAAAAATGTATTTCCCAGAGCAGATTGCAGAAGCTCGTTTCAAGTATTGGCACACTATTTTAACCAAGCCCAGCACTAAAGCTAACATGCATACCACCAAACTCACTCCTGTCTGTGGCCTTATTACATAGGTCACACGTGTCATTTTCAAGAAATTAAGCATAAAAAATTAAAGAGTAAAAACTCAGAGCGTGCTAGTTATCCAGCAAACACAACCTTATGTTTACATATGTAAATACTGCATTCAATGTTTGATCAGTAGAGGTCTTATGAAGGGAGAAGTTTAGTGCAGAAGCAAAAATGTTTAGGTCTGATTATAATGAAGACCTGTGCAATGGAACAAAATGTTCTTTTTGTAAAGAAGGGCACAATAAAAGGCATTTTAAGAGAGCTCTAAGCTCTGAAGACACAGGTTAGAATCTAGAAAATAAGACAATACCACATTTTAAATCCTATTTTTATGGATTCTATCCAAGCTTCAGTGGAAACAAGTTTGGTAGGAAATGCTGCCAGTGACAGATGTAGAGCATTCTTCTAACACTTTCAGCTGCTGACTAATGAGTAGGTGTTTGATAGGGCAGTTGAAATGAAAAACGGCTCATTAATCCAAGCCTATGATTTCATGTAAAGCTAGCTAAAGAAAAAAAAATAATCACACACTCAAGTGAATTATTTTTCTCTATAACCTTTTTTGGTAGATATTCACTACCATGTTTCTTAATCTTTAAAATGTTACAAAGTAATTCAGACTGGATTATTGCTAAATTCTTTAATATTAATGATCTGATAATCATTAAATATTAAAATATTTACTCATTTGATCGCTCATTTTCATGCATAAACACCAAACAATTGACAGTTTTTGCTTTAAGAAATTTATATGCTTATGTCACACATTTTAATAGCTCTTCTAAACATTGAAAAGAAAATTAAATACAGGAAAGTCTGTTTATGCAACACTATGATAATGTTTTAAAGATCGAAGTTCAAAAACAAAGTTACTAAATTAACATGGCAAAGAAAGTCTCTGCAGTTCTTTCACATGATACAATACATACACTCACTGACACCTAACCATACTGATGTAGGAAAGAGCGAGCTTCTGCAGTATTTTCCTTTATGGACTTTTTGTTTCAGCAAATTCAATACAATATTGGGCTGCCAAAAATACTGTAAAAGCATGAACACAGCCAGGACCAGAAGGATGGTACTTGGCATATTGAATTAGTCCAATGTAGTTCGTGTACAAGGGAGAAGAGCATCATCTGTTTCACAAAACTGTATTCATCGATGTTTTGCAGGAAAATTAATTTGTTTTGCCTCAGTATTTTGCCTTTTAAATGCGTTACATCTTAGGGCAAATTCTCTTTTTTAGTAGCATTATCTTGTTTAACCTACCATCTTACCTTGCATAAAATACTTCTAGCTAAACAGTGATGCTACCACCTTGCAGCTGGACAAAATTCCTTAATTGCCATGCACGCACACAAGAAGCAAGATTAAACTGGAAAGGCCGAAGTGCTGCACCTTTGTCCTCCACCAAATTTACAACTGGCAGGAGTAGCTTTCTGTGATGAAAGTAACATTAAACATTGAGATCTCCAGTCTCAACAGCTTATAAGAAAAGTGCTCCTCAAAACCCCAAGGTAGTCCATTACCACTGAGTCCCATAAATTCAATCATATAACATTTTTTGTATGACAAAAACAGACAGTAGTTTTAAATGAGCAGGTAACACACTCTGCTTGAGTTTGAACTTACCCTGATATGAGTTTGTGGAAATTACCAAGGTATATGGCTGAATTTCTCTACAGCAGAGAACAATACTTTATTTGCATTTGAATTTACCTTGATTATCAGTTTTGCTTACTTATCTGTACTCTACAGTTCAGAGAAACACAAAACAACCTTCCATTTCTGACCTCTTGAGAAATTCTCCCTTTTTCCTCCTTCCTTATGGTTATAACAGTTTTATCAATGAAAATTTTGTCCAACTGTTTTTTTAAGTATCAGAATCTTAAACTGGAACCACCTCTTCTGCAATCTTGATTCATCAGACTTTAATATTGTACAGATGATGAAAACAGAGCTATCTCCTAGACAGCCATTTATGACTTAAAAACATTAGGAAAGCTTTAATAATGCTTGCGTCCCTATCAGAGTCCTGTATCACACACCAACAAGTTGAGACACCACTCTGATGTTCTCCTCTTGCACAGAACAGACCCAGAATTTGGCATAGCTCTAAAGTCTCTGCTTCAAAAAAAAACAAAGAAACCATGCACTCTGCATAAAACGTGCTCAGAAAAATGGCACCCTTATGACCTGTCATGTTCATTATTTCTTTTTTTTCTCTCTCTTTTTTTTTTTTTTTTAAATAGATGTGACTGATACTACTTTTAATGTTGAAATCATGCTAAGTCAGAAACAGACATCTCCACTGCAAGGTCAAAACCAGGGCTGATCAACATGCATGGCAAGGTCTTCAACAACAAAATGCTAGAATCTGTTTAACTGTATCACATGCAGTTATTCTACATTAAGAAAACAACAGCATTCTATATTCTATACTTCGCAGCACTTAGTTAGTATGAATGTCCACATCTGTCAACGTAGCTCATTTCTTCCTACCTCAATATATACCTTTATAAGACTATTGTATCCAGATTTTCAAGATCAAAAATCCAAGTCCAAGATATAAACTAATTCTTTAAATAAATTAGGAACTGTATTTGAAAATAAAAGCTGAATTGCAATCACCATCTTTAAGATTACATAAAACAAAGAAAACCCAAACCCACAAAGAAAACTATGACACTGGCATCATAGGAATCCTCTATAAGGCTATAAAAGGATTCCACCCAGCTTTAAAAAAGCATATACAGAAATGCTACAAAAAAGGCATATTTTTGAATCATGCCCAAATTTACATATGCATGACTAACACATGTTCATTGGGAAATTTCGCAACACTTCAGTATATTAAGGAGCACTGACTTTTTTTATTTTTTCAAATCTGTTATTCTAGGACTGACAGAGAACATTATCTTTTAATAAATATTACTTGCAGGTTAAAGTTAGATTTGTGACACAATCATATTTGACAGTGTATAAAACCTTTTACCCCAGTCAGGGTATCTTAATATTGTAATTAAGAATCCTCACTGCAACATTCTCTTGCATATTCTAGGGATTCAGAGCACATCCTTAAAAAGCTCACCACTTTGTACAACAGTTATCTCTAAACACTGCACATTTATAGAGTTTACTAAAATCAGCACATCCTTGCAAAATAACGTGTACAAATACAAGTACGCTCACCTGTTTATACTGTTAAAAATCCCCTGCAGCATATAAACTAAATGTACATAATGGGCAAGAGAGCATCTTAGAAATACATAATTAGCAAGACTGTACCATGGGGAAAAAAACCTGTCAACCTGTGATGGAAGTATTACCAAAACAATAAATTCTTATTATTATAAATTCTCATTTTTAATAACGTACATTTTTGAATCATTAAACTTAATTTTTACTTTTCTGTATTAACAGTCTTGAATAGAAGTGAAACACGTTAACATTTAGGTTGCTAGTTAATCAGTTATGAAATGCCACACTGTTGGCTGTTATATTTTTTTGTTCCTTTTTGATCTTGGTCAGTTACTCAGTAAGTCCATCACAGCAGCAACCTCGGTCCTGCAGATGCCGACACTTGCCCACTACTCTTATGTGGTAAGGGACAACTATATGCTAAGTAAAATCAGAGAGAAAAAATAGAATTTTATTTTTTAATTAAAAAAAATTACAAAAAACATTCCAGGGAATATTTAGAAAACATTAAGTCTGATGTCCTAATGGTTTAGATAGTAAACTAAGCTTATAGAATTTACAAATGTTTGTGTGGCAATGTTTTCTTAATATGCATGTAAGAGAAGGGGGGGGAAAAGGCAGCTAGATCTGGAACTAAATGCAATTGCCTCATTAAAAAAAAAGGAAGAAAAAAAAGAAAAAATATCCTTCCTATTCCTCAGCATTAAATCCAGGTCATTTTTTTGTTTAAAATTTTAGAGACTTGATTCGTATCGTGGCCTTTGGATACTAACTCCATGAGAGCTGAAATAAAAATGTATTATTACAGCTGTCAAGCGCACAAGCAACAAGCACACAACTCCTAACATATGACATACTCAAAAGTTTCCTCTCAAAATTGAACGAACATGGCTAGTTGACTAGCACATATACATCACATATTCAAGCTCTACAGCTTTTTCCAGTATAGAATGTATTTGCGTGTCAGAAGTTCATAGAAGGAACCTAAAATCAAGAACTAAAGTGAGGATGACCCATCAACATCACCAGAAATAAATGCCAGCACACAACAAACTAAAATGACAGACCCTGTGGAATTATTTGCTAATTAACCATGGGGAAATTACCCATAAAGTAACAATGAATTCAAGCTTCTTGCCTAAAGTTGAAGCGGGCAGTTGCAAAGAACACAAACTACTTCAGTGAGTCAGTGGTCACATACATACAAACTCACATACGGTACTTCCAAAATATATTTATTACATATTCATATTGTAAACTTATGCTGTTTACCTCACATAGAATACATTCCTAAATTTGTAAACAATTTCAATATATACTAAGTTACAAACTATTTTCTTAAGAAAGCAAAACATGAAGAAACTGGTAAGTTTGTGAAGGCTGAAACACCCTTTGCCATTTACATTTGATATAATCAAAGCATTAATCTGGAAGTTTTCAAATCATAATAAAACAAAACACACCTTTAAAGCCAATAAGTAATTTTTTCTCAATAAACAGCTGGAAACAAAAATCAACTTTCTGCACCTGAAGTACCTGTACTACAAATGTTAGCTAACAAGAAGAACTGGATAAGCAGAAATTAACATAATGCAATTTTGTTGGCACAGAATTTCTCTTTTTCGGTGAAAATCGGTACAATCTTTTCAAGACGTTTGACACAGTTCTGAAGGCACGTCTCCAGAGATACTTCTGGGTTATCTGTGGGCAGACAAGCTACCTATTTTACTTGAATTAAATCAGGTTGCATCGCACTGTGCTGCAGGGAGCTTCACCGGCTTGCAGCTTTGCTAATATACAGGATCTTGATGCTCCACAAACCAATTGCGTCAGACACTTCTCTTTTCTATGCTCATCTCTATTCTTAGAGCCTCTTACCTCATAATTTATTTCCTTTTCTTTTCGCATTGTCTGAGCCATCCTGCTCCTCCATTTCCTGACTAAACTGAGGGTGTACAATGTTAATCATAAGCTGCTCCAATAAATATAAATCATACCACACTAATACCAGTCACCAGGGCAAATAGGCTGGTATTTCCGGAAGCCTATCATCAGCACTTTCATGCAACGCCCAAGAGAAAGTTCGCAGCGTGGCTGAAGACCAAAAATCGAGCCTATTTCCAATTAAAAGGCAAGGTATTTCCTGAATAAGAAACCTTGACAAAAACCCACTTTGGCAGCTCCTTTCCCGTCCCACTATTTCAAGTGATTCGCTGACCTCAACTCCAGCCCTATGGCACCAAAGCAAGGTGGATATCTCAGCAGTACCGCAGGCCATTTACACCCTACCAGTTATGAGCTTTCACAGATCTAATACACGCCTTCAAGTAGGCGAAGATAACTCATGTTATATGACAAATTTAAAATACAATCTCATGTAAAGTACATCACACCACACAGTACATCACAGCACATCACACCCAACATTTATGAAGAAAATACATATCTCTTGGACTGCTACAGATAGAAGAAAGGTTTCCCAGGCACTGTAGCTGGAGAAATACAGCCACCCTTTACGAATAACTGGAGTTTGAAAGCTGGAAACTGGTTAAACACAGCTAGCCTGAAGGAACGCTACATTCTTCCCAGCGCTTCATACAAGTCAAACCCGCGTTAATAATCTCAGCCCTTTAAATTACAGCCTGTCAGTCTGCTTCAACTCCTGTCCAGACACAGACATTAAACAACACACAGCTGTCCAAAAAGAAAGTTTCCCAGCTTCACTTGACCCACTGAACGCACATCAAGTCACGTATCTATGTACACATTAGAAGAACAGGGTGACTGGCTAACAGCATTCTCAGCAACCCTAATAGGTGGCAATTAAGTCATGATCAAGCATGCGTAGTGAGCACAGCAACTATACTGACACCTGCTATGATCCATGAGACTGGACACAGCTTTATTAGTAAAGGTAGTAATTGCTCACCATCAGCAATTGCACCAGTGTTTCATAACAAAGTTTGACCCTTGACAGCCTGGGGACACACATAGAGCATCAGACATCCACCAGAGAGAAGCTCAAGATATTTTCTCTCGTTTCACTTAAGAGCAGCGGGAGTGATTGCAGACTGAAAGGCAAATATAATGCATATACACAACAATACTTGTACCATTTCTTCATATCTAGGTACACTGCATCAAAAACGCTAGAACACTCTCAGAACATACCTTATACAGTTTTTAAGACTTGCTTTTTTCCCCCCTCCTCCAAGTCCAAGCAGGCACTCTTGTGCCCTTCATTGTCTGACTAGTTTAAACAGCAACAGAGCCAAGGTGGAAACAGATCTAAAACTTCACCCCACCTGCTGTAAGACGGTTTACTTTCCCCCTCTCCCATCTGCACTCATTTTTCTCATTTCCAGCTCACTGTCCACTCTGCTTAAAATTGAATGCTCAGTTGCTTAAAATTGAATGCTCAGTTGCTTAAAATTGAATGCTCAGTTCTAGTCTCCCTGAGCTGACAGTCCCAGGCACTACCAGAAACATACTCTTTAAAACAGGAGAAAATGTAGGTTCTAGACCAAGTAACAAACATTTTTCTTTGTGGATGAGCCTTTGAAGAGAAGGTTATGCTGGTCAATAAGGCTGTAGGCATAACTTCTTATAAAAATCACTACTTTAATTCAGTGTCATTTGCTTACGTCACACCCTAGATACGACAGCTTATGCATGAACCTATGTCAGTTTAAAAAATAGTACATATAATTCATAATCTGTGGTGCTAAGTATTCTTATTTACAAATTTAATAAAATAGACTGAAATTCACTAATTCAATAAACAGCAGTCAAGTCTTGAAAAATTTGAAGCAGCATCTTGTATATAGACTGCTATACTAACATGACAGACAATATTTCATATTCTTTTTGTAAAAATGGTGTCTGTGTGAAGAGAAGAATGTTGCAGTCTAATTTGATCTGTATGAAAAGCAGTATAATTCATGTGGGCTGAGAAGCTGAGTTTCTTATTTTCAAGAAACACTCATGCCATGTATCAAGAAAACAGTGACTGGAGGAAAAGTCTTATCCCTTGACATTTTCACATTGCCTACAACAGTACTACTCAATGTTTCAGCAATCTATTAGGCTTTCACTGCCAACTTTGGACACTGGAAAGCTGTATGCATCACACTTTGAAACAGTTTTGTTTACTTGTTTTTTGATAAACCTTCATAGCAAATCAGTTGCTCATAACCAATAGAACAGTGCATCTGATCAAACCTGAAAATTCTACCCTAACACTACTTACTACAAGCTACCATAAGCACACTATGCAAACATGTATCTACACAACAGCCAGTAGCTAAAATAAAGATGATAAAAGCTGTGTTAGTAAGAGAAGATGCACCAATTGTCACCATCTTTTCATCACAGATGACAGTAAATATAATTCTAAAAGAGCACAAAGCCTTAAAATTGACAATGGAAAAATTCATAGTCACTAAAAAGATGCGACTCCTCTTGACCCATGCTCAGGAAAATCAGACCAATAAACAGCGATATACCAGGTCTTCTCACAATGCCAAGAGATATTTTAGTACAAACAAACTAGGGTTTGAGCATGCTGCACTGAGGACGGACGACTGATATTTCACATAGAGAGTCCAAATACTCTGCTTTCATGTGAGATGAGTGAATATACTTTCATGTGGACATTTTTGGGTTGTAGAAACATAGATATTCTTATACTAATTGCCAAGAAGACAACACACTGGAAGTCCTCGTATAAGGAATGAAAGAAAAGAAAAAAACCCAGTGTGTTTGAGCATGTGAGTATGTGCAAGTTTGCACATGTGTATACTTGATGTATAGTGTAGATTTTCCAGATAAAAGGAGTATGATAGTTCAGATGCTTCTCTGTCTCATGCCCAAGATCCCCCACAAGAGTCATTCTAATTTAGAAGGACATACCTTTTAAAGCTGGCAGTTTTTGAAGCTCCCTGTTATTGCTAACATTAAACCGTGAAGAACTCTGCCGCTTTTCCTTCTTCAGTACTGTCTGTGGTGCTGGTACTTTGATTTTAGATAGTTGTGCTGGGGGAGGAGTGCTGTTTGATTTTTTGTTTGACACCTGTTTAAAAAGAAATGAAAACAGTTAACTGCAGCTGAACTTAGAGAGAAAATCTTCTAAAAACGATTTTTGCTACAGAAATAAATTAAGCAAAAGAAGCTTTTAATCAAATAGCTCTACTCATCCTTTGAAAGTGTAGCTATCTAGTCTTCTGTTTCCTCTTTTCAGTGTTCATTTCTGGACTATAGCCCTCATATAGATGGGAAAAGATCATCTTGTTACATGCACTAGGCAATTTAGTTGAAGTTACCAGCCAATTGAAAAGAAATTTTCAAGTAATGTAGTTCCTCAGCTGCTCTCACCTTTTCCCGGAGAATTCCAGGTCTCCAAGGTATTTGGCTAACTTCAGCTTCAAAGGGATCACAGGACCTTGTCTATTCACAGCAAGTGAACCTTTCACTGCCTATTTGTACTGAGCCTCACTGCTAGAGTCCTAAGCTTGGCTAGGGCATTCAGGCTTTGATATGAAGTTAAAGGAGCAAGTCTTCTTGTAGTAGTTTCAGCAGCTTCTAAAACCTACATGAAGATTTGTAGCAGTTTACTGCCTACTCAGAGCAAGTTGCTTTTACCAGAATAATCCTTATCAGATTGTCACTGTACCTCTGTATGAAGCAAATAACATAAAACCAGAAAAATGGTTGCCACCTGTAGGTTTCCAGTCTGCTGTTACTTCCCACACTGCATTTGACAGCGCTCCCTCTCAAGCTGAATAAAATGCATCATTAACGAAAGCCTGTCAGAACTTGTGATGCTGCCTTTCTCATTCCTTTTTTGAAGTAGGAAAAGCAGGTTTAAAGTAGGTAATAGTTTACTTTTTACATATGAATAATTTCATTATACTCTTTATAAGAATGATAAAACATCTAGGAGTGACCTACACTAAGAATATAGAAACAGCTGAGCAGGAAATCTTACTGCAAGTATCATAATTCATTTTACAGAACCTTAATTTGCTGTAGAAGCCTTTCAAATTTGCAGCCTATTTTACACTGACGCACACACATCTGAAAATATACCTCGGCACTTTTCTCTTACAGGAGAGACCATATTCTCCTTTTCAGGAAGTGCCCATGTGGTAAGAAATAGGAAAAAAACAAATGATCAGATGGGAATGGGATTCAGGATGGAAATCAAGTTCTGATGCCGCTACTTTGGCGGTTTGAATGGACTTCATTATGAATTTTGTTAAATATAGTAGATAGAAAAGCAATGTTTCATTCCTGCATGAAAAAACATCATGGCATTTTCACAGGGATATGGCTAAAATAACAGAAACCACTTTTCTTCATGTTCTACACAGAATTTCCAGAATAGCTTATTCATCAGCAATGTCCATATAGTCTGGAGGTGTACACATTCAGCAACATGGAAACGTTACTGTACACAAATTTATCTATCTTTAGAGTCTAAGACAGTGATTTTATTCAAATTTTATTCTAGTAGCATAACTGGAAAAGAAATGTATATGCTTCAAGAACAGATTAACAATTGTGTTATACACACAGTACTTAATATATCGAAGATGTGACTGAAAGCAACATTTAGTTTCCATTGAACACGTTTAAGATTACCATTTTTTGAATTTAATATTGAAATAGCAAAAACCCTTACAGCCTTACAGAACAAATAAGGGGAGACAATGCACTGAACACCAGAAGTCTTAAGTTACCAAAAATACTCTAGAACTTTTTCAGTAAAAATGGCATACATCGGCAACTTAAAAGCATTTATGGGACAAGTAATACCTGTTACATTGCATTTTTCAGACTATTTCACTTTTTAATCCCAATCACTAAATGCTTAAAAAGCTTTTAGCTGAAATACAAGTGATCTGCAAGGTAAATTCTATTCATTAATTCAAGTTAAAAAAAAAAGCATTCCAAATAAAAACATGCATAGACTCAGCAGACAGAAAAACAGCACTAAAAATTAGGAAGCAATGACTTACCATGTATTAAACAATAAAAGCTAATTAAGATGCATCAAACACTATGACTGCACAGGATTCTATACTTTCAATATTGTGCTTGAGCCTAATGGTATTTTTTTGAACTGGCTATCTTCCACTGCCACCTGTTTTTTGTTCAGTACTTGGAACAGGAAAAGCCGCTTTCCTGCTTCCTCTATTCCCAAACAAATTCTCAATTTCAAATTAACAAGTGCTCACATGTGCCTGCACACATGTGCAGACTACGGTATCCTAAGGTAACACACACCTCAGGGAACCAAATATTCTAAATTGCAGATATATTCTAAAATTAGCCAAAAGTGGTTATTTAAGAGGATGGGTAACATTTCTAATTAGAAACATTGAAAGGAAGCATTTTTTGTTGCTATGGCAACTTCCCATCTAGCAGTGATGACTCCAGCATAATTCTAGCCCTGAATCACTGGCCAATTTATCCAACAGATTTCCTTCTCCCTTCTACCATCAACCATGATCGTCCTTGCTTTTCAATCATGCACCAGTCATTCCGCCAGCACATACCTGAATGCTGTCAAAACAGTTTCCAGTTCATTACTATTTGAACAGTGCACTGCACAGCTGTACCCAGCGACCTCTGCAAGTAGCACTATGGTTCTACCACAAGAGAACTGGCTCCAGAGCTTGCAGATAACCAGCCCTTGGATAGAAGCGCACCTGGAGAAAGCGAGTTAAGTCAACTTAAGCCACACAGCTCAGCAATCTTAACCACTCTAAAAAGAAAACAAATTCAGACTAACAAGTCTGTGTATTTATTTGCTAAAGATTTCAAGGTAACATACTTAACCTTTTATGAAGCTACAGTGCTCATTAGTTCAGATAGAGAGCCAGGCTCAGCTTCTTCCTCCCAGTAACAAACCAGACTACTTCAGAAACCACAACTCCTGAGAATACCTGATGGACATTCTGCTACATCAGTGAACAATTCAACTTATTTGACAGCAGAAGACTCAAACTACTCATACATTTTTATCAATTCTCTTCCTGTGACTAGAATGGGAAATTCCTATTCTTCCCCTTGTTCTAGCAAACAGCTCTCTCCTACCCAAATGTTTATATACTCATAGACACATTCAATTCCAAAAGTGCTGATAAACCCCTAAAAACCTGTGCAAATTACTCTGAAAAAATGTCAGATTGAGAATGTGTTTCTTCAGATCATAACTAAAATACAACCCCCAGGTTTTCTGATCAATTTAGTTTTTAAAAGCTAGAGCTTTAAATACTTTTATGAACATTAAGACAGTCAGGATGAGTGTGACTGATTTTTTAACTCCTGCTTTTAACAATTGAAAAAACAAGAGTTTATGTTCCTCAGTTCCCTTGAATAAGCTTTAAATGAATTCAAGAGAGTGAATGGCAGGGAGGAGAGAAGGGTTCTTGCCAGTTACGACAGTTCAAGATACATAGTCCTTGCATCTCTTCTTCCCTTGAGTCCTCCTGCATCAAGCAAGATGTGCTACATTCCTTGTCTTAACATCACTGTTTTGAGCACAGTTGGATGCTTCATTCCCCCAACTTGTACACAGGCAAGTATAGATCAGAGCACAACACTGTCTGTGACCAGGCAAAGAAAGATATAAGAAGCCCAAGCACATCTATAGTTACAGCCAATTTTTCTTTTTAAATTAAATCAATCATCAAACAGCCCACATAGCAACTTTTACTTTTGGCCAGCCACCTAAGACATAAGAGAGAGAGTACTGGGATCTGGAAGGAGGGTCCACCCTGCATTCGACGTACGTCAACAAGTCTTTTGGAAGACCCTATTCTTCACTTTGACAGTCCTCCCAGAAAATGGTAATCAAGCCACCTTGACCAAACACGGGCAACCAGAAGAACTCTGTCTGACCTTACCTTTCAAACACATGCACTAATAATTGAATTAGACAAAAGCACACAAAGCCTTCTGCTCCACAAAATCAAACCTAGATCCTCCACAAAATTAAGACCTCAATCCTTCCAAGCCAAGCCTAGAGTGGGGTCCACTCTGGAATGATGCAGCAAGCTTTCATACTGCTTTCTAAGATAAACTGGTCAGAGCTGAGTAGGATTTAGATATGACAATAAAATCATCTGGATGCACCTGTCATTCAAGATTAAAAAAAATAAAATTGATGGTTTACTAGTGACAAAATCAGATCACGTCCTAAGCACAAGGCAAGAGATTTTCCCTCTCTTGGCCTGAAGAAAACATGGTGCTAGGCAGCACCCTATATGGTGTTTCTTGATGCCGACCAGTCCAACACTAATTCACAAATTTCTTCCCTCTAATGAGTATCACCACTGAATTCAAGGTTGTACCAGTGTGTACACCATCCCAGGAAGGCAGCAGCAAGCCACATACCAGCAAGAACCTTGATAAAAACTCTGGAGTACAAAATCTGGATAAGTAAACCTTGTACCAGTTAACATATGATTAAGACTCCCTGTGAAATGCAAGCACGCAGAGCAAAAAGCACAGAACACTTTCTACGAGAATCATTAGTCTAAATCTGAGAACAGACAGAAAGTGCTTATATTAATGCAGAATTAATCCCTTCTTTCTTTTCCCTTTGGTATAAGAAGTAGCCTCCATGGATTTATTTTTCATTAAGATAAACAAAGGTCTGATCTATAGCACCCAGAAGAGCTCATTTCTTGCCAAAGCAGCCTCAGAAGGGGCTTTGAAAGCATTCTGGATTATATCTAAAATATACTTACAATGAAACTGAAATACAATTTACTGAAACTACACAAAGAACATGAGAAAACACGTAGTAACTTCTGCAGTAACTTCACAGTAGTGTGAAAATGTCCGAACACTCCAGGAACCTTCAGCTCTGCCGCAGAGCTCTCCACTTTGCAGATCTTCATTTACTGCTCTGTTTTGGGGGTGGAAACAGGGACAGATCATATCTGGCACGTGGCCCAGTAGCCATGAACCTGGTAAATATATCCACAGCATACCTGCAGGAGGTGGGCTGGTGGTGTTAAGACTAGCAGTTGGGACCAAGGCACGTTGTTCAAGACAGCATGCTACCAGGAGAGCAGTATTTGTCAGCTGATTTTAATGCTGTGTTAACTCCACCAGTTCAACATACCTTCCAATAGGACACCACCAGAATCATGGAATGGCTTGGGTTGGAAGGCACCTTGAAGATCATCGAGTTCCAACCCCCCTG
>RSEF01000005.1:53513793-53525490 GCA_003993805.1 Himantopus leucocephalus | reverse complement strand
TGCAGTGACCGTGAAATGGTGGAGTTCAAGATCCTTAGGGCAGCTAGAAGGTCTGTCTTTCTACACTTCTTTTTCCTAGTATTGCCATCTAAATTTAGTCTAGACATTCTCCACTCTTCCCTAATATCATCAGTACCAACATAGATCATGCCTTTGTCTTATCCAGAGATGCATCCAGGTATCCAGTGACATCTTCTCCCGCTCTTTAGTAAAAAAGCCACTGGTTTGAATTGTTAGTGTTCAGTCTCTGTTCCTACCACATGATTTATCTTACAGCCATAACCCTTTCTCCTGATAGCCTTGTCATGTGAAGAATGATTAAACTTCTATTACAGATCCTACTGTTAAAGGAAATATGACGTCTATTCCCATTTTAAGAATTGCTTCTTTCTTGTCACTCTGGTAATTATCAAGTCCCTATAGTAGCAGCTTCCAAGCATTTAGAAACAGAAAATATCTCCCTCACTTTCCTTTTTAAGCCTGTTGGAGAAAACAATTAATTAATTTGTTTATGTCTGCATGTATAGGATGAGTGAGGGCAGCTTGTGTATGTATAAATAAATGACTGAATGGAAACTAAATGATTTAAATGAATGCTACATTTGGACATGAAAAATTTGAGTCTTGTGGTTAATTTTGTTTCCAAGAACTGCTTCAAAAACACCATCTCATTTGAGCTCACACATTCACAAGCCTCCACATCTTAACAGTTTCTTAGGACAGCCATCATAAGACGCCACTGCAGAGGAGAGATGAGCCACCTGATTTTCAGGCTTTTTCTCACAAATGGTTTGCCCCTCTGGAAGATTAGAGCCACTAGCTCTGAGGTGGATGCAGTCTGGAGCTTTCCCCTGTTACTAATGTATTCTAATTCAGCTTTTCAGTATTTGCTTCTTTCATGCAGTAAGCTCTCAGTCCCTAAGATGTGATATAGTTTTGGTGTATTCTTCTAAAGCAGTGAGACCTTAAAGCTTTTTAAATGCTGCATAGATACCAAGCGCAAACTGGACAGCAGAGTCTAATTTCCTGTGCAGTTTCTTCAAATAAAAGTCCAGGCTCGCACACAGAGATTTAGTAACAGATGTTTTGCCTTGAGATTTATGTTGGTGGGTGGAAGAAACAATGACAAGAAGCATACAATATCTGAAAAAGAACAGGTACTCCAGAGCATCAAATAAATATTTACTTGCAAATTTGAAAACAAAAGCTAACGATTAACTAAGCATAAACTGTTTTGCCAGAGTCATTCTGGAAGCATTCTTTATTACCCAGGAACTGCTCAAGTTAAACACATTCCTGAAGCACTTTAGAAACATATTTTTTTCCTTCTGATCTGTGCAGATGGTGGGCTGCTGATGACTCCTGCTTGGGAGAAGTGAGAAATCAAATTAGACCCTTTAATAGGACGTAGAGGAAGAACAGCATTATGAAGGGACCTTAAACTGGCCAGTGCTCTGAGAAGGCTTTGCCTGAACCTTCTCCTGTAGCAATCTCTCAAAGACTGCAATGATTTTAAACTCAAATAAACTAGGTTTTATTGGAACATGGACTAAAATATTAGCTTTAAAATAGAGAAACCNAGAAACAAAAGAAACAGTAACAAGGACACTGATGAGCTACTAGCAAAAGTAATCAAAACTACTAATAAATATTTATTCATACTCATCAGAAACAAAGGCCTGCCAGAAAATTTGTAGGGTCCCCTGATGACCAGGATATGGAAGACACTCTCAGAGAAGACAGAGCAATTCCAGAGGTGGTAGAGACTTTTGTTGCATCAGTGTTCACCGCAGAAGAAACAAGGGATATTCCTATTGAAAAATCATTCTTTATGGGGGACTCATCAGAAACTGAAGTGATGCTGAAGGGATGCTGGAACTAACTGAAAAATGAATAGTCACATATCACCAGGACCAGAGCACATTCACTCATGAGATCCAAAGGAAGTCAAGGATGAAATAGCTGAATTACTAATCATGGTATATGCCCTCTTACTTAAATTGCACCTGTACCTGAGGACGCAGGGGTGACATTAAGATGTCTACTTCTAAAAAATGTTTCCAGAGAGTTATGGGGAATCAACAGGCCTATAAAGTCTAATAGCTATATAGAGAAAATCAGTAGAAATTATAATAAAGAATGGAATTAATGCACATGTGGTACAGCACATTTGATTTAACTGGCAAGAGTCAACCTGTTTTGTTTTGTTTTGTTTTGTTTTTTTGAGGAAGTCAGTATGTTTTTGTAAAGGGAAGCTCTTAATTGCAAATCTTTTACAGTTCTTTGCAGAGATCAATAAAGGTATGGATAAGGATGACGTGACTGATAGATCCTTAAATTTTCTGAATGCTTTTGATACAGTCTTTGATTTTTACTGCAACATTACACCTGTGATGTAGGAGGCTCACCGATAGAGGCAAGATATAGAGCAAAATGAACCTTTATTTTAATATGGCTATGGTAATGTCCTGTTATAGGCCAGATGACTCCTGCCCACTGTGTCTTTGCGAGTACATTGCTGCTCCTGGGACTGGTTTCAGACAGCACAGAATACTTCTGAGTTGCAACAAACCCCAGACAATCCCTTCTGTGCCTGCGGTATTTATTATCTGAGAGTCCCAGATTTCTGCTCTCTGTTCCTCTAAATAGTTTCTCAGTCTCTGCATGAGCTGCAGGCTCCCCGCTCTGAGCAGAAACTCTTGTGCCACAGAAACTCCACTTCTGTGAGCAAACATATACCCTGGGAAGGAGGAATCTTCTCCTGCCACCTAGAAAGGTCCATCTCACCCAGTTAGTCCCCTCAAGGGACATAATGCGAGGCAAGAATAAGCAGCCAAACAGAGCTTGCCCATCACTGCTATGGACAAAAGGGAACATTCCTGCTGATTAGCAGGAAAGCTCTGGAAGCACCTGCTGCCAGCTCACAAATGGAAGCATCCTTAGTGGGCTCAAAGCTGTGGAGGCCGTTGAGATATCAACTGCCACACAACATCCTGGCATAACAGAAGTTGTGTAGGGAAAACAGGGAAAGAGACAATGTGATTTTTTCAAGGAGGCAAGAGAGGGACACTATGGCACACTGATCAACAACTGAAGAATGTCCTTTAATAACCATGATCAGATAAAAAGCTGTTAATCTTACTTATATTCAAAGACAGGCAGCTTGAGAATTTAGGAGGTGCAACCGGGCTCTCTCTGTGAAGCAGATCTTTCAGTGCCAAAGAATCCAGCCATTTACGTCCTCAAAGGGAATCTACCAGATTTTGTGCCACATTTAGATGCCTTTCTAACAGCTGAGAGGTAGCTGAGTTCAAATTATATGAGCTGAATTTATATGTATTGCCTCAATTTCTCATTGTTGCAATTTTAGTCATCTCCCTACTTCAGATGTTTGCAGCTATTCTCTTGCCATCCACAGAGTATCACCACATCATTAAAGCACACTAATTTTCATCATTCATCTCTTAAATGCACACTAGCTTCATCAGAACCTTCAGTGTATTAGATACGGTAGAACTCAAACTTGTTTGTTGTTTTGCTTTTCTGTGACAGAAAATCCAAGTGCCTTTAATTGTTTTGCAACTTTTATTTTACAGTTTTGCCCATAAATTGTTGATGATCTTGGTTGTTTCCAGGTGTTTTTATCCTAAAAATGATTGAAGTCCTAATCCAGCACTGAGGTTAAAATAAAAATAGCTATGCTGGATCAGCCTGGAGATGCATAGTACCTGATAGTATAAGAAACGGGGTAAGCATTACCATGTAGTTACACATCCCCTCTTATCTCCCAGCAATGTGTGGCTTAGGGATTTCATTAGTGGTACAGCTGTGCAGTATAGAATATGGGAGGAGAGATCGCGAAACAGAGATGCAGTTCTACAGATCTCCCCACAAGACAGAGAAACTTTCCACCTGCTAGATGCCGCGTGAAGATCAGAGACGTGGCTTTAAGATATACAAGAGATAAAAATGGCTAAAAAACTGGGTGAGGTAGGTTGGCGGAGGAAAAGATAACTATCTGCTCATCATTGTGCTGGAAGTATTTTGGCCAGAGCTGAAAATCAAGCTATATATGTTTATAAAGCTGTGCTATGACATTTAGGCCACGTTTTTTTGGAATATGCTATTCATGTGAAAAAAATTCTCTACTTTCTCTTCTTTTTTACCTTAAAGACACAAAGAAAGTGTAGGTCTTAAGCTAATGTAAATGATCTGCACCAAATTTGATGGACATTACCTAATTTATACAACATGAGGATTTGGCTCATATTCTTTGGAATTTGTTAACAGACAGCCCCAAAGGAATCTATCAACTAGAAACACACGAAAACCTTAACCTTCAACATAGAAAAATAAAGAATTTGAGATATCTACAGGAAAAATTGGAGGAAATGGAGTTCGGCGAATGCAAAGGTATGACTTATTGAAATCTTGGAGAAAGCTCAGGAAAGATAAACAGTCACTCTTGATTATAGCATAAGAATACACCAAAAATGTTATTATCACACTCCTGTCCTAATGCAAGACACCCTAAGAAATCAGAGTGGAATACATTCTGCTAAACATAATTAAAAGGATAAAAATGCAAGATTTATAAAGAGAAATATGCAAAGGATATGACTGCTCACTCTACTGGGAAGTGATATTTTAGGAGAAAAGTTCTTATGTATCTTTTAAAAGGTCTGCAGAAACACTGAGCGGCCTCCTGGCCTTACCTTCCTGGAACATCAGAGAGGCAGCTCTCTGTAATGCAGCATCCAAGTGCTTTTTTTGCAGCACACTACACACTATGGCTAGTGTCTGTCATATGGTTTTTGCCTTCTCTGATGAGAAGGACAACTCATGTCATACATCTGAGTTTTTCAAATCATTTACCAGCTATACTTTTATTTTAGAGAAAGCAGGGGCATAGACCTGTGTCTGGGATTTCTAGCGGAAGGCAACGATATTTGTAAATGAGTTCCTGGATGAGGACGATCTACATATAGTTGCTGCCCCATGGAGAAGACACGTCGTCACCTGTTGTTAGGATAGGTTTCCTTGAAGGAACTCAGAAATAATAATTCTCATCTAAACTAGCAGTTCCTGAATTGCTGTTCTTCAAGGGGCACATATAGTTCTCGAAGTACAAATGACTCAACACCTAATCTTACTCCAAAAATTAAAACAACTTTTACTAAAAGGTATGTCTTGGTGGTTATGTCAGTGGGTTTATGATTTTGTACTGGACATTTTCCTGGTTACCAAGGAGAGATTCTGGTACAAATAAAAATTTCAATCCAAATAGAAAAATGAATTTTAAGTAGAAAATTAACCCTATTTTATTACTGGAAGAATTCACGTGTACTGGACTCAAAACCTGGGTATTTTCATTGGCTGCCTTTAAAAAGCAAAAAAACCCCTTTGTATTTCTGTGCACACAAAGTGGTCACTTAAAGGCAAAAGCGAATAAAGAGCATTTCACTTAATTTATACATCCTTGTGTGCTTGGTTAGCTGCTGTGAAATATCATTTGCTTTTAGTAAGAAGCCACAGGTATCGAACTGATTGTTACAGTATCTTTATGAGAAATCGCTGCAAGTTGGGGAACACTTTCTATTTCACAGCAGGTCTGTCCTTTAATTTGAGTAACTGACGCACTGTGGCTGGAGGAAGAAATAGTGAACTTTTGATTTCAGCCAGCTTTCCCGAAGTACACACAGATGAGCATACAGATAAAGCAGACAAAGAAAGGGAAAATCTCTAATTGCAATGTGCTGCAGGCTGGTTTCTGGCCGGCAGCAGGCTCTGCCTTAGCTCTGCTGAAGCAGGAGGAAAGCAAAGGACAACGTCACACCAGATGTCTGCTGTTCCTGCTAGTGAGCAGAGCAAGGGATCGGCTTGGCTACAGCATCGCTGCTGCCAAAACTCACTTAGATGCCATTTCATCACCTCAGGGTCTGAAAGGCAGCCCTGTCCTTTTCAGACCTGAGCTTCCCCCATCATCACCCAAAGGTGGATCTTCAAAGGCTCAAGAGAGCAACTGGACCTCTGCTGTGAGGACTATGCAGCCAGACAGGAGAAAGAAGAAAAGATCAGTGCTGCTTTGGGAATACCTCCCCAAAGATGCTGGATGGGTAGGGGTGGATTTCCTTTATGTGAAAATGTGCTGCGTCAAGAGGAGGAGGGCTCTCCCCTCGTGACAGCATCTTCTGGGAGGGCATTGACACCTCTAGCACACATTTCTCATTTAGTGCCCTCAGTTGCTCTGTTCCTCTCATTCCCATATGTGACTAAAGACTGCCTGAGAGATGTCTTACCAAAATGATGATGTCAGTCATTTTTTCGGGTTGGAAATGGGAGCAATGAGCAAACCTCACATCCGTAGGGCTGGTGGAGTAAGGGAGAAAGTAAAAGAGAAGTGCTGTCTTTTTATTTCACAATGATTCTCTTGCACCTATACAGAAATTCAAAAGACTGTTTTAGGGCACCTGGAGGCTTCTTCCCCAGCACCTGATCTGGTAATGCATCCCTATATTCTGTGCTGACTTGTAGCTGACTGCAACAAGTTTATCCTCAGTGAAGTAAATTCCACTACTGGGGATCCAAAAAACTGAATTTTCTTCTCCAAAGAAGAAATGAAGAGTAGAAACATAAACAGCTAATGGCCTATTCGACTAAAAAAAAAAAAAAAAANAGGAGGGACCTTCTGCAACACTAAAAGCTTGGATGATGCAGAAACTCAATTCTTGGTTCTGTCTTTTAATAAATACACAATACTGTTGAGGATATTGGCTCTCTTTCCTGAGGAAATCCAGCATGCTCTTAACAATTCCTGTACATTGCCAGGCAGACATCAAAACTACATGGCCAAAAATGTAATATCCTTCTTTCTATATATGTAGATGGAACAAAGAAGTAACCCTTTGAAACCAGATCTTTTAAAGATGGCTTAAATTTTCAAATGAAGTATTTTTGGTGGAAAAAATGAGTTTCTACTAAGCAGAAATGTCTGCTCTCAGAAACTTTCATTTTCATTATACACCTGAAAATGGCCCAAACCTGGAGAAAATTCTGGCCAAGTTTTGAAATTCTTTTTAGCTTTCATGTTTGTTTATTTTTACAGAAGATCTAAGTGGTCTGCAATAACTCTTCTGTCTTTAATTAACTCTACAATACTTTTAAGAAAGACACTTCTTATAAAGCGATAAAACAATTTCAGTCATTCTATAGAAATCAATGATTTCAATTCAGTATAACAACAAATAATTTGTGGCATCCAAGTACAAGATGATATCACTATTTCACATCTGCAACAAACATCAATTTAGGAGGAGTACGAGAAAATTATAACCCCTTATGTTAAACGTTCATTCTTATCCTTCTTACCATATGCACAGGCTCCATGTGGAATCCCCTGGTGTTTTAAAATGCAACGTGCTTGGCCTACTGCTGGGATAATAGCTTTAGTTACATTTCCTATTATGATTTATTCAATCCTATTCTCTAAAACAATTATACAAATGGTAGAGTGAAAAAAAAAAACCTCAAGGCAATATAAAGTAACATTATAGGTTTCATTAAATCTCACTAAAATGGGTGGACTGTTATAACCACAAGACCTTAAGGTACATTCAAAAACACATTCCAATCCTGCTGCAAAAAATAGTTTCCTCCACCATAAATTTAGGCCTTTTACTGCTAACAGTGCACCATGCGGTAGCGTGTAAAGATACACTGAGCCAGGCTTAACAAGTTAACTGCCACAGTAGGAAGAGTTGCTCCATGCCAATGCACTACGGTGCCAAAGCTGGTTGGTCTGTTATGAAGCCTCATGAGGATTTTTGCTGTCATTTGGCTTGAGGTCATCCATGCAGGAGCACCAGAGAAGGGCTGAGCAACCAAGCCAGAGAGAAGGCTGCTATAAGACCTAGGTTTTAGTCTAAGCTATTCCTTTGAGAGTGGCCAAGAGCAGAACACTAAAAACGCCACTTTTCAGGCTGAGTGCTGACTGAAAGAGGTGTCAAAATATTAAGAAAGTCAAATATTTCTGTTAGGTCCTCCTGGGTGAGAAAACATGACTTTTCAAATGCTTACTAAAGTAATGGGGAGGCATCAAAGAAACAACTGACTCCATCACCACACTTTTTCTAAAAAATATCCCTCGATTATTTAACTTTGAACTGCCCAATTAGGATGAAAGAATAAAGGTAAATATAAAGGTAGGAATTATGAACAAGGCTCATTGTACTTTTCATTATAAAAATCAGCAAATGTCTTTTTCAGTACTGATTAATTTGTCTTGTAGAAGAGTTTTGAATAGACAAAAGAAAGTAACACTACGTCAGGACGCAGACGTCACACAGCTTTGTACTACATCTTTTTGATGTTCCTAAACTAGAAATCTTTGTAAATACATTTGATAATTAACAACTGAAGTATTAATTGCACACATCCTTAGTGGGGGATAATGAGAATGGCAAAATTGAATTATTTTCTAATGCTTAACAATTTATTTGCTTTGCAGAAAACCAGATTTGTTGAAATTGGGTCCACACAGAAAGTTAGCAGACTTCTATTATATCTCTCTATATAAAGTCTCGTGTTTAATACAGGCATAGGGTTTTGCATGTATGCAACTTATTTCAGGATTTCCTGTTGCCCTCTTCTATGGACTGGAGCTACTTTGAGCTATACAAGGACTAAGGGAGGAAAAGAGTCCTAGTGGGGACAACTAACGGCAGGAAGGGAGGGAATAGAAGTACCTGATGGGCACATTTCATTCCTTCTTTAGCCTATGACCTAACATACAGTTAAGCAAAGAAAGAACTTCCGTAATTGTTCAGCTGCGTTACAAAAAAAGAGAAATCTGTGCTGTGGTTTATACAAGGCCTGGCTGACCTTGAACACTCACACACAGCTTCCCCAGAGTCAACTCCTACAACTTGGATAGATAAAAACCAGGCATCTGCAAGACAGATGGGACAACAAAACGTTTTAGTTGTAGTTCAGGACCATGTTACAGCTTCTGCAGAAATCCACTGCTACAAGTATCTCCTTCCTTCTCTCTCCTGCTAGCCTGGGTTGGAGACACAATTTGAGAGTCCAGTGTGACCTGGGAGTTACCAAACCTGGGCTGCGGTGGGCCAAAGGAGCAGTGGGAAGAGATGCAGAAGAATACAAGGGGAGCACTAGGGGTTTACTGGGTTTGATGCTCACTTGCTTAACTCTATTTTTAACAGCAGGTCTGTCATGGTAGTAAAGAACAGTAATATAACTAGAACTGTCCTCATTCACATCACTTCAGAAGAGACGCCATGTTCACATCACTTCAGATCTCTTATTTGGTCTCAAATTCCTGACATAATTTTAAAATCTTTGGCAGTCGCTGTCTGTGACGCCACTTGTAGGTTAGATTTCTCAGTAGATACGCTGCAGTTCTGGCAGATAGCACAGCCTGTGATACTCCTTCCTAGCAAATTCCTCATCTGCTTTATTAACACTGGATCTATATTACATGCCAGCAAATCCTATTACTTTATGGTGTAATACTACACTCTGTGTTACTGTGAGCACTTTACATCAGTCCTGTTCAGCGCCTTTAAAGTAAATGCTAATTGGGTGGTTTAAATCTTCTTTCCCACTTCCTTTTCCCCTTCTCCATTACCACTCTCCTTCACTTTCATATTCCCTCCTTCCCCCAACCCTCTTCAGGTCTTCTTTTCAGATCCTACAGCGGTTTCTCCATTTTTCAATTATCACCTGCACCAAGATTTTATTTTCTACTTGGTTTCTGGCAAGCCACTTGGCCATTTATGTACTGGAGTGTCCCACTGATGGCGGGTTGTGTCTCTTCTTGTAGCTGCCAAGCCAGCAGTGGGAAGTTCCCACACATCATGCAGAGGTGCTTGACCTGACAGCCACAGTCTGGAAAGCCTTGCACCAACTACCCTTCTTGATGCCATCTGCCATCTCTGTCTCACACCTTTCCCAGTCAGAAGGACAGAAGGAAACATATCAACGTGCCTGAAACTATGTGCAAGAAACCTATATTCCTTTTAAAAGAAGAGGCTTGCTGGACAAGAATCACAGAAGTAATGAGTGGTTTATTTCGTGTCTCTTTCTGATTCACCTTTTTCTTCTAAGGATGTTTCGTACTTTAGGCTTAGAGAATGACAGATCCGTTTGCATGCTGGTGTAAGTGATAATAAATTAGCTGCCTAAATCCCTGCTTCCTAGTGTACCGAGAAAATAAGAGACATGCTTATTAACATTTTATGCAGCCTCTGGATAGAAACAATATATCCAGAGTCAACAAACAGCTCTTAGATTCAATACTGAACTCTTTAGCTGCTTAAAAATGATTTCCTTAAGGTTTGCTAGAAGGATACAGGGATTCCCTTGAGCTCAGATCACCATAATAGAGACGTTCTCACAACTGTATTTATTTCTCTTTATGCACTTGCAAATGGCCTGAGTTGTAGCCGTGATGGAGTTAAATGCGGCCGCTAACATATTTATGGTTCAAGAGTCTACAGCCTGGCTGTAGACAAATCCTGGAGCAGTTATTTAGGACTTTTTCTCCTGTTGTGTTTTTTTGTTTGTTTGTTGGTTGGTTGGTTTTGGTTTGGGGTTTTGGGTTTGGGGTTTTTTTTCATTTTTTTTTTTTTTTNCTGTTTAATAATAGCAATTCTTGGACAATGTTGCAACCACTCCTGATCACTACAACCTCTCTTTCACGCTAGCTGCTCCAGCTCCTACCTTGCTTCTCTGCAATCGGTTCAACATTCATTTGAGTTTCTCATGTTTGTTGATTGGAGAGGGTTTCTCGAAGTACTCTAAAAATATCCGGAGGGAACTGCATTCTCCAGCCCTGGCTCTTGAAGCAATTTAGCCTTGTATTGTCCCTTTGAATCACATGACTATTACTTGATTATTTTTTCTGACCCTTGGCACCAAATTTGAGCATCTGGTCTCCTTTCGAGGAGTACTTTGAAGCTGTATTTCACTTGTATTTCTACTTTCATGACTGTCTACTCCCCTTTCTACTGTTTCCTTCTGCCAACCATTCCCTCCTTCTCTGCCTGCCCACTTGTCTTTGCTTTTCCTTTGATGTTTTACTTACTCATGAGAATACTCTCTCTTGCGCTCCAGCTGGGTTTTTTGTCTTCACGCAGATCCCTTGCTGAAACACAGCTTCACATTGTCCTTTAAACAATCTTCCTGCAAATAAATTATTTAGGCACACACACATGCACACATCTTGTAAAATAATTGCTGATTCCAAAGTGGCTGATTTTATTTCTGACTTAATTTTGCTTTTGCAAAACCATAAGGCCCTACTGGAAGAAAAATCCATTGTCCTCTGAAGGAAGTAACATTTTAACATAACAAATAATTTTTTTCCATGTGATCAATACATAATTTTTCCTGTGAAATATGAAAAGCTTTGTTTCTGAGTGGGAGCAGGTGTAACAGATCCCCCACAGAGCTTTAGCCAACTCACAGAGTACGCTGGCAGTTAAAATAATCTACTAAGCATTTGTGTGGAAGCTTCTGATCTGAATATTCCTTAAAGTAATTGACCACACTCAAAATTTCTGTCCAAACACTTGGATCCATCTCTGTAAAAGAGATGATAAATTCTTTCATCATCAGTGCCCATATATATCCTACATAGAATCACAGAATAGTCAGGGTTGGAAGGGACCTCTGGAG
>RSEF01000005.1:53426138-53496784 GCA_003993805.1 Himantopus leucocephalus | reverse complement strand
GATGATCTTCAAGGTCCCTTCCAAGCTAAACCATTCTGTGATTAAGCCTGCAACTGAAATGCTGTGCAGGACTTGAAAACAGCATAGCTGAAAAGAAATCCTCAAAACTACCAGTGATGGAAGAAGAATACAGACCAGCCCTGCAGGGCTCAAGTCCATCATGAGCAAACCCAAAGCTCTTTGAGAACATCCAGATGCTGCTGTGTAAGTGCTGAAGAAATTTCAGGAAACACAAAAGGGAAATATATGAAAAATACTTGCTTTTCAAATGCACTGATTTCCAGGGGACAAGCTCCCAATTTAAAAACATGGCCTGGCATTCTTTGCATCAAAATACAAACCTTTAAATTTGGCTACATGAAAATACAGTTTGTTTGAGTAAGGCTTTTCTTATGGGTGTCTCTGACCAACTACCTACATTTATAGAGAATTTCAGTGCTGGGAGCATCACGCATGGAGTTGCTCTAATCTGTGTGGTCCCCCTCCTTTCCTCGTACTGCTTTTTTATACAGTGGGTTTGAACAGCTCGGTCTTCATATTAAAATATTCTGGTGTTCGGCAGTAGAAAGCTAAGGAGGGTCTTCCTTGAAAAGAATGAGAAACAACTAGAGTCCTGAAAGGAGTGTGTTCCCAGGAGAAACTGAGAGGACTATAACTGCACAATTTAAGCAATATTTAAGGAGAGATATCATAATAGCCTGTAAGGATTACAAGGTTGTAAACATGAATGGGGGATAAGAATTTTACAGGAAAGTCCAAAGCATGTCAATTAGTATTTTAAAATTAAACAAGGAGAAATTAATCTAAGTAGCGGTATCATCATGCTCTGTGATAGATGTTGGAGTGGAAATTCTTTTTAATTAAAAGTGCTGGAAGGGGAAAGTATTATTTTGATAAATTTTCTAGTTTGAGAGAAGAAGTTAGAATTGAAAACTACATATTTTCTGGCTTGCCATGATTTAAACTTAGAAATTTTAGCTATTTCTAGATGTCTAAATAGTTTAAAAGGAAGTGATATGTGTTATTCAAAATCATTGAGATTTTGTGCTTTTTTTTAGCCTTGATTTAGAATGAGAAAACTATTTTCACATCTCAAAAACTGCATCTGCTTTTCATGATTTCATAATACTTATGCACCATTGTTCCTAGGGAGTCGCATCCTGTTTCCCTGGTATCCTTTTTTTCTATTCTTATCTGGTTTAATATGTGATTTGATATGCTTCACTCCGATCTCTTTCAGCCCCCTTTGTTTTTCCCTGATCAGTGTTCTGTGACATGTACATTTTGCTTTCAGTTTTCATTCATTAAAATGACATTTCTCATCTTCTGCTTCACTGCACTGTTGAGGACTTGCCACTTCTTTTCCTCACCCTCTCTGTTCTTACTCATGGCAAATGAAATAATTAATAAAAGCAAAAATCCTGCTATAGGTACCTACAAACCCTGCATACAAAATTTGACTACTTCAGACGTCACTTGGAAAGGTGAGGTTCTGTGGCAACATGGAGACATTTTGGCATTTTTATAATGCTAAAAAGAAAATTGGGCATTTATGTCCTTGGGAAAAGGTATTTCAAGACAAATTCTCAGCCACTTTTTTTTGGCTGAAGATCTTTTTTTTTACATTTCTGGAGTCATTTATTAAACAAACATAAGAGTCAAGTTCATCAAACCACACCTGCTTTAATAAAAAATGGAAGTAACCTTTTCTGAGGACAATGTTTTAGATGCTGCTCCCCATCAGAAATGTCCTACAGAAGGTAAGTGCTCTGAGGAAGACCTGGCAGACAGGTCTACCACCCCTTTCAGCTGGCTCAAAACGTATCTTCTCGTTCTGAACAAGATATTATTGATTTGCTCTCCCTCCCTCTACTACTTCATCTATTTTTAACCAGGTTCAATCTCCTAAAACCTCAGGAACTATTATATCTGTATTCAGGCCAAACATGTTGTCTGGTGGCACAACAGAGCCCTCCTTAAGTCACAGTGCACTGCAGGGAGTCACAGTGCACTGCAGGGAGTCTGGAGAGACCAAGTGAAGAAAAGTGGGTGGGCAGTTTTAAATATCACCAGTGACATACTCCAAAAATCTTCTCCGTGGTGGGATTTTCTGGATGATTTTCTCCCAGTGTGAAAACTGAAAATAAGGAAAAAATTAAACACTGCCGCAAAGAAAATTTAAATCTATTGTGAAAACACTTAGTATCTTTCTAGTCTTATGCCTCAGGTCTCTCTCTGTCGTTGCCTCACGAAATCAAAACAGAATGTGCAAAAAAAAAGAAGGAATATTTTATTATAATCTTTCAAAGCTCTTTTTGTTTTGTAAACTTAAACCAAACCACAGTTAAACCTGTAAAACTGAGAAAATTCTGGTGAATTATTTAATTTTTTTCCCCTCATGTTCATAGAAAATTTGCAAACTTACTATCAGTTTTTCTCATTAAGGAGAAATTAAAATTGACATTGAATAACTTTTCTAGCCATTTCTATTAATTTAGTTGAAATTCAGTACAGGGTTACATATTGTTCTGTAACAGAATTTGTTACAGAAAAATGTTACAAAGTTATAGGCTATTTTATAAGGAAAACCCAGTACTAGTTGGCTGGAAAGGCTGGTTTTGGTCTACATATTAGTACACATATACTGGGAAGAAGAGTCAAGTGAAGCATAGAAGCAACCTTGAAACTGCAGTGGTATGAAAGAACATAATAGAACAGGATATTAAATAATCAGATATATAATAGCTAGCAGAAACTTAATTTTGTGTAATTGCCAAAATAGCTGTTTAGTGTCAAATAATGAATGATGTTATGAAAGGATTAGTCTGATACTTTGTTCCAGTTCATAAATGTCACAATTTATTATTCCATAGCTTACATATTTTTTTAGGTGAGATAACAGTTAATTTTCACTTCTTGCATACAAATCCTATTCATTGACCAGAGAAATGAATGTCTTGCCTTAGAGATTGTCTAAATTTTATATACCCGAATGAGTCAACAGTGAGATTTTTTCACATCTCTTTTGTATCTTAGTGTTTTGAAGGGGAAATAACAATGCTTTTGGACCTCCAAGTCTATGCACTGTAGGTCAGATTCTACCGTAAGAAGCAGTTGGCCTTGGGCAACTTTATTCTATGTGGTTTTTATGGACTTCATGGAATTATTAGTGGCATGACCTGCCACTCACACTCAGTGTAAGCAAGCATGGGAGCATAAAAGCACCAGGTGTGTTATAGCTTTTGTACTGACATAAGCCTCACTTTAGAGTTATGATGAGCGTTACCAGTGCATGATATTATTAGCTACCATTGTTCTTCACAGTGCTGCTACAGATCTCGGAGGTACTGTAGGGACTGGATGCCAGATCTTCAAAACAGCACAGCAAGTACTTGCACACATGAATAGCAGTCAAATTTGTATATTATCCATGAAGAATATGGAAAGCAGTGGGAATTGTTGATGCCAAATGCATTGTAACTGTAGCCTCCTGATTTAAGATACTTACGTGGAAATGAGCAGTTCTATATTCCTGGTTCATAGTTACTTGCCAGGTGACTGCTTTCAGAGAATCAGCAGAAAATATGTATTATTTTTTTAATAGGTATTGAATGGTAGGTTATTATTTTAGCTTTATAAGGAACTATTTTAGACTTCCACAGTGATCTCACTGATTACTACCACCTATTACACGAAGTAAAGTCTTTCCCCATGCACGAGCTGGTAACAGTCAGGATTTCAAGTACAAGATACATGTTCAATGAACACAACTTAAAGGAATTATTAAATGTTTATTTCTGTATTCTGCCTGTTACCAAGCAGCAATACTGAAGCCAGGAAGGAAATCCACAGGATTTCCCTTTTTCTCTTTTATGTTTTTCTCCTCTTCTCCTTTTGCTCTTTCCCTTCTACTGCTGTCCAAGTTTTATGCTCATTGGTGGTGAAATGGCGAGAAACAGAAAACTCCATGGAAGAAATGCAAAAACTACAGGTAAAACTACAGCTTCTCAGAGCCAGGGGTGAACTTCCCATAGGCTACAGAGGGCCAGACTTTCCCGAAGCTTTAGAAAAATCTCTTTGTTAGAAATACCAAGCTACATATGAAAAAAGGGCAACTGTGGAAGGTAACAGTCCTAAAGACCTAAAAGATTGTGTCAAGTATGTGTGTAACGGGGGAGGAGCTTAAGTCACAAGTTTTCAAGTTGTTTTCAATTTTCTTTTCAGTGTGCAGAGCCCTGCCTAGTGAATTGAAACCTCTGGATTAACAGTTTGTTTTCCGTGTTTACTTTTCACAGGCTGATGAGAAGCTGTCCTTCCATACCCAGGGGCTGCGGAATGAGAACCAGTGCTCTGGAGCTTACACAGAAAGAGAGACTCCTTTAGAAAGCAATCTAAACCAGGAGCTTTACTCATTAACTTTTGCTGGACTGATGCCACCCAGAGCAAGCCCACGTTCCATTGTCCAGGGTAGGTTTTAATGAAGGGAAAAAAAAACAAACCCAAAATATCTCCACTGGTGTCTTTTATTAAGTAATGCAAAATACAGTATTAATTATGACACTGCATGCATTTTAGACAATATAAATGCAAGCCTACAGAAAATGTGACAAAGAAACCCTCAATTACTTTTGAGGTAGTATACAAGGAAAAATAGGAAAGCAGAAACACAGTGGATTAAAAGAACAAAATATTGGTATCACTTTGTGCATACATTAGTCACTCATAAATACATTTGTATGAAATAACTTAAGATACAATTCCATTCTTGTTAAAAAATATACCTCTTCAAATTCACCGTTCTTGTTTGGTTTTTTTTTTCACATGACATTTTATGGTATTTTATCAGGTGGATTTATTTTTGATCACTGCCGTCATGATTTTACCCTTTTCCTCCAAGAGTTTAGGCACAGATGGCCTCATGCACAAAAAATAAATAAGAAACCTGCTTGAAGGGAAAAGAATTCTGCTCAAATAGCTTAGGATAGTCTAATAAATACCATTTTGTTTATAAAAATATTTCAGGTTTATAAAAGAGGGGAGGGGACGGTCTCCCACGTGGAAAGGATGTTAAGTGAAAAGTGCTGTATAACATTTTTGAAGAGATTTTGTTTTAAACATATAGTACCATTATGAATATATATTTTATAATAATCCTGTTTCTTAGAACCTTGTTATTCACTAGAAGTATCAAATGCTGTTCGCTTCCTTTTGTTTGTTGTCTTATTGCCGTTTTGGAAGATGCCTAGTTCAGAAGGGTTCCGTATAATTGTGCTTTTGTAAGGCTGTCCTTCCGACTCAAACCAGTACTCCCAGTCCGTTGAAACTGCTGCTGTTTGCTGTGAATACCCGAATGGCTTCCTTGCTCCATGGAAGACTGGTGGATTTCTGAAGCCTCCATTGAACTCTGGTTGAGGGACTCTGCTGAGCTGTTGGGGCTCACATCCACGTATTCTCGTTTCAATACTGGGCTATTTTCGATGTTTTTGCTACTGCATAACTGGACGGTGATCCTTTCATTTTTTTGGTCTCTTGATTCTTTTGTTTTGTAAGTGGGCAATTTGTCCTGTTTACAGCTAGTGCTGATGTCAATATTCAGGCCACTGTCTGTTCTCAGGAAGCAAGAATCCACAAGTCTGCTTTGGCAGATATCGTCTCCCTCCGAGCAGCTATCTGCTTTGTAACTAGCATAGATGGGGCTTGTTCGGCTGTCTCCCTTCTTAATAGGGCTGCTGTAGTACTGCTCTGAAAAACTGCAGGGCGACAGCCTGCCAGTGTTCCTGTAAGAGTACGCCCCAATGTCCTCCACGCTCAATTGCCTCCATCGCCCAGGCAAGTCTTCTTCTGAAAGGTGGGTGCTCCTGCACTCGTTCCTCATTTTCTGATTTGCTAAAGCCTGCTGCGGTGCTATGGCTGAGAAATGAAAAGTTTCGTTTGCATAAGGAGGCAGAGTCCTAGCAAAAGTGGGCGAGTTCTCGTTGTCGTCGGCAAGCTCCATGTGCTGCGCAGGTTTGGACTTGGCAAACCTAGGACTTCCCTGATGCTCATAACCTGCAGGTGATTTTCTTTCAAACAGTTCGTCTCGGTTGCTCATGTAGATCGCCTGCTGAGAGGCTGTCAGAGTGTTGGCTTGGGCGTTCTCCTTCTCCTCGGATGTGACGCTGAAGCTGGAATAGGAGCTGGAGGTTGGCAGAGAGGTAATGTACTCTGGGAAGGCTTCATGAGAGAAGCTGGAATGGAAACCGTCTTCTTCGACGGTGCTGTCCGTGGAGTTCTGGGACCGCAGGAACCCCACGTCTTTCACTTGTGTGTCCACACTCTGCCTCCTCTCCCTCCTCCTCTCCTCGGGGCAGTAAAGGGCGGTGTCACTGCAGTAGATGTCTGACTTGTACTGGGGCCTTTGTCCAAGTTTTCCAGCAGAGTCCTGAAAATTGAGATCTCTTGTAGATGGGCTTGACAAGTGTGAAGACAAGCTGTTTGGATCTGGCTTTTCCAGTACTTTGGCAATGACGCAAGTGGGTATGGTATCAGCGTAAGATGTGTGGCACAAGGGGACAGAAAGGCTGCACCCGTGTTTTTCCAGATGGATGCTGACTCTTTCCTGAAAGTCAGATGGCAACTGCAACATAAAGAGATGGCAAAGGGGACAGGAGAAAAAGGTGCACGTCAATACTGGTGTCTGCTTGGGCTTATACAACAGTGACAGATGGGTGCTGTTTATGACATTGCAGAGCTCACTGTATATGGTCCTTTGACTAATGTGATGGCCACAGTCTTTTTGTGCATTTCTGAAAACAAACGTAATCAAATGACTTTCATTTATTAACATTTGGAAGTCTTAATCTGCTTCCCCTCACTGAAAACAGTGTGAAATTGAAATGTTTCCTTCCAAGTTAATTCAGGTTGGATAGGACTGATGTAAAGAATGTGTTAAACAATGATCTTAAAAAGACCGGTCGGGAATTACAGCCTACAGCAACACTTTCCACACTGTGTGCATGGGTGCAATTTGCAGTTGGAGCATGTTGGGGGCTGCGGAGGTCTCTGCTGGGGTGAAGAAAGAGGAGGAAAAAATCAGATGTATTCTGTTCTTCTTTTGCCTTTCTTCAAGCTTGTCTTGCCTCCAACCTCGTGCCAAATTGGCTCCTGCCCTTCAGCGTGGCATTTGATAAACAATGCTGTTTGAAGAGGCAGGAAAGTTGGTTTCACTGACACTTAAAGCAACGATACTGGCTGCTATGACAGAAGTGTTCCTGTGCTGGGAAGAAGCAAATCAAACCAGCTACCTTGTCCCAGCACTCGGACACTGCTTGTCACATCCATCCTCCATGTAAGCCTCAATGTGCTCCCCTCTTCCAGCAGCTGCTACCTGACTGCTTTTCTAGTTTCTTGCTACACTGGCAGAAATAAGAGCCAAGCCCCGAATTTACATGATGATTCCTGTGACACACTACTCAGAATTAATCAATATGTGTGTTACGCATCAGAGATCATATATTTTTTGGGGAGGTCAGGATCAGCTCTTTGGATGGTGGTTCCACCTGCCATTCTATCACGTGGCCCAGAAGAGACTGACAGCCCGCGTTCCTTGGCGTGGCTCAAAAGCCACATAGGTAATGCCTACACAGGTGTCACCAAGCATGCTTGCTAGTCAGATTTTACCTGCATTGTTCATTTCAGAGCTCTGTCAATGATAAAAGAGCGATATCAGAGAGTGCTGCATGATGGTTGTCTCTCAGTATCTCTTATCAATCAAAAGAACTCATATTCGGACTAAGTTTTGAGTTTGTGACTGTGATAGCTCCTTTGATATCCATGTTGATTTACACCACGGAAGAATTCAGCCCCTGAACACTTGGCTGAACTCTGGTTTACTCAGCACTTTCTTTTTATAACCAGAAAACAAGTTCCTCTTTACCACATAATCAGTGATTACCCTTGTAGCCTCAACAGTCTCAGTCCCTCCTTGTTTCTCTAGAGGAGAGAACCCTATAAATACTGAGGTGGTATGTGTGTCCCCCCCGTTTTAGGCAAGAGAAATATAAGGTGCCTGCTCCTTGTAACGATCTCATATCGTATAAAATATGGAGCTCCTCTTTCAGCTTCACTGGGAAGCTTTTAAAGTTGGTTTAAACCCCAAAACTCAATGTAATCAAACTATGGCATGTTGTGAAATGGCATTCTTGTTAATGTGGAGTAGGATGAGTGTTTTTTCAACCAACAGACCTTCCAGGATACTTTGGATTAATCATTATGTTGTTAATTATCTTACATGTCTTCCATTGGAAATAAAGAGTATGACGTTGCCAGTCTGCTGGCAGGCAGCAATATTAGCCATAGTAAGTACAGATGCAACAAAGATTGAATAAACAGGTTGTAAAATAGAGCTGCTGTAAATTGCCACAGAAATGAGGAAAAGAAATACAGTCCATTTAACGTTAAACTGCTGTATGGGGCAGCTCTTATTTTAGTATCCTGAAACACCACTGTTTGATCTATTTTATATACATTATTTAGATTATGAAATGCGTTAAGAAAAAGAACATTATTTTCTGGGCATTGCGCTGGAAACTGGAATTACTAAAATGATATTGCTGTCACATTATTGTATCGTACTATAATTTAGGCTTCTGGACAATATACAATACTTAGGCAATATTTGCATTTGTAAGGAATTTATTGGCTGTGACAGCATGTTCACACTTGCTAAATTAATAAATACTTAGACTTATGAGAGGAGACATTACCTATTTAATTGTGTGTACGACAGTCTGGGAAATTGTGGGGAGATCCCACATTTCTGCTAGTTTTCTGCAAGTGAACCACTAAGTACTTTTAAGGTCCTAATTCCTGCTAATAGAGAGGGTGGTTTCAAGTGTGAGTAATGTCATGATAACTCCTGGATATGAATTGCTAAGAGAAGGCAATTACTAGCAAAAAATAACAGGACCAGGATAAAGCTTATTTTGGAAGTTCTGTCTCTGTTCCAGAAAGTCATTTCCCATTTGGCAGGAGGGTCTCGCTCTCTCCTTATTTACCAAGGTTGTTTAGTGCTCTGAAGCAGTCTACCGGCTTAGAAATGGTTTATACATTCCACATTCAATTTGGCATTACTCCATCACAAAATTGCACAAGAGAGACCATTTAGGGGGAGGGGACATTAAATTGATGGGATTGATGAAGGGAAGGCTGTTCTCCATGACCTTCACCGAAGCAATACACGTGAGGAAGGTGCTATTGCTTTGTGTAGGGCCTGCATCCCTAAAGACAGTCTTGTTCACTAAGATAATATTTGCCTCCCCTTTAAGGAGTCTGCTTCTCAGGCCTAGTTTCCTTGGAAGCGAGGATTATTAATTAAAGTTTACACCTTGGAAATCAATCATTCAGTGCTCTGGTTGCTTTAGAAAAAGATATTTGTTCTGTCAGTCCATTTTAAAATTCAGGTTTAGAAATTAGCTGGACTGGAAAATAGCTTCAGGAGGAAAATGGATTATATCAGGATCTCTGATGCCTGTCATTTCCCTCCTCTCACCCCCCCTCCCCGGCTCCCCCCCCAGCGTTTTGCAGTCGAGAGTTCTCAGCACTTTGGTTTTGCTAAAACCTTTCTTTTTCATGTGATCAACGCTAGGCCCATTCTACCTGGTAGCAGAGGTTTTGGGGAGGAGAGTCCCTCCAAGTTCCATCACTAGCTGTGATTTTGTCAGCACCTCCCTCAGCTGCACAGAATACCAGCGGGTGCACAAGCCCTCCTCTTGCTTAAAAAGGTGGTGGTGGGGGGAGATGCAGAAATCAAAACCTTAAGGGCAAACAAGTTCTGGAATTGATACATGTAAAATAACCTGCTTTCCATAAAATATTTAGTTCCTTGAATGTTCACCAAGTTCGGTCACATTACCTCCGAAAGCTTATGTGCCCTGTCGTAATTCTTGCTGCACTGGAGCAACTGAGCAGCTAAATTGCAGTCCTTCCTATAGAGCTCCTAGAAAAACAAAAAAATAGCCTGTTTTTTAAAGTTTGCAAATAGCTTGTGGCTTTCAGCCTTTCTCCCACTACTGAGCAATCTTTTAAAAATTGACTTTGGGAAAATTCGGAGCATACTTCAACTTTTAAATACATCAAGATTCCGTGTTTCTTGCACGGTCCGGAGATGTTTGCCCTTTTGCTCCGTGAGGGCTGATAAAATGACTAAAAAGAAAATTTTGAGAACTGTTACTACAGAACAGTAATCTGCATTTCAAAAGATGGATACTTACCGTTAGGAGCTGGGCTTTATACTGTTAGTATGTATGACACTATGAAGGCTAAAATAAACATGATCTTTTAAGCAAAAAGAAAATTTAAGAACAGACAATTTTTACTATTATCCAGATCGGCACTAAGATACTACTTTAGAAAGTGCTTTTAGAAAATGCTTAAATAATCTTATGAGACTGTGGGAGAAATTTGTTGCAGAAATATACATTATATTGTTTTTCAAAAAGGCGGCCTTTGTTTCTTCATGAAAGTTTCTTGCTGGTTCCTAGCTCCTTTCATATCATGCAGAATGCAGCTATACAAATATATTAAATCTCACGGCAAATATTTGATGCTGCAGAACAGGATATTTTTACTGGGTAAGAAATTACCATGAGAATTCCACACAGGGAAAAAGAGAATTTAAACAAGCCGCTTATACTATTTTTGTATTGAATGGCTCCCACAGCCTATTTAATGGGAAAATTCAGTACATAGGTTTGCCCTTCGTCTAAATTTAATTTAGCACACATGAATGTAACTGTATCCTTCAACCAGTATCTTTGGGTCCTTGGAGGTAAGAGTTGTATGTTGCTTCTCCTGATCTAAGTGCCATTAAAACCAAAGTTGGCTTCAGGAATTTTCTTTATAGGTGTGCATAGATGAGATAGACAAAGCATAAAGGTACTATGGATATCAGGCTGTGTTAATCTGTAAAAATTAGAAAATGTTTCTAGAGAAAAGGTGTTGAATACTGGAATGTTATAGTTTTATTGCATGAAGATTTTTAGTGTTCCACTTGTTCTTTTAAAAACTGATAAAGAAACTTCCTGTGAAAAGGAAAGGTAGAAATTCCCTGTTTTGAAATACCATTTTAAAGGTATTCTTTAATAACAGGTGTAACAAGATGTTCCTGGGAGTCTGTGAGGCACGGGGGTAGTAAATGTATTTTTCTTATGATCATTAGTTCATTATATCTACATATTCAAGGTCCTTTAGATACTCTTGGTTTCTAAGTTTTTTATACATGCCACCTCTGCCTTAAATGTCCTGGGGAAGTACATTCATTTATGTAGGTCTTAAATTTTATATCAATACACACTATTTTTATTCCTGAAAACAGTTGCAAACAGTAGGAATCCAAGAATTCAATTTAGAAGCAAAATCTGTTGCATTTGCATGTGATTCTGACGTGTTATATGCACAGTAATCACATCATATATTGCTGCACAATGTACAGTGCAAATAAGTACTCCAAGTCCCGTATGGCATTACTAGTAGGCACAGAAAAAAGAAATCACTCCAAAATCTAATCCTTTCTTCAAAAGCTGTGAGGCTCTGGTCTGTGAAGCGGTTGTCATGGAGAGTACAAAAAACATTTCTGACACGTTATTTTTAGCAGCTTTGAAAATTACTACCGAAAAATTACATGCAAGTTGAATGTGCCATGTGTGCTCTGTCCTCAACATGCTGGGACATGCCACGCGACTGGAGGGACCTTCTGTCCTTTAATGTTTCTCTGAATGGAAACTGGCAACTAGAACAGTAATCAGCAATTAATGCCAAAAGTGTTTTCCATAGTCTAAAACATGTTTTTGCATCAAAAGCATAATTTTACATATCTGTCAGGAGAATAAGGGGAAATATAATCAAAGGAAGAAATATTGGCAAGACACAAACATGTTCTCCCCATGTAGGTTTCTTCAGTTTAACACTGCCTCTGCTTATTAGGTATAATATTAATGGTTTGTTTCACAGTTCTTTAAAATTTGGAAATTAAGCTTTACTTTCATTCATGATGCTACATAACTAAGGGCAAAATTTTGTCTGTGAGTTGACCTCAAGTATGAAGAAGCGTTGCTGTTATTTGAGGCTTCTGGACTATACTCTAATGTTCAGAGTAGTTCAAAATAATTCTTGGAAGAAGAGTATTCGGTACTCCAGTGGAGGCTAAGCTACCTTTTAAAAACTATGAATATTGAAAACACTTCTTCAAATGTAGGCTCAAACCTGACTCCACGAAGTAGTGTAAATGCATGAATACTGCCTGGGAGAGTTTTACAATTCCCTCCCCTCTATTTTAAAACTGAAATAACTCCACTGATTTCAGCTGAATTAGTCTGGCTGCATACATGTGCTTCTAAAACCTAAATGTAGCCCACTGCATTTACCATGTTCCATTAGTTACAGATATTAGAGTTATGAAGTAACTGTTGTTTCAGTACATTTTCAATAAAAGCCAAGGGTCAGATTATGAACTCTTTGTTTCCGTTGGAAAGCTATTAATCGCATAGGAACAATTGACATCAACGGGCATATTAATGGGATCAAATGCTCCCTACTATGATTAAGAGTTCATATGAAATATGGGAAGATTGAATGCAAGATGCTGAAAAATAAGCGCTAAGAGAAACATGTCTTCTGTAGATGAATTTTTTATTAAGTGTCTAAGGAATGGCACAATAATGAACTAAATGCCTGCAATCTTCCTTTCTCTGCTGTCTTTTTAGGTTTGTCTCTGGAAGGTTCTCATGAGCTTGGTTGCCAGCTGCAGTACGCATGCCAGTTTTCAGCAGTGTTTAATGAGACGCAGGGTGACAATCACCAGAGATGTTCCCTGTTTTGTGCCACACAGAGGCAGGTAAATTGTTACAGATGAACCACAGCTGGGGAAAACCTGGCTCCTGCTCCCTGCAATGGTCTGAGAACCAAGTTGGGTCAATCCTACCTTCTTCTAGCAGACCTCACTTGTGCTGGGCACCCTGTTTCAGTGAACAAAGACTGAAGGACCAGAGGGACTGCAGGAAACACAGTGCTCTACACTGTGCCTAAAATCCTTATGATGAATCCTCCATCAATATATGTATTCACGTAATAGCTCTGAGCATATGCTTCCACCAGTTTGCTGTACTAGACTGAAACCCATGGCAAAATTAATATCTCCATTTCTCAGATTTTTCTTTTCATCAGTTTTAGGTTAGACATAAGGAGAAAAATATCAATGAAAAGTCTCACCCCAACCCCATAGCTTAAGGAGAGCTGAATTTACAGAATGATGGGAACATCAAACATGAATTTTAACTGTCAAGGTGACAAGTTACATTTTATGTAAACAGTAAGAGACTATTCCATAATTCCATGGGAAGTGCATGGCATAATTTGTTTCTGAATATAATCTCAAGATGTATCCATAATTAAATACTTACATTGTCTTCTGACAACTTATCTATTGTCACCTTGGCCTCTATTAAGTGATTATTGAGTGCAATTATTTCATGGCTCAAAGCCCGTTTTTCCTCTTCGTAATGTTGACCCTGTGTAGAAAATGGAGTAGTCAGTATTTTTTCTACTGTCAGAATATTTCAGAAAAAGGCTCAAAGGTTGATGCCGTTCTCAAATCCACGGAAAACCACAACAGACCAATATTTTTTTTTTTTCTATTTTCACGCAGCAGATGAGGCAATGCACTTTGAAAGTATGGAGATCAAATTGAGCTCACAATTAGGAACCTTCACAAAAAGCTCTAGCTAGCCTGTGCAAAAGCATTCGATTGAGCACCAGCTATTCCTTCTTCGTCACAAGCCATGGTTTCTAACCTGGAAGGGGCTTGGGCTGCTCTTGGCTTTCGCTACAAGAACGTTTCACTGACGCCATTAGCTGCCATTCTCATCGGGGAGGAAGAACAATATTTAAATAGGAAAGTAGCTGTGTTTGAGCCAATTTCTTTTTAGCTGTTGACTGTGCTGGCTGCTTTAAAAGCCCTGAATGAGGTTGTTCCTTTCTCAAGATGAATGTTTGCCTGATTGCAGGGTTAGCACTCATTAGCAGAATATGACCCACTGTGGGATAACAGGATAATAGTCTGATTCAACTTCTTGCTGCCCACTAATTTAATCTTGTTACCAGTAGGCTGTAACTCTTTATTATAAATGCAAAGAAATCAGCAGGAAAAGTAAAGTGCCACTGGCCTTTCCCATACTGTGTCCCATTTTCATATTGCAGTGTTTGTTGCACCACCTCATATATCAAAAGTTATTTTGCAGCGATCTTTTATAACTCTGCCTCCAGCCTTACGTTAGTATTAAAAAGTATGGTAGCTTCTGAATGCTTTAGCTGAGATCAAGGCATCTTCCTTGTGCTCAGAGCGGTACAAGACTATGATAACAAGGAAGTTTGCCAATTATCTGGAGGGATCTTTTAGAAAGCGGTGTTGCAATAAGGACAGAAAGTAGGGTAAACTTTCATGTACACCCATTTTGTTTTGCTAACTCAATCCAGCGACAAATTCACAATCTCACTTCCCATTCTAAAATTGTTAGAGTAATTTGTGAAGGACTTTCTCCAGCAGGTTGATTGTATTAGCTACTGAAATTTCCCAAATGCCATATTGCCAGGGTCACACAAAAATCTTCCATCAACACACAGCCGGCATTGTCAGCTAATTGACAGCAATGGGAGTTGAGTATTTCAAAGTCCGAATGAATATCAAGGTTAATTACCCAGCTGTGAAGCACCAGGCTATATTAAAGAAGGACGATTAAATTGCAAGCAGCAACTCTCACCCTAAGTTGCTATTTAAAGAAAAACACCTTCTCAAACGGTCTAAGCAACCCCATGGCTTGCTGTAAACAGCACAGATATGACTGAAGTCTCTTTGTGAAGGTCTGGACTGGCCTGTTTTAATGTCAGCTTTTCTACGGACCATCTGTTCCCCACTGTTGCAAGACCTCCGTCCTGACAGCCCAGCTGTGCCGGGAGGCTGGCTCAGGCTTGAGACCTCTCCTCTTTTCGTTCCCATTGATCGGGCGCTCCCACGAGCTGCCTGGGGACTATATCACGGAAAGTCAAAATGTAGCTTTGAAAGCTTGAGAGAGCTCCAACCTCACTGATTTTAACAAGACACAGGATCTTAGGGGCTGTGTTTTTTAATTAGGCGGATCGACATGGTTTTATATAAGGCCCTTAACTCTCATTGATTTTATTGTGAACTAAGCAACTAGGCACTTTGTAAACCTCCTGGACATCTGGGCACCTCTAGAAATCTGTCTCCTTTGAGCGTCTGACTGGAGATTACATTTTCAAAGGTATTTAGCTGTGTAATGAGGTAGACAAGTGCTATATTGGCATCTCCAATGGGCTGAGTACCTAGGAAAACTGTGTCCCCTCAATTTTCCAAGTGATTTCATGCTTTTGAAGGATCCAGGTCCCCTGAGTACAGACTTAATCTTCCAAATAACCATTTGTATTGAAGATTTTATTAATCCTTGTATGACAAGTTGTCGTCAACGCCAGGGCAGCTGATTTGTAGGACCCCCTTTTGCTCTAAGTCTCTTTGATTTCAATGAGTGTTGCTCTTGCCTAACCAAATTGAACTTGACTCAATATATTTTACAGTTCAGGAAAGATCATCTGATCAAGGATTTATAGTCTTCAGCACAGAGAGGAACTCATAAAAGGGCAGCAGGTTCAGGCTTTGGAAGCAGTAATTTCTATTGCATTGCGTAATGCTGAATCTGACTGAGTTATGGCTTCATTTTACTTCATTTATGATAACTTTTGGGCTGATGTTTTCCAGACTTTGTATGTGACCAAGTGTGGCTTTAGAAAATAATTTCTATTTGTTGAACTGTAAAATTTGCCTCAGTCCAAATATATACTATGCAGGTCAGCTGATAAGACACCAAAGTCATAAACATCTCAGCAGTGCTGTGAAGGAGGGGGAATGAGAAAGAAAGGCCAGTCCCAGTCTTCTTCACCAGTATATGTTGGCATCTTTCCCTTGAAATCAGTGTTGTTGAGACGAGCAAAGCGTCTGTCCCACTGTGGCACAAAGAGGTAGCCTAAGGGACCCTGAAAGGCTTTTGCGTATTGACCACATACTGTGTGTCCACCTTTAAAAGTTTAGGGCTTCAGCCAGATGTTACTGGGGTCCAGTGGTGGCAATAAGAGGACAGAGGTTTAATCCTGACACTATCTTGGGGAAAATGGTGCAACTGGAAGAGATGGCACAGTAGTACTGGATCACTACGTTAAAAGGATGGCTGGTTACTGGGGACTGCAACTTTGAGCGCTCCAGTTGCGGTCAGACAATCATATTTTCAGGATCAGGTACAGTTTTCAGAGATGGACGAAAGGAGGACAGGAATCATAATATCAATGCTATGATTGCGAGTTTCAAATAGAAATGCTTATTTTACTTATAACTACTTTTGGCAGATCCCTCTATGCCTGGTAGTTTTTAGATGCTTTGTCCTCCTGCACTTCCATACAGCTGGTGGCCTCTCCTCTCTCCTTTTGGCAATGCTTTCTGCTCTGCAGGTGCTAACAACCTGTCTCTTAAACCTCAATAACAGATTAAGTTAATGGTGTTATTGATATGCCAATAGCTTGCAGCTGGGCTGAGGGCTCCTGAAGTCCACTCCAAAATGTCATCGCTATAGGATGCAATGGGCCGAGCTTCTGGTGGATCTTTGTTCAGCAATCTTTGATGACTCAGCTCAGTGCATCTTGCCCCTGCCTCCTCCCCCGGCACAGAGCCAGCATAAAAGAATGCAGCTCCATAGCATCTGACTAACTCGAGAGAACTGCAATCATGTGCCCACGTCTGAGTCAGATCAAATTTGTTCTGCTGGGTGACTCCACCAGTGCACAGCGCTGACACTAATTTTGGGGGAACCAAGCGCTCCGAGCCCTTGCTCCTAGCTTGGATTTAACATGAGCCTTACTGCATTCTTCACAGATCTGGTGAAGGAATTTGGTATCTGCTCTTCACAATGGGATTGAATGATATAATAAAAGACATTGTCCCTGTCTGGAACCTTGTTTTTCTTGTAATTTGTATCTATCATAGTGACAATATCCCTCGTATCTTCACAGATCCATAAAAATATAAGGTGTGATTTTCAAAAGTGTTTGGTATCAACTAGTCCCTGCACCTGTTATCCATGGTATAAGTGGGATGAAAAGAGTTTTGGTAGGTCAGTACAGCATGAAATAGTTAATAGATAAGTGTATTTTGGAAGGTAACAAAAGCTGGATGAAAAGATCTTTTTTTCTTGTGTATTAGCGGATCCACAAAGGTTCCTACTCTGGTCCTTCAGCAGAAATGGAGCAGCCTAGAAGTTGGCTGTCTCTCTGGTAACTTTTCAGTCTCCCTTCAATGCTTTCCCACAGCTGGAGGGTGTCCTACCATAAAGCAATGTCAGCCTATTAGTCAAGGGTAGGCTGCTTACTGTCGCCTCTGCTGTCCTGCGGGAGCTTTGAGTTGTGTACAGACCTTTTGAAATCAGTCTCAATTTTGCAAATGAGCAGTGCAGGTCTGTGGAAATGTCAGCATTTTCAAACATGGCAAAGGAAATCTGTTCTTGATGTTGCTGTAAGGAATATTTCAACTCATAGCATTCCAATGCTATCGTGAGAATAATATCATGGTAGTAGTGACCATCAAGGCAGGCCAGCAGCTTTCTTTTGGAAATACCTCTTAATAAGCAATGCCTGAATGACAGACAGAAAAAAAAGCAAGACTTGTTCTGTTACAAATACCACCAAAATGGCACTGGTATCCCATCCTGAATGCCTGGACAGAGGTTTGCTGCAATGTTTTTTTGATGTGGAATACAGGCAGAACTTTGTTCATATTTTTTCTTTACTACTGTGCTTGCCCAGGAGGAAGACAGCACTTCCACAGGAGAAATTTCCCACTGGCCCAGTAACACTGTTAACTCAGTACTTTTCCCGCAGAGCATCAGTCATGATCTTTTCATTGCAAATGTTACAGGAGCTGTAAGCTATCTGCTAAGCAACTGCAATGTATTTACGATTGTACTGTGTATTGTAGATGGCGAGCAAGTTCTTGTGAGGGTATACTCTCAAAACAAGGTCTGTATATTTTAAGGCGGTACTTTATAATCCCATTGAAATTATCCTCTGAAGGATAAACAGAGCAGTTGCAGATGACACAAAACTGGGAGGAGTGGCTGATACAGCAGAGGATTGTGCTACCAACCAGAAGGACGTCCAACAGGCTGGGGAAGTGTGCTGACAGGAACCTCCTGAAGTTCAGCAAGGGGAAGTGCAAAGTCTGGCACCTGGGGAGGAACAACCCCATCCACCGATATATACTGGGGGCCACCCACCTGGAAAGCAGCTTTGCAGAAAAGGACCTGGGGGTGCTGGTGGACACACACACAGAAGTGTGCTTTTGCTACAAAGAAAGCCAAAGGTAACCAGGGCTGCATTAGAAGCGCTGCTGGCAAGTTGAGGGAGGTGATCTACTCAGCACTCTTAAGGCCACATCTGGACACATCTGTGTCCAGTTCGGGCTTGTCAGTACAAGACAGATATGAACATACTGGAGAGAGATTCCAAAAAGTGGCTAGGAAGATGATTAAGGGATTGCAGCATCTCTCTTACGAGGAAAGGCTGAGAGAGCTGGGGCTGTTTATCCTGGAGAAGACAAGGCTCAGGTGGGATCTCATCAATGTGTATAAATATCTGAAGGGAGGGTGCAAAGAAGATGGAGTCAGGCTCTTTTCAGTGGTGTCCAGGTTCAGGATGAGAGGCAATGGGTGCAAACTGAATCATAAGCAGTGTCATCTGAACATCAGGAAATTCTTTTACTGTGAGGGTAACTGAGCACTGGAAAAGGTTGCCTGGAGATGTTGCAGATTTTCCATCCTTGGAGATATTTAAAAGCTGTCTGGATATGGCCCTGGGAAACCTGCGTGGGGTGCTTGAGCGGGGGAGTTGGACCAGATGACTTCCGGAGGTCCCTTCAAACCTCAATCATTCCATGATTCTGTGAGTTCTCTAACAAGTTATGGCTACCATACCTCACTTGACTGTTGTGTTAACTGGTATGCACCTTTTGGAGTTGTTGTGATATACAGTATTTTAAAATCCTGTTATTAGCGAATACTGACATCTGCCATAGAAGTAAATGCTGCTATTGTTATGCAAATATGGTTATATATATAATTAATACATCTATAGGTCCTAATAAAATAGGGACCAAGTATGCATTGAACGTGGTATAAGTTCACTTATGCTTCTCCCTGGTATTCCATCAAGACTTCAAACAGAGCTCAGGTTAGACTTGGTGCATGTAAATGCATGTCTTTTGGAGTCAGTGAAGCAACATCTAATTATTACTAATAATTACACTAATAATGGGGGATGAGAATGTGTTGTCTATCACAAAGGCCACTTAGATGCTCCATGCATTCTCAGTGATTGTNAAATGCATGTCTTTTGGAGTCAGTGAAGCAACATCTAATAATTACACTAATAATGGGGGATGAGAATGTGATCACAAAGGCCACTTAGATGCTCCATGCATTCTCAGTGATTGTTCAATGACAGCACTTCAATGATGAGTGAGGATGAATTTATTTTATAGCATCTGTCAGTACATCTCTCATATCCTAGTGAGATATAAATAAAAATAGTCATCCCTTGTGGAACTGAGGGTTGGAAGAGTACGCATAGTCTCGCCTACCAGGTGTGGAAACGGTTCACTGTTGCAGAGGGTAATAGTGCAGCTTAGTTCAAGCTTACATGCACTCTTTTTCCCATCCAACTCTGTCATGGTCTCTGCTGAGAAAAGCGCAGTTTTGAAATGCAATGTTTGAACCAAGGGACCTCTTATCTTGCTCACTGACTCTTAAATAGAAACTGGGTTGGTGAGGGGGATGACTAGGCCAGGAGCATACCCGACAATGTGAAGAAAACAAGAAGGAGAAAACTTGTGGTGGAAAGAAAACCTTTTTTCTATTGTAACTCTTAAAGTTAACAGCTGTTCTATTTACAGTACTTCCCCATAGACCACATGCATAACATATGTTTTGTCAATTGGCTCATAAAAAAGCAAAATATGGTTTAGATTTGCGGATATTACCGGGTATTCTCTGCAGTAATTCATCATTTTAAGCATTACTGCATGTTAGTTTCTGCTCTGCAGATCTTCATGTTATTATGACAGATTATGCATTTGAGTGTGTGCATGTTTATGGATGCTTTGGAGCTGTGTGAGTTTACCTGCCAGTTAAGAGCCTAACTATGGAAATCCCCTACTCACACTCACTTGCACCCATGGGCAAACACTGTAATAAAAACAGACAACTGACAAGATGAGAACAACAAGTAAGAATAATAAAGACATTTCAATAAATAATGAAACTGTATCAACTGATACCGGTTCATGACATGATTCTTGGGGTGCAGGATTTGGTGCTGATCATTGCTTGAGAGCACCATTAAATACGTACTGCATTTTTGTATAACAGTCTTATTTTGGTTTAACAGTAAAATGAGTATCCAAAGGAGTTATTCACTTACAGACTCACTGAATCCACAGGTCTGTTTAAGAATGTTCATCCTTACAAGCAACTAGAGAAAAGGAGCCAAACGTTTGGCTAATTTATTAGGTAATTCTTTGTCAAGTTACAAACAAAGCTGCTGGAATGTGTAGGGACATATGCAGAGCCCGTGGCAGCATCCTTATTGCACTTCATGATGTACCACTGTCTCATCTTTGCTTCCCACTGCAGTAGTCTCCAGGACACCCATCCTTGTCTCAGCACCTAATGTAGTAAGTAGTTAGTAATGACTAATTAGTTACATTTATTCTATGGTATATTAGGTATTTAGTTAAAGTGATTTTCTGTTTCCAAGCTGCCAAGGGTGCAGGCAAGGCTGCATTCTTCAGAGAAGAATGTATGGCATTAAGGACTTTAAAATACTCACTTTTCTGGGAGGGTCAGGGAAGATACGTTGTTGATGTGTTTTGTGCCAGAGGCTTTACCTACTGCAAAAATCTATGTCATGTTGGAGTTCTTCCATTTAAAGAAGATAGTGACAAGAACATTATTCCAATGTGAAAGGCCTTTCTTATGATGAACACATGGGATAAAAGGAAGAGACAGCTGTATAAAGCTTGGTTGGCTCAGGAAGAGACTAGATTGTCTGATCTTGCCATAGTTTAAGTTTTTTTTATTGTGTAATTTTATCTAGGAGCTCATCAAAATAATTAGAAAAGAATTAAATGGCTATAGTCAAATGAAAGGAATAGAGGCTTCAACTGAGCTACTGGTAAGGAGGGAAACATTTTACAAAGAGAAAAAGAAGCTATGTGAATGGGTGGCAAAGGAGAAGTACTGTTACTCCAGGCTACACGAGGTAGGCTCGTTAGGCTTGCAGCTTGAAGGTGTCACTTTAATGACTGATTGTTTGATGCTCAAACTTTCTAGCCACACAGGTTCATCTGTAGAAATGGAGAAATTAGCAGAGACTGGATATTGCTTAGACTCTACTTAAATAGACTGGGAAGAGAAAGTTCCATTGATTTCTCTGATTAAAGCAGTAAAATGGCCTAGAAAGGAAAACATGGAATTCTGAACTTTGGAATCTTACATTCATTCATAATAATTTCAGATCTTTTTAATATGCAGGTGAATTCTAATTAGAGTTGAATACTTAAGCAAGGTCAACTTCCCAACTAAATAACAAAACTAAGACTAGACTATTTCGAGTACTTTGCTCTTTAAGACCTTGCTCTGCTCTAGGAATTTTTAAATTCACATTTCCTGTCACCTTTTGACGTTTCTTCTTAGCAATTAGTTGTGCAGAAGAAAAATGAAACTCCCCTCCCCTTCCCCCTGTAATTGCTGTCTTAAAATAACTGTTTAGCTAAATGCCCTCTCTTGGGAGTTAAGATATTTCTCTCTCAGAAAAGTTTGCTCTGATTTATCACACTCCTGTGGCGAGGCTGACTTTTCCTCTCTTATACTCGCACTCGATAGCACAAGATCCGATCTTGAAGCAAAGACTTGGGTTGAGCCAGATTTGTGTCCGAGCCGTGCTTGGTGGTGCCTGACCAGTTTGGGGTCAGCCACAGCAGGTTTGCTGTCCCCACCACGCTTGTCACGATAGTAGTCCTGATATTAGTCTTATTGCTGTAATATTGTTGTCCTGTAGGCTTTTGTCTCCTCTCTACCCCAGTTCACATGTAGGGCTCTTCCTCTTGTTGAATTTGATCATTATAAACATGTCCACATCCAATGTGTGTATGCCTTTATATATTCTGTGCTTCTCGTCTCTTAAATGTATTTGATATACATTGACACATCAACTGGGCTGTTGATTGGAAAGATTTGGTAAGCTGGCTGAAAAATTGCAAGTACAGGGAATAGGCGTAATGCACTTGTGTCTTTTATGTGTGAATTAGTCCTTCCTTTTTTACTAAAAGATATCTCTGTCATTTATTTTGTAAAATCTCAGGCTGAGTCAAGCTATCTAAGGTTTGGTTGTGTCCCCCGTCCCCCCCCCATCACCCCAGCTCCTTGAGAATATTGTGAGAAAATCCCTATAAGCTCTTTTCAAGGCAGAACAGGGGAAGTTCATTAAAGTAAAATGCCCTCTTCAAATACCCAGCCCCTCAGACCCTGCTAAACAGTGTCTTTTTGGCAGCATCCCAATTCAAATTGCCATAACAGAATATAATGACTCTATTAAATAACTAGTGCGAAAAAAGCCTAAAAAAGAGTCATTATGTAAATTGCTTGAACAAAGAGAGAACTTTGCTTCCAGTCCTGCTAGTCTGTTACTCAAGGCTCCTCTGTCTCCTAACACAGCTCTCTGCAGAGCTGTTTCGGTGGTTGTTGTTGTAGGGCTTTTTTATATGGGTTTAATTTTGTCTCTTCAGAATTCCTGAGAAACCCTGGGTGGAGGGACAGGCAGGAGCGTGCTAGAGGGCTGGAGTGAAGTATGCTGCATGGTTGGGGTCACATGAGGCTTTGCTAGATGTAGTCACACTCGATCCTCATATCAGGGCCACTGTTTCTGCTGACTAGTGTTTGAGGAGTAAACTCTCCTGGTATAAGGAAAGGCTGCAGAATGGGTCTCTTGGTGTACTGATTAAGCTTTACTATAAAGGAAGCGCAACACTTCCTCCCCATCTGACTGCTGGGATCAAATCCAAAGAAAATAAAACACAGATATATTTTTATGAAAGGATTTGCTCCTACAAGCAGATAGGAAACTCACTGCTGTATGTTCCTTATGTTGCTATTCAGGGTGGTCACTTAACTGTTGGCTCGAGAGTTTGTGTAGATGAGGGAGATTCTACCTCTTGGTCAAGACAAATGTCATAACCTTTCTTCCATGTCCTAAGATCAGCTGTTTTACTTGAATCAGCTCTAGTCTTTGTGCCATTTCAGAGCTATGCTGGAGTTTCATTTGCCTCCTTAAGTATTCTGCATCATACTGTAGCTCCACAGTCCTTTTTTGAGCGGTGAATCTGGTTTAAAAGGCCTTTGCTGCCACACAGCAGTTCATGGCCCCATCAGCTGTGCTGGCACAACTTTGTTGGCATCCTGAAAGCCAGGCTGGTGAAAAACTACCCTTTAAAACAGAAAAAAGCCTCTGTTTGGGAAACAGGTCTTTTAAGCTATCTTTGCCATTAAGAAAAATGTGTATGGATTCAATACCCTCAGTATTTCTTTATGGCATTCAGACATCTGCCTCACAGTCTGAATATTGTCCTGTAGTATCTTAAGATTCAGTTTTCTTTCACCCTAGAGCTTTGCAAAAATTTGAACACTGAGATTTCTTGATACCATTTATCATAGCTATTCATATATCTCCTAATAATATTAAGTCTCTAAGGTATTATTTTCACAGCAGCTTATAAATATTAATATCCTCTTCAGCAGAGGCTAAGGCAGGCCTTCCCTTATTTATGTCCAGAGTGTCATTGTCCAAGTTTAAGACAGTCACCTTCCTGCCTTCCTACAATCAGCATAGAGATTTTTTCAAAGCATGAAATTCCTCATTGTATGGTGATTGTTTTGAGAATTGTCGGAAGATCAGCTCTCCAACAGTGCCTGCTTCTCTCCACTGGCTGTTAGAGATGCTGAGGATAAAAATGCTTCAGACTCTTACAAGCTAAATAGACATTTAGCTTTTAGACACCTAAAACTAGGTAAAATGAAAGTTATATTAAGAAACTAGCTCAATGGCATACAAATCATGTTTGGCAGAGGCAAGGACTGAATCCATATCTCCCAAGACATCAGTCTTGTAGTTCATGGGAAGCTCGCTTTTCTGGGTCTGTAATTGTCCCCAGGGAAGAGCAGCATGAAGGGATTTTGCAATTAGTGTGAATCTAGCTGAGATACGCTTTCAGTAAATTGGTTGGAAGTGACCTGTTGCCATACCAGTCTTGATAGGAAAACCTCAAGAAATGGAGCATGTGCTACTTCCCTGGGTAACAGGAGCTGTACGTTTCTGCATTTGCAAGCACTGGTTGCTGTTTGAACAGGTTTGGTTCCTGCACGTAGCCATCATTCTTGTTTTGCCTGATTAAAAAGCTGTCTGATATTTAGCATTTTCTCCCTGTGAAGGCATTTATACAAGCCAAGTTGTCCTTCACTACACTGAACAAATGGGCTCCTTGAGTCTATCAGCAATAATTTTATGTTTACTTTTAGGACACTGTTGAAACCATCGATTAAGGCTGAGAATGTTACCAGTCACTGGGCTGTCCTGATCCAGCCCTGTGAAAAGACTCTTATATAATGGAAGCACACCAATCCCTGCTACTTTTTGAAATGGCCTTTAGTAATTTTGCAACCCATCTACTAAATGCTTTTGGTAATGTATCATGGTAGTTTTGTAATCACAGTCCTATGAAGTGGTACTCATCATGTCTTACTATCCAAATATATCTACTCGATTGCCTTTGCTAAAGAAATTGTGGTTTATTTAACAATTTTTCATAAAAACGTGTTGACTTCCATTATTTATCTGCTGTGATTTAGTTTTCCAGTAGCTGAACATAATTGTCATAAACAATCACTGTGTTTTGTACAACCTCCATTTACTCTATTCTACGCTTGACCTCCTAGATGTTGGTACAGATGAGCATTTTTTTCAACCTCTCAGAATTATCCCAACATCCAGAGACTTATTTTAGATAAACATCAGCTTAACACATTAGTATGTATTTTTAATTTAGCTTGGAGTAGGAAGCTGGGAATCTTCTCAGCCAGTTCTTTTAGGACTCTGAGGTGGAAGCTTATGTAGGCTGCTGTTTTTAAAAAACATATTTTTGCAAGTGTTCCTTAAGACATATCACTCAACATTGTCTTTAGTTTCCGTTGAATTTGGAAGTTGGATTGCAATCAGTAGTTAAAAATGTTCTGGCTTAAAGCAAAGCGTGGCACAAGAGCTCTGTCTCCTGCTAAGAGCAGCTGAGTGAAGAGGGAAAGATGCTCTTCTGGTTTCTGGCCCATGTGGCAAGGCAAGGACTTGAAGCGGCATGAATTCCCCCCGTTGTGTCAGAAGGAGACATTTTCCAGCACAGGCAGCCTGCGATAGTGGCTTTGCAAAGCTGGTGTAAGAAGCACATGACAGTTATACTATAGTCAGGAGGGAGCTGCTTCACATTTGGACAACACAGGGCCACAGAGACAAGATGGGGGGAATTTGCCCAGTATTATTGCCCCTGAGTTCTGAGATAGCCCAACAGCAGAAGCATTTAATATATCTGAGTGTTACACTGAGTGATTTTGGAAAACTCTTCTGCAAAGCATCAGAAATGGAAACTTTGTAATGAGCTTTTCAGTCTAACCTTAACACACTTGATTTCTTTTTTTAACTGTGGTGTTTGTCGAGTGACATTGCTCTGAAAGATCATTACTGCTTATAACTAATTCATTTACTTTCAGACACGGCTCTCTGGAAAAAAGAAAAAACAAAACCCAAAACCCAAAGCAAACCCCAAACTTGCCGGTAAAGACACAATGTTCAAACCAATTGGTTTTAATTTGTTTTTTCCCTTCTCTAAGGGATGGTCCTTCAATCATGGATGTTGAAATCATTTGACAGTTACTTCCTTCCTGCCAAGGGAATATGAAAGGCCCTGGGAGCCTGGTATGTATACTATCCTCTGGCATTTAGAAAATTAGATTTCAATGCCATAACCAAATCCTCTTTCACTGTAAAGAGTAAGACTTTATTGGTTTATGGGAAATGTAAGTTTTGGGCAGGATGTTAGGCCCCCAAATCTGTCAGAAAAGGAAGGAAAAAGAACAGTCTTGTGCCTGAGAACAGTGCTGGTTGATGCTTGTGGCTTTGATCTTAGGAAGGAACTTTAGGGGAACTCTTTTTAATCATAAAGTTTGGGAAGGAATAGGAAACATTTGTCAGAAAGATTCCACAAAATTAGAGGTGGGAGGCCAGACCCAAAGGCACCCCTCTGGAAAAAGTCCATATCCTTCTCCTGTTGCTTGTCTTCTCATTCCTTCCACCCTCCATCTCTCTGTTGTTCAAAAGTATTTGTAGGAACATAGTTTTAAATTCAGGGAAACTTTTCATCTAATTAGTCTGACTGTGTCCTCAACTTCTGCTTTATGACTTTTGTTTATGACTTGGTTTATTGGCTTTTGTTGTCCTTGTATTTCCACATTGTTCTATTTGACTGTATCCTGTACACAATGTGATACATTGCATGTACTGGTTGTCTTCAGAATTGACATCTAATTTACTAGTCCTTTTCTAAGGCTTCCTGTCATAACATTTTATGCTTTCAGAGTAGATATGTAATTTGCTTTTCAGCTATTGAGGTCTGTTTATTGAGAGAAACGTGCTAATGTAGAAGGACACTTAAGGGCTGTGCTGATTCTCGTTAGTGATAAGAAATTTGTGTCAAGGCTTTAGACAAAATCTCAGACTGTCAAAAGGGCTCTCTTATCTTAGTTTTTAGCTGTAGCTTTGAATCTTAACAAATATCCTTTCCATTTTGCCACTCCAAAATAAGGGAATGAATACTCTCCCATGCATGAATATATTTGAGGCGATCATGATGCTAACCTCCAGGCAACCTGAGAGCTAGAAAGTAATGTCAGATGCCCCTGCACTAGTCGCAAGGTTCAGCAGAAGTCATAGGAGTCCTTCTTAGAGGTGAGAAGGTCAAGTACATTCTGGATGAAAACTTGTTTACATTCCCTTCTCTAACCTGCTGTGGCAGGGAAAAGTCTTGCTGTGCTCCAGAATCTAGCTCTAGCAAATAACTTAAAGTTATCAGCAAAACTACAGCTTGGTTCCCTCTCATTTTACTTGCTATAGCTGTAGGAAAAAATATCCTAATATAGGTATTTTTAAATATGTTAAACTATAATTTAATACAGGTAAGTAGGAGGAAAAAAACCCCAACTTTCATTGCAGGCAACGGGAGACCTAGACTATTTAAACCTCATCACAGCCTGTGCTAACTGCTTGTGGTGATAAAACTAGGCACTATTGGAAGGTACAGAAACACTTCCTACCACTCTGGCATGATTTCAAAGTCCGTATTTTCCAGCAGATTAGATACAAGAGGTTGATTCTAAGCAATGTCCTAATTGCTATTTGATAGCTGACAAAAATGTAACTTAAGAGCTGGCATGAGTTGCCATGTCAGATTTTAGGATCTCTAATTCTGTCTTGTGTGAAAATCCAAGCATTCATGAATAATTTAGCCAACCCAGTCAAAACAACATGTTTTTTTAATACTTTTTCTGTGCCAGCAAGAAGACCACTGTGATCAACTCGTCTGATCCATCTATCTCATGCCATAAACGTTTCAATCAGCAATTCCTGTGTTTGAAGAATCCATATTTTTTTCTATTGGCGAATAACTGCCTGAAGATCCTGCAGGAGGCTGGCTGGCATTTCATGAGCTGCTTGTTGCCCAGTTGAGTCTATACATGTACCCTGTGTGTCCCAGCGCAGTTAGAACCACCTGAGAGGTGTCCCGCTGTTCCACATAGCTGAAGGCCATTACCAGAGCAGCCTGTCTTCTCCTTGGGTTTGACATTTTGTGAAAGTTTTGAGCTGTGGTGGGCTGCTCTGTGTTGCCATATGAGTCTGTCCAGTCTTCACTGGGAAAGGCTCGGCAGGGGTCACCACACATCAGCCTCAGTGGGAAGAAAGGCTGCCATTGAATGGGACCTAGAGCCAGATCATTGACATGAGGGTGAATGGGAGCGTGAGAACTGTAGGAGAAATGGAAATGAAAAATGAAAGTCAAACAGTGAGATCTTTAAACTGTACAACATGTTAATTGTCACTATTTATCACTGTCAAATGACCACGGACCTGTTAGAAGTTTAGAATTGAAAACCTTAATGTATTCTTTATAGGAACAAAAGCTCCTGAATTATGCAACAGCCTAAAATGTTCCTACTACAGGTGACTCTGCTTCTCTATGCATTATTTAAAGAGTCCTATGATATCAGTCTGCTGCTATGTAACTGCAATCAATACCACCCTTTTTCACTAGTTTTTTTTTTATAAATCCCTAATTCTAACCGCAATCATTGGAAACAGTCCTGCTAATGGACTTCTGCAGTATGCATTCATCTTCATCTCGCTTTGTGGCTGTCTCCAGCTGTATTTTAAATATATAGTAGAACTGATGGTGACTCCTTTCTAATTTTGGAGAATGAAAGCTGGAATCATATTTGCATTTCTAGTCTATGAAAAGACATTTCAAGAACATCTAATCTCTATGCTAGGGGGTTGTCTGGAAGACGTGGAGCAGCATTAAACCAGCAGGTTAAGATGCTCTAGTGGTCTATGAATAGGAAAAGTGGTGGAAGCAGCTCCTTGCAAGTGTTTAAACTATCTGTCAAGACAGAGCCCTGTACCCTGACTCAGGATGGTGTTTTAATGTTAATGTGATGCAAATGCAGAAAAAAACTTGAGTTCTGGCTTCTATTCAAGCTGCAACCAGAAAATCACTGACCAGAAACCACACATCTCATACCACTTCAGCAACTTCTACATGTCTGGAAGACATGTATTTCTGTTGTTGTTGTTGTAGTGTTTCTTAAAGTGTCACGAACATTTAAAAATATTAAGAGATTCCCTCTAAGGTTCATTTTCCATTATTCATGTGTTACTAAAAGATTTTCTTTAAGTTATCACTACAAAAGCTCTCTTCTGTATTTCAAGATGCAACGGACAAAACAGAGCTTTAAAATAGAGTTTGCTTTCCAGGCTTGAAACTGAAAAGCATTACTCTGTGATCATAAAATGAATGAAACGCACAACATTTCGTTTAAAAGAGGATTAAAATCCAATAATCTCATTGGGAAATATTATGGTGTCAAAACAGAGTTGATGAGAGGACCATTTTATTATCATACCACTTGTTGTGAGGATGAACAGGAATTTCCAAATTAAAGAGCCCAGTGTGTGTGTGTGAGTAAAATCCCTCTGGCCTCAACCTTTTCACAACACTGATGTTAACTTCTCTCTCCCAAATCCCATTTTTAAAAGCACTTTTAAATTCTGAAAGTGGGGAAAAGAATATGATTGGCTGTTTCTATAGTGATTGTGGAGGCTGCCACCTCCTGACTACTGGGAAGAATTGCTGGAAAACAGTCAGAACTGCAAACAGAGTCAGAATACGAATTTTTTTTCATTTTTCAGCTGCTCAACTATGTGCAACAGTACTTCTCAATCGTGTTTGCTACCAGGACCCATTCTCTAAGTTACTTTGTATATTAACCTGTGCAGGACTCTGAAAGTCATAGAATCATAGAATGGTTAGAGTTGGAAGGGACCTTGAAGATCATTGAGTTCCAACTTCCCTGCCATGGGCAGGGACACCTCCCACTAGACCAGGTTGCTCAAAGCCCCATCCAGCCTGGCCTTGAACACCTCCGGGGATGGGGCATCCACAACTTCTCTGGGCAACCTGTGCCAGTGCCTCACCACCCTCATCATAAAGGTTTTCTTCCTGATATCTAATCTAAACCTACCCTCCTTCAGCTTAAAACTATTAACCCTCTTCCTCTTGCTATACTCCCTGATAAAAAGTCCCTCCCCATCTTTCCTGTAGGCCTCCTTCAAGTACTGGAAGGCTGCTATAAGGTCTCCCCGGAGCCTTCTCTTCTCCAGGCTGAACAACCCCAACTCTCTCAGCCTGTCTTCATAAGAAAGGAGCTCCAGCCCTCTGATCATTTTTGTGGCCCTCCTCTGGACCCACTCCAACAGGTCCATGTCCTTCTTATGTTGGGGTCCCCAGAGCTGGACACAGTACTCCAGGTGGGGTCTCACCAGAGTGGAGTGGAGGGGCATGATCATCTCCCTTGACCTGCTGGCCTCGCTTCTTCTGATGCAGCCCAGGACGTGGTTGGCATTCTGGGCTGTGAGTGCTTATTGCTGGCTCATGTTGAGCTTCTCGTCAACGAGCACCCCCACGTCCTACTCCTCAGGTATGCTCTTGATCTATTCTCCCCCAGCCTGTATTTGTGCTTGGGCGGTCCCTCGGTTCTGGCATTTCTAACTATGAAAAAAACGAGGGTTAACAAGTACTGAGTATGGTTCTGCTCCCTCAGGTTGAACACAAAGGAACTTTAGTGATTAAATCTGCAAAATTAATGGCCTGAGAGTGCTGAGGAGCTACTTAATGTTCCTACCTTCTCAAATGCTTGCAGAGATCAGGACAAGTAAAATGTATTTTGCCCTTTAGGAAAAATTAAAAATAATGTCAATTATGACAGTAGTACTGGAAGAAAAAATGAGGGTGCCATATGGTGTTATGGCATATACAAGCACTGCAAGGATGATCACTCACTGAAATGAATAGAAATTTACTGCTGAGATGTTATTGCATTCCTTAGTATTGCAGTAGTGCTTGGGAGCCTTATTCATGGACCAGGACCCCAGTCAGAAGCAAAATGCTATGCAGAGAAGAAAAATGAAGAGATCCCAACATCAGTGGGGATCATTGTAGGCCTCAACCACCTAAACATACTTGAGCCAAATCCTATGCTGTTGTATAAAGGAGCCTGGTTTTGTTTGTTAAGAGAACCGTTTAGGACTCATGCTGTTACATCTGCATCATCCCTTTGGATTCATCCTTAAAAGATGACTCTTGCCAAAGACACAATCCTCAGATATCTTCAGCTGGTGGAAAATCTGGCGGGTTTCTAAATACATCACCTAAGATATACACATTTTCTATGAACAGTGCTCAAAGAGCAATGGGTGGGGGTTGCCGCCTTGCACAGGAGGTGCTGTCACGGAGATGCTGGTGCTTACCTAAAAATATGGTTACATGGTGGTATTCAGAAGAGGAGATGTTACCTTTTATGTTCTATTTTAGGCACTGTTTCTACGTCTTTGTCTGGATATAATAGTTCTGTATCAAAACCGAGTATGTTGGTAACTCAGAGTATCTCTCTCCAGCCTTTGTCATTGCTTTGCTTTCTCTCCCCCCACTACCTCCTCTTTGCAAACAACCAGTCCCTGTCACTTTTGCCTTAGCCAGACTCAGCCTGCAGCTAGCTGGCTTTCAGCTGACTCCCTGACTTCTGTGAAATATCCAGGAAGCGAGGACGTCTTTCCTCTGGCTTAGATTATTTTTGTTGTAAGCCCTCAGTAGGCCTTTATTTTCATTTCTGGCACAGGACATGGTCCCTGAAAGAGTATAGGATAAGAAAGAAAAGTCATCATCTGCTGAAGAGTCAACATGCTCAAGTATGTGTGGCCAAGGAGAGTAGCCCTATGACTGCAGACCACTTCTGAAAATTTGCCCTTTGTCTCTGTGAGGCATGAAGGCCTTTGAAAATGTGGCACTACACATATAAATGCATTGAATACAGAGCAAAATGCTCAGCTCACAAAGAGAAATGCTTGAGGCCAAAGGTGCATTGGACTAGAAAGGACCCTGTGAGTTAATAAGTCCCACTCCTTGCTGTTGCGGGCATCCGTGCTGTAAATCCTAACCGTAAACTGATCACACTTCGGCATCAATGTAACTAAGTGGCAGAGCTGCCCCTAATAAAAGTTGTTCTAGTCCTCTGGGGGTTTACAACCTTTGTCTAATATTCAGGCTAAATTTATTAATGGCTAGTGTCTACCCATTTGTTATTGTAACAGCAGAGTCGTTTAGTTTAAATAGCTTTTAGCCTCTGCTAAGTTTATAGAAACTTAGACTGATGAATTTATAGAAAGCAGTCAGAATCACCCCAACCTTTATTCTCTTAGGCTAAACAAGCCAGCATCTTTTAATCTCATTTCAGAAGATAAATTCTTCATTTCCTTGATTATTGTAGTCCTGTTACAGACTGAATTAATCTTCCTTGCATCTGCAGTCCCCCATCCGGGACCGCATATTGTATTCCAGATGGCCTCATCATGGCCTTGTTCTCTAAAAATGCCTCACAAGGGACATCTGAAACCAAATGACTTTTACAGCTATGATTGACTAATCAAGCCAGAATTTTCTTCCTTTCTGGCACTTCCAGTGGGCAATCCTTAATTTATAACAGATGATTTTCATTAGTTTGAGGGCAGAGCTTTGTCCTGCCTATGGGTGGGTACATATCTGAGCAAGCTGTTGAAGCACAGGGTCCTTGGTGCTCATGCAGTCAGTTGAGTAACACAGACAGTTGCTCCAAGAGACTGATTCATGTTCTGTTTGATGCTGGAAGTGCCCATCTCTCCTTGTTGACTACAGAAGGAACGCGGGAATTTCCTGTTCCTAAACTGGGTTACTTACGTAGGTAGGCTNGGAGTAACACAGACAGTTGCTCCAAGAGACTGATTCATGTTCTCTTTGATGCTGGAAGTGCCCATCTCTCCTTGTTGACGTTAGAAGGAACGTGGGAATTTCCTGTTCCTAAACTGGGTTACTTACGTAGGTAGGCTGAGTCTGGCAAAAGATGTGCCGCGTGCACCTTGTAGTGTGTGCTGCAAAATTTCATCTTGTTCCTATGACCCAGGGACATCCATTGTCCCGTATGCTTCCCAGATCCCACCATGGCAGCACAATTGCTGGAACTGATGTAGGACAAGCAATCACTGGTTGTAGAAAGGCCTTATATTGGCTTTCTTTGACCATAAAACTGCATCCTTTGTTCCCTAGAATGTAGATGGTTCAGCTGCCTTTTCCTTTAGCGTCATTATATCCTGCTTCCATGTGGTAATTTTCTATTTCATATCTTCATTTGTACAAGTTATTCTTTTTGCTTGGTTCCAGGTGAATGTCTTCTTCATTTCTTGTTGGGATATCCTGAACACCGATTTCTCCACTCTCCTTTTAGGTGACTTCTTTTTTTCTCGTCCTACTATTTACACAGATAAAGTTCCTTTTGCTGTATGTTTTACTTCCCCTTGTAATGTCTAGCTTACCTTGAGTTTTGGCAATTTAAATTTTATTTCTATACTTTATTACATACAAGTTTCTCTTTCCAAGCCTTTCAGATGCTCTGTTTATTCAAACTATTACCTGGCAAGCAGTTCCTCATTCACTTAATCTCAGAACTGTTCTATAAAATTTTTCCTTCTAATTTGTAGCGCATAATCCTGTATCTTTGATTTCAAGAGCTTTCAGGCCTTTTCCACATTCCAGGTTCTTAAATTCTTTAGTCCAGTTAAACAGTCCTCTTAACTCCTCTGAATTCTGTCAGTCCAGAAAAATATTCCTCTTAATTACTCTGAATTGTGCTGTGAAATCCAAAGTCAGAGCTGCACGTACAAATCTGATGTTACTCTGTCTCTAAGGTATCTCTCAAAAGAATGTTTTTCTAAACATTACTTTAATTCTGTAACGACAACCATTTGAGCATTTCTGCAAGTTGGTACTAGTTGAGCTTCTCAAACTACCTTTCCTTAGTGTGGATCATATCCCATTTAGAACTGCGTGGACCTTTTCCGTGCACTGATCTTATGGTGCCATTGTAGTGACTAAGCATTCTCCTTTAATTGCACTCCGTGGTCCGTGGAAAGTATCTTTGACAGATATTCTGATAAAAATGGGTAACAAATAAGGAAGAAAAGAAATAAACTTGTGTTCTATTACACTTCTAGCTGTGACTGTAGCTGTTCCCATGACAATCAGGGAATTAGTTTCAACCTAACCAGCACCCCACATTTCTGTTTACCAGATTTTAATTACTTTTTCTATTTTATTGGGAGAATTATGGAAGAAAACACTTATATCATGGGAACTGTTCTTCCAGGCCACTTAAATCACTATGAGATGAACAATTTCTCAGCTCTTCCTCTAAGTTTATAAATACAGCTCAGACAAAGTTATATCTGTTGGCTTTGTGGGGAGGGAATGAAATAAAAAATAAGTATTTTTTTACCCCGATATCAGTTATCTAACTGGGTGACTTACAACTGGATTAAAATAATTGCATGGAAATTATGAGGTGCGTAACAGCAAAAGAGCTTAGAAAATTCAGGGATTCACTTGTTAGGTTTACAGTGCTATTCACAGCAAATAACTATCCCAGCTCTATTTTTTCTTACCATTTCTTACCCAATTAGGCCCATTCCTTAGGCATTTGTGTCTGTCCTAATACACCAGAGACTGAGCAGAGGATCTTTAAAACTCAAGACTTGAGCTAAAAATCCTCCTGCACAAGTAAGGCCTGGAGCAGACTTACGGTGATATACAGCCCATGCAGACCATTGGGTTTCAAGAGCTCATTTAAAATAAACCATGGGTTATGGACTTTGGTTGACAGCCGATTTGGTTGACAGTTTAATTGCCCTGGTGTGCTCGCTTGCATGCTCTTTCTCTCTCTCCTTCTCCTCCTTCTCTCCACTGACATTAAAGCTAGCACCTTGGAGATCCATACTTGATCACCCAGTCAAACTTCAGTGAAACGTCTTTGATTTCTTTTACAGTTTATATCTTGGGATGTTTGGCTGAAGGTAATTTTAGCTCATTGGACCACGTTAAAGCAGGACTGGGATTTCAACTATCCTTGTAGGAACTAATTAATAGGTCATAAACATGTCACTGGAAGCAAAGGTTTACCCTTAATTTTGAAAAGAAGGTAAACTTGGAGATTTTTTTATCCTCATAGGAGGAAAAAAATCTGCTACAACACCAGTTCTATGTACCTTTTAATTAGCTTATTTAATCAAGATGCTTTTGATCTGAACATTATTGTTCCGTATTGCATTCCGGAGGGACTGATCAGTCTGAGATTCAACTTCCCATGGATAACCAGCAGCACTTGGCTGCAAAGCAGGATGATCTCTTAAACTACCTGGAAAATTCTCTTAAGAGATGCCTCAGAACATGGGGATTAATCCAGACTCTGTATTTCAGCTCAATTTCAGTTCTTTAACTGTTTGCTTACTGGAAAAGAAAATAAAACTTTACTGCCATTCTGAAGGGCTTTTATGCAGGCATCTGTGCGTTTCAAGCACATAGGAACTTATGTAGAATACAAGCTGGTGATTTAAATAGGGTTGTGGGAATAGCCCTGGGAAAAGCTGAACAAATAAAACGGAACTAGTTCATCCATCATTTTAATAGCGTTTAGCTTGCCTCATAAAGAAAGTGGCAGCTTTTATTGCTCATACAAGGACTTACGCCACCATTAAAGAACGATGCTTCAGCTACTCCTGCTCTAAACTGCAGAGTGTGACAAGCCCCAGTGAGCTGAATTCTATTTACTACTTAGCACCTAAATGCTAACTAATAAAGCAAAGTGGAAGGGCAGTGTTTGGACACAGCAATTGCAATATTGAAAACCAGATAGCAGGGAGAAGAATAATACCTAAAACAAAAACATTTGGCTCGGCATGTTGAGCTGTTAGGTGTTTCCAGATTCAAATCCGTTGACTTCATGTTGCATTAAAATAGCAAGGTGTAATAGGGTTAAAGATTCATCGAAACATGACTGCTGCTCTAAAAAGCTTAGGTGGTGCAATTCTCAGTCACTGTGGAGAAATCTTGCTAGATACACTTCTAACCCTTCCTGTGCCTGCCACTAATTTTCACCCAATCTCTGCATCCAAAGTTTTAAAGCAAAGTCTAGCAGTACTGACAAACCATTTAGGGTCCCACAGATTCAGGACTTATGCTGCAAAAATGAAGGATGAGGGAGAGAGGTGAAATCCCTTTTTTTTGGGGCCAAAAATGTCATTTCAGAAGTGTTCCCTCCAGAGAACTGCAGTGTAGGTAACTCCTGCATGCTTCTGCTTTGTGAAATGGGATCTCTGGGCTGCTGATGTAGTCTGTAGTCTATTTTTGCTCTGAATCACTGCTGTACCTCATGGGAACTGTTGTTCATTCAGGGCAGATGGTGCAGAGAAGTTAGCGAGACAAGGACCCAAATGACAAATCCCTGAGACACTTTGGTGCCATTTCTGACACAGAGTGTTCAGTTAAGTTTGCAGTCACAAACTGAACACCTTTTGATTACTTTTTAAATGAAAAGTTGAAGTTTGCCCTTAAAAATCTGACACCGTCTGAGGAAAAAAGTTATCCAATATCATCATTTTGGAGATCAAACATCAGACTGGGTAATTTTCCACTGAAAAAGTTAAACCATTTTTTTTTTCTACCAGTCTTACAGAAGGCCTTATAGGCTGTTATTCTCTGTTTCCGCTAAGCTAAAATTATCCGCTCCTGCAGAGAGCATTGTGGGTGTCTGTCTGTCCTGGACATTTTTAAACCATATCCGAACTCTGGTCAATCTTTGCTGATACTTTTACTCATGTGTTTCGCCATCACGAATAGCTGGGGATAGCTCCTAGCTGACTGCTGAGCCACTCGGGATAAATGGGGTAGCAATTTGCTGATGGGCTAGATAGAAAAGGATGGAGCAGGAAAAGCTGTAAGAGGTGGATATAAAAATATCCTGGTAAGATATCTAACCAGGAAGGAATGAAATACAAGCTGTTCCCCTCTCAGATTTATTTTGTTTTCATGGTTTACCCTTCTGGCCCATAGGTTGCATCAGCTCATATTTTCCCAACTAAATATTTTACTCAGCCCAGTCAAAAGTCTAAACAACACAAGAACTGTACTAGTCAGGCCAGAGATGCATCTAGCTACTACCTGTTTGAGAGCAGTGCTACAAGAACAGAGCAAGCAGAGAGTTATAATTTCCCAGAATATGCTCCTGGTTTCTGGCAACTTGCATTTTATGGTCTTCCTTACTTACAGGTGATACTACACCGAAGTAGTATCTTTTTATTAGTTTCTTAATCCAGATGTGATTTTAGCATCCATAATATCCCACAGCGGGAAGTTCTTTACCTATGAGCTGCATGAAAGTGCCTCTCCGTTTTTGTTTTGAATCTGTCACTTGCTGCTGTCATTTGGTGCCCTCTGGTACTTTTATTGGCTGGGATGAGAAATCACTCCTGTTTACTTTTTCCTTGCTGCCCATGGCTTTTCAGATGTGCTTCCTGGGATCTTCCTCTTTCTGCCATCTCTACAAGCTGAAGAATCCTCTTTGTGTATTTGCTCTTTGCATGGAACACACTCCAAAGTTTTCTCATCCTGTTGCTCTTTGCTGTGTTTTTTTTCTCTTTCTCCTATATGTTTTTTGAGATGGAGAAACCTATGCTGCATACAATAGTCAGCTTATGGATGCACCGTTGACTTTTACTATGGCATAATCGTGTTTCTATTCTGTTCTTTAATTCTTTATAATATACAGATTAGTTTCAAGATGGTGTTTTACTACAGTATTTATTACAACTCAAACCCCTGAGTGGTAATAGCTAGTTCTGAATCTCTCAGGACACGTGTGAGGTTAGAGCTGCGTTTCCGACATGCTGTCAATCACTCTGCTCAGAAATCCTTCTGCAGATTGTCGCAGTCTCTTTTTACCCCCACGGCCATGAGCAGCTCACTGCAGTCAGGGAATGCTCTCATCACACTGGTCATCTGCCTTTTACAGGTCATCTCTAAACACACACAGGCCTGAGATCAGATCCGCCCCCGTTTTTCTTCATTGACAAAACAGACTACGTTTACTTATATTTAATTTCCCACCTTTTAATATCTCTTAAAAATAAGAAAATACTAATTTAGATCTAGCATTATCAGTTATACGATAATTTAAATTTAACCACTCATGTCTTCTATACCTTTTCTACATGGAACATATGTTTAAGGTACAGCAAGTTTGTAACAACTTCAGTGCCTTTATTCTGGTTGCCAGAAAGCACTACAAGGGACATACCTTGACTTCCACGTCATGTATTTCTGGTGCAGGCAATTGGAAATAATGAGTATGAAGATGTGAATCTGGAGTTAGTCAGTCTGTTTAGACATATAATCGTCACCCCCCCCCCCTCTTTTTTAATTTTGGAGAAGTTTTAGCTTTAGCTGTTGAAGATAACTTGGAAAGCAAAGGCTATGACATTGCTTCTGGATCCACCGGTCTTCTGCTTGGTATCCCGTTCTGTCTAAGTACGTGCACTGCCAACTTGAAGGCTTTAATTTTCATGTTTTGCTTAGTGTTTGGTTGGAGAAGAAGTAGGAATAATTGGCTGTAATAATGGACTGTTCACGCCTGCAAAGTGAAATGAAGACATTCATGGGCTCACTTCCTTCTGCCGTTGGGGCAGACTGCTTTATTCAAACTGATTTGCAGTGGAAGCTTATCTCTAGGTTCTGGCTGTGAGAGGAAAAGTAAATAAGCCTAAGCAATTAGAGTAATGTTCATGCAGGTGCAAAGAGCCTGCACAAAGCTCTATTTACTCTTGCCTTCAAGCCCCTTTAATCATCATTGCGGAGCTTAAGTTGTACACGAGGTTTTTGTGTGGTGCATTTCCCACATAGAGCATTTGAGTACTTCTATTTCACTATAGAAATCCTCAGCCCTAGAGACATATCTGGCACCAAAATAGCTCTAAGAATCTTCTCAGTCCTTGATGGAATGAGCCTCTTCAGTAATGAGTGGACAAGCTGTAGAGTCTCCAAGGTCATTCAAAGTTTTATAGCACTGATTAGTAGCACTGTAAAAAATAATAATTCTGATCTGTGTAATTCTACAAACAATAGATAAGGGCAGCAAATATAAAATGATGGGAATCAAAGACTTCTGAAAAACATCAGCACTACCTCCGTAATTATCTGTGCATCTAATGAAGTGTAAACCCCTGTGGAAATCAATATACTACTGGGATTGTCTTTTCTGTAATTTATTATTTTGTATAATTCTTTTTTCTTTGGTAATGAAATCTCCTTTTGTTTGCTTGCCCTACCGCTATTTTAAAATTGAGCAGTTAAGACTGTATTACAAGGATTTCCTAAAAAAGCTTTATTCATGTTACTGAAATTCACAATAACTGTTTATTTCTTTCTCTTGTGGTGCATCCTAAAATACCAAAGCACAAAGTGAGTGATTTATCTATTTAGATTTACATTAGTGGTGGCCTGAGGGGATAATTTCAGGCAGAAATTCTATAATATTTTCTGCAGCAAAGCTCTTGCTTTAAGGGCAGAAAAATCACAAGGCTGTTGAACTGATGGTTCTATTCTCTGGTAAACTACAACAAAAGGCAATTTTAGCCATTTATTAAGAAAAGCTTTAAGTATAAGCAAATATTTGAGCAATGTGTATTTCATTTTTGGATGAAGGATATGTAAAATCGACTGAGTCATAGATTTTAGAGTTTAAAGATAATATTAAACCAGCTAATATAATCTCATCTATAAATCAGTTCATTGAATTCCAGTCTTGCACTAAGACCAGTAACATGTGTTGGCTGAGGAACGTCTATAGTGTATGCAAATTTGTTTGTACCCCCTGTCAAAATAATTCCTTGGGTTCTTGTGTGTATGTCTTTCCCTTTGTGGGTTTTTTTTGTTTTGGTTGGTTGGTTTTGGGGTTTTTTTTTGTTTTGTTGGTTATTTTTTGTGGGTTTGTTGTTTTAGGTTTTTTTTGCTTCCTGCCACCAATGCATGATTGATCTCAGACACAGAACTTAAAGGTAGCTGACCATTTGGTGCATTTATCATCATCCCTGGTTGGTTACTGGACTTTGCCCCCATCTGCTACCACATCTCTCATCAGTTTTATTCTCCTGTGAAAGTCTCTTCATATCTGTTTTTCTGTTGACGTCTTCTCCTCCCAGGCTAACAGGATAACACAATTTTTTCTCCCAGCCAGGACATTACAGGGAGCAGAGAGGACACTGGTAGAAAGGGAGCTGGAGCCACTGTCAAGGGAGCTGGAGCCACTGTCAAGCCAGTCTTTTTATTCACCCTTGCCTTTTGGGAACTGGAGATCAGTCTCATATCTAGTGACAAAACTGGCCCAAGCATCTCACTGAGGTAGGTCATACAGGGATTTTGGAAGAACTGTAGATGATGGGGTAGAAACAGGCAAGGAGGTTTTTAGCAGGGATCCACACAAGAGTCTCAGGCTCCTAGCTTCTTCCCCCCATTCCTCTGGAGTACAGGACTTCATCTCTCCTCATGACCATGTAGCTGACAGTCCCTACCATTTCCTACAAGAACTGCCCCGTCCCTCTCCTTCCTTGACAAACTCTTGTGAGACAAAAAGGAAGATGGAGGAGGTGAAGGACAAGGCTTACTGTGAGGGAAGACAGATAAAGGCCAGGAAGGGGAGGAGAAAGGAAGCTGTGCAGAATGCTGTTGAGAAGGCTGTCTGATCCAACAAGAAGCAACAGGGATATTATGGCTACTTGAGAGATGTATTGACTACTGTTCCATGTCCTATCCAGGCCATGCCATAAATGTGTGCCCTTCCTGTCTGCTTCTGTTTCCTCTGCTTATGCCGCCCTCCTAAGCCAGCAACCTTCAAAACTCTTCTAGACAGCAGGACTAATTTTTTTTTTGCTAATTTTGCAGTCAGTGGTACTAATTTCCAGTCATTTTGGTGATTCATTTTTTCTGTGTCCATTTTCCTTTTCCTTCTTATTTCAGTAGTACATATATGTAACTTTCCTGTGCAGAACATATCTGGCACCTTCTCTTTAAGTCAGTTTTAACTTCTTGTTTGGTGTCATGCAATCATTTCTTCCCCATGACTTTTGTGTTTTCCTTTCCAAGTCTATCCAATTCCAGACCTGCCCAAATCTATCCTATTCCAAATCTATCACCCCACAAACCCATTCTGTCCTTCTTTTTCTTGGGGAAAAGTTACATCATATGCCTGAAAGCCATGTGTATGTCAGACATATTTCTGTTGTAATTCTCACTGGTCTTCACTGAATTAACTGTCATTCTGTTCCGCAAATTCACTAATTCTGCTTCTATGGGTAGAGATACTCAGTGTTGTCTGGATTGCTGTATGTACGTGGTAGAAGAATAAAATATATACTTGTGGGTATAACTGAATGTAACAGGATCCATGTATAAGGAACACCAGTAAGAGCACCTCACTGGTAGCCGGTTCTACATTCTGGCCATGAGTAATATCTGAATCATTCAATACTTGCTTGAAGAGACACAGAAGGCATCTTCTATGAGGAGTGAAGGATGGTAACTACTGCCTAAGTCATGAGACTTTTTGGTAGAGCCTTAGTTGGTATGTATTCAATGGGTTCATGTATTTTCCAAGCTCATGTTAACCTGACAACTGAAATATAAGATTTACTTGCCCTTTATTTTGGCTTTTGTACAAATATATTTAAACTATACTTTTTTCATAGCGTAAATGTAAGCTGTTTTTTGAATGATCATGAGGAAATCAATCTTGTAGACACCTGGCTGCTTACTCTTTGAATTATATGACTTCTACACTTCTTAAAAAAATCTAAAATTTTGTGTTAAATCCATCAGTTATTGTTGAAAAACAAATTTGAGAGTTGTGGGGTTGGCAAACGCAAGAAACTGTCCTTATCCATCTTGGAAGTTTTTTGTTCTTCATTATGGCAAAGCAGGTGTGAGTTTCAGCCCTACATCTAGAAGATTGCTGCAAGCATACAGCCAGTCACTAAGGAGTAACCACTATTATGCTTAAGAAACGGATGAAGGTTTTGTATGTAACACATTTAACAGAGGCTTAAGTACAGCACTGTCTCATTGAAAAGTACAGAGTAAGTTGTAATTTTTCTTTGTGAGAATGCAGCAGCTGGACAGGTCTGCTCTGGGAAAGAAATCTGATGGACACAGGGAAAGGTGGAAGATGCCTGGGAGAAATAAGCCTAGAGTCCACGGAGGTGATGGGAAAACCACGCATTGGAACTGATGAGTGAGGCTGTGATTCTTCAGGTCCAGTTAAGCACTTTGCCATTCAACATCCACACTTTGAAATATCAGGAAGTGCTTTTAAAACTAGCATCTCCATAAGACATATCCCTTCTCTGGAATGCATTCTGTAGCTCCTATTTATAGGAAAAGTGCTGCTGAAGTCACACACAGGATAGCAGAAGTTTCAGACTGGATTTAAGTGAAAAAACGCTAAAACCCCCATGAAGTGCAAATTAATTGGAAAGAGTTTAATTGGAATCACCAGTTTATTGGGATATCTCCCAGGGAACTGATTTAGTCTAATGAGAATGGATGGCGGTATCTGCTGATTAACTGGAAGAGTGTTAGCATATGTTGAGCTTAATGGGGAGGGCTCTGGCAAGTTTCAAAGTATGTTCAAGGCTTTTCCTAGCTCAGAAGGGTAATGTCTGCTTTTGTGTTACTATTGTCAGAAGAGATTTTATTTAGGAATGAATCTCATCCAGACTGTTTTGCATACAAACTCTTCCTTCCACCAGCAGATTCCTCAACTGTGATATAATAAAGGAAATATATATTTTTGAAAAGTCAGACCATCTGTCTTCCTACAATAAATATAATTAGAGATAGCTATTAGGTACCTTAGCAGAGAGAGGAAAAGCAATTCTGCTGTCAATGGACACAGCAGACAAGACAGGATTGACAGATGTTTGTGATATTTTAACAGCTATGTTCCTAGACATTTTACTCTGTCTGCCTCAGTTGGGTGCTAAAAAATAATTCCTACCCTGACCACTTCAGGGACTTATTATTATATTTAGCTAATGTGCTTAGCTTTACAGAACTGTTGAAAGCCCAGCTAGATTGTGCATAAAATTTTGCCTTCAAACTTCCTTGAAATGCCACATCCAAGATACATCTCTGGTCCTTCTTGCTTGTACTGACTTTTCATATCCTTTCCCTGTGAACCAACCTGTGTTCCTCTAAAGTTCTTGGCATCCCGATTTTATACAATTCAGAATTTCTTATACAGTGTATGCTGTCATAAGGTATGCCTTAATATCTCTTGATGTTGGCCTTTGGTTATCCTTAATCACCTGTATGAAGTTGCTTAGGTTAAGAGCTTTTACTTCGAGTTTAAATTCTCCTGGTACAATAATGTCCTGCTGAGAAGGTTTTGATTTAAGACCTCCCTCTGTTTAACTTGGCTCATGCTGAAATATTTCTGCTGCTGAATTTTAATTCTTTGTACTGTACCCAGGGATTCAGGGCAGAAAAGTTTGTGTGCAACAGTAATACAAATGATTGATACAGCCTCTATCAGAGTTGCCAAACTTGCTAATCTCTATATTTGCAATGTTAATGTTTTCTATAAAATTGTCAGTTAACTTGTCTATTATGGTATTAAATAATCCTGGCTGCCAGAGCCAAGCTGTGCAGAAGTCAGCTATGCAGTTATTAAACACATTAAAGTAGAAGATATCAACAAAGAGCATTTTCCCTTCCTCCTGGCACCTTTCATTTGATGCAGGTGTTTGATTGTATTTCAGGAGTTTTAGTAGAAAAATCCATGAAAACAGGTTGTTCTCCAGGGTCCTGTTTTACTCTAAAGACAGCAGTTTATCCCACCATTCTGTACCTTCTTCATTTCTGCTGTCATTCCCTGTTACTTCTTCCCACTTCACAATCTATTCCACTCTTCCCGTGTGAGACCACACCTCCCACTGACAAACTTTGGTCATGGAGAAACCACTCCTCTTTTCTCTCTAGTCAATGTTTTCCAACCATCAGCCTGCTCTCTTTAAGGCTCTCAGTCACCTGAAGACTTCTTGGATTCAATCCCCCTGTCTGGACTCAAAGCTTTCTTCCCTGTTAGTGATATCCTCCTCCCTCCTCAGTCCACTCTAAGCATTATTTCTTTACTTTTGTACCCACACCGTCCACTCTAGGATAATAGCTGGTCCTATTCTGTACCTGGACATGTATGGAGGCCACATTTCTCGTGCTCTAGCTTCAGCTTTCTTCTACACAGGTGACTCTTCATGCATTACCAGGACGAATATACAGCATATATTTCTAATCCAGGGGAATGTGAAAATACAGTGTTTCCTACTCCATAAGAAGTGTAACTTTATAAGGTTTTACGGAGTTTTTGAGCCTATACAAACAAACTATATTGTCAAAAAGCAACCACAAAGCAGCAAAAAGGAACAACCCCCTGCCAAGAGCCCCCCAACCTACTACTTTTGGCAGCAGCTATATGCCAATAAAAGCATTTCGTACTCCAGAAGGAGAGGCTTGCGGTGGAGCTTTGTGTTTTGAATAGAAAATCATGGATCTCACCAAAAGGAAGTATTCATCCAATTACTGAGTCATTTTCAAGATGAAAAAGTTGCAGCTAAGAGTAGACTTTGGTACCTATATCTGTCCCCCAGAGTTTTGCTATTGAATTCTATGGAGGTAATGTTATGGTTAAAAATATCTATATAACATTTATGCCATGAAACCTACATTGACACTATTAAACCTGATCTTGTCACTCTTCCTCTTTAGGTGAATACTTGCTTGCAACTCACTTGGTAGTGTAACAGCACAAATAGGAAGTCCTAAGAAATTCAATCATTTAGAAGACAGAGTCAGGAATCTTGGTCTCTCCTAATCGTGTTAGCAAATTTTGACATTATGAGCAAGAACTTCCCATCCTGCAGTATCGGAAATCTCTGCAGAATGCCTTAGGGCATCTGTTGTTGATGCAGGAGGAGGGAACAGAGTCTTAGTAGGATAGGAAGAGATGTGTAGACACACTGCAAACTCATCACATGGCATAGGACTACAGCAACTCTCTTCAAAACCCAATATGCTGCTACAAAGCTGATATGGCTGTAGTGTGTTTGGCAGAAGGAGGATTGCAAGCACAGATGAGAGCAGGTGGAGAAGCTCAGAAAATTTGTAAGAGGATCTTTGTAGCAATGACCTTCCTCTGAAGCTTTCTCCAACAGTTGAGACCTTAGGAGAGGATGATCTAAGCCCTTAGAGCTTATCAGATTTTGATTTAAAAACTCAGTCTTTAGGCTACAGAGACACCCTTCAGGTTGTGCAAAGCCTTTGCTCACTTCAGGTTAAATATGATCTCTCCTTTATAATGAAACAAAGCTTTTGTAACCCTCAGGCCTTGGAAAAGGAACTGTTTTGTTTCAAAAAGCACTGTTGGAACAACAGGAAGAGCTAAGCCAGGAAAGAGGAAAATATGAGATTTTGTACCCTGCTAAACATAGAATGATATTTAGGGCTGCTACTTGTACAGTCACCTATACAAGACCATATCCTTTCACCCCAGCATACTACCGAACAGTTATCGATACTGAACTTAGAGAATCATGCCTGGAATATGAGTATAATGTTTAGATAATGTATGTAAAAAGAAAATCATGTGAAACTCTCATCATAAATGCCCTAGCACTGGGTAGCTATCTGCTAATTTTGCAGTGCTCTTGGCTTAGCAGAGCACAGTAAATACAGGAAAAGGAAGTTTGCTTCAAGCCCTTGAGGAAAGCTCTGCATACTTAAATAATGATTCTTGACTTGTTTTAATAGTTGTTCTGCTATTCTTCCCAGTTTGATACATTATTTTCAAGAAAATAAATTTCATGGCACAACTTTTTCATGGACTGGACTATCTTTTTTTCTGCTCTACTTAAATTTGTGAAATCTTCAGTCTTTTTTTCTTCTTAAGAAGGATCATTTTAAGTGTATTGCTCTTTTAGGACACAAAAGAAGAAACATAGATATCCAGGATGAACACAGGAAGGCATTCATAGCTTTGAATGACAGCGTTTTGTCACAGTCACAGGAGTCTGGTATTCATCTGTCATAACTTAACCTCATCTCACCATCTAGAAGTAAGGCACTGGATAAAGCTGCTTGTATAGTCTCTACTTAGTGGAAGAGATGTGCCCAAAGGTTGTTCATGCCTGTGTGCTTAGACACCTGTTTTAAGATGACACAGTCACACTTTAAAGGTGTTTCTGTCTCTTACTCGACTTGAGAGGAGCTCAGGGACTAGCTGAGCCCTTATTCTTAATTAATAAGCTAAAAGTAGGTGACATGAAGCGCACATTTTGTCTTAAGTTCAGACTAGTGCTACGTTGTATTAGTTTTGTTGAAAATCTAGTAGGTGGCCGAGAGTGAAGCTCTTAGGAAAAAAGAATAATACCTCTGGTTCACTGCTCATTGCATTTCCATTTTTTATGTAATGACATATTAGTTTTATTTCAGTCTTCTGGAAATTCTCCATGGTTCTCAGATTTCTTAATAATACATATTAAAACCTCAAATGCAAGTTTGATATGGTCATTTCAAAAGCTGAAACTGTATTTATAAAGAGTTGCTAAGTTGAAAATATCCATTTTTAGTTATCTGTGTTTTCTTTCATCCTCAGTTACTGTCAAAATATAAAATATTTTGTCATCTTATGATATAAAAATACCATATTTTTCTGAGGACAAAAAGCTCATTGTCTTTTCCTCCATTACAGTACTAAAGCCAATGTGCACTCCACCGTGCCTAGTAGGTAAAAAACCAAAGTAATTTTAAAAATTTCTTCTAGTTACATGAACTTCAGCTGTGTTATTATACCTAGTGTCTTACAAATTCTTTCCCTGTACCTTTTTGGTTTATTCGTGTATTCTCTATGTTTCAGGGCTTGTAATTGGTATTGACTGCTATCAGTTCTTTCCACTTGTTACTTGTACAGTTTCCATTTTACATAGCAATTTTTACTTCTTCTCTTAAAGCTTTTTAATCACAGCTTTCTTCTTTTTTATTCCTAAATGTGAGATCTGCTTTTAGCAAAACAATGTGAATGGTGACTGGTAAGTGTTTAAAATCTTTTCTCCCAGATGATTTGGCTCAAAATAATTATCAGTTTTGCAAGACTCACTCTTTTTTTGCATTAAATACATATAATATTGGTTTGGATTTTATTCTGTGAACAAATATCAAATGTAATAAATTCATGATCTCTTACCCTTAAACTACAACTCTTTTTATTTCAAAGATGAGTCCCTGTATTTATCATAATGAAGGTGAAGAGAGTATTCCTTCATGTTTAATGCAGTGTTTTCATAATTAGGAAATTGCCATTGTAATTTTTTTAACCACTTCTAAAGAAGTCTGTACTGGCTGTAAATGATCATCGGCATAGGTCATTAAAGGTAAAGATGACAATGTTTTTTCCTCCTTTGTGCTACAAATAAGTGTTTATAGAGATATTGCACAACTGGTTGCAGTGTGATGGTCTGCAGCAGGCACAGATCAGCATGTGATCTGCCTCTGCCTTCTATTAATAATCCAGGAATATTCAAGACTACTATTCTAGAGTTGCCAGGCACAATACAAGAGCGCTGTTCCCAAGATCTGCAATCCACTTGATCTATCCCAAACCAGCTAATTTAACCATTTCAGTTGCACAAGACTTTTCCACGAGCTTCAGTTATAGTCTGTCACCAATGCCTGTGCATTGTTTCCAGTTCTAGTTTATTACTAGGTTCTTAGTGCTGGCATATAGGGAGCTGGAGAGTCTTTTTTTCATACCCCTTGGTGACTGGATTGGTTTTATCCTTGACACCTTGGTTTTATGGCAAATAAAAATACTTTATTTTTTCCTTCCAACCCCTTTTTTGTTATTTAGGTTGATGCCTGGCTGGTATAGCTCACCACTTCCACAGACAGTACTTTCCTATTTGCTTTAGCAGAGTACAACTAAACCAAACAGCTTCTTTTCCTCATAGCAAATGGATCAGGACTCCACAGAGCCCAAATCCGCCACCTAAAGCCACATGACAAGTTAGCAACTCTCTTCCTGGGCATCCTGCTTTCTATTTTGTTTTAAGAGAGGAATGCTCTCTGACCAGCAATTATATGGATGGCTCCTGGCTTTCAGCAGTCTACTGGGAACTCTTCTTTTGGAGACAATGAAGCTAGCTGGCACTAGTCCCTGTGGGGAAATTACCAGTAAAATTCCTCATTCTAATCTCTGACCCTTTAGAATTGTGTTAAATCAGCTTAAGGAAGAGAATATGTAGTTAAAGATTGGAAGAAGCAGGCAGATCCATGATCCTTTGGCACTCTCTTCCAAAAGGGCTTCTGGCCTGTATTTCTTCTTCCTCATGGGATATATTCTCATTCCTTTTTTTTCATCTCTGATTATATACTCAGAAGACAAATTGCTGGAAGTTGACCAATGGAAAGCTGGGCAAGACCATGTAGTGAGGGTTTATCAAAATCTCATTGCAGCAGATAAAGCCAATTCATGTGTCACCACGGAGTAAAAAAAGCCTTGTTCAAATGAACTTTCTCCCCATGATGTTATATTTACTGAGCTCCTGCATCACTGTAACTGGGAACCCTGAGATGTAGAAACATTAATATAACAGTATGAAAATCCACAGAGGAGCAGAGCAGGTACTGGGGAGGCATCTAATGGGGAGATAAATCTCCAGTCGCCCTGGGAAGGGAAGAGGAGACAGCTGCTTTCCTTGGTGCAGAGCGCTGCGCAGAGCTGTCGGCATCTCTCCTGCCTACAGACTATTTCCCTCCCCAGTGCACTCTAGGAAGAAACAAGTAGATGGAAACAACAAGAAATGATTAAGCAGAGACATTCATCCTGGGGATAAAAAGTTCTTCTTTCTGCAGCTTGCTGGCAGTACCTAGTGCAGGGGTCTCTCCTGCTCACGGGGTGGGCTTTTCCCAGGACTCCAGCCAAGGACAGAGGTGTCACCACTCCTGGAGTGGCTCCAAGGGAGGATTTTGCTTGCTCGGCTTCCCCCTCACGTCAAGCCCATAAAGCCAGACAGCTCGGGCTTTCCGTGTGGAAAATCATAGTGCAGCAGGTTGACATGACCATATTTTGCACTCCCTACATTTTCTTACTAGGCTGTTTTTGGAGATCTAACAAAACTGAATCCCACATGGAGACACCTCTCGTTAGCATCTGGAGTTGGGTATTGAATGGCTGCACCCTATTAGAAGGAATTAAATCTATGTTGATAAGACAGATTTAATAATTGATAACTTAGAAATCTCTGATGGACTTTAATCTGCTTTCCTGGCATCTTGTATAGAAATCAAGGTTTTACTTTATTTGACATCCTTTGTCTATGTGTGCACTGCATTCTTTGATATCCCTCCACATCCACACTAGAAATTTGAAAGAAAAATTGCTAAAATATTTAAACATGAAAATATAGAAGTTTTGAAAGAAACCTTAAAGTATCACATAATTTTGGACAAAAACTTCCCAATGTATTGTACTGTGCTCTCTTCAACTAGTCCTGCAACATAGAAAACTATATTTTGTGATAAACCAGAATCTGTTACTACTTTAACATCACCCAACATTGGAGCAAACTTCATTGAGCTTGCTCCAGCTGGTGCGTAAAGATCCATTCAGTAAATTATGCTTTAAAAACTGCATTGAGAGACTTGGGCTAATTTTATTAGAGGTTTTAATTCTCATTCTCTGTCTAGTAGTTGGGTAACTGTAAAAGAACTATTTATTAATTTAAAGCTCATACAGCTGATTGATGCATGCTAATGCATTTTAGATTTAATAATCACATCTTCCTTAATTGAATTGTGTTTGCTCAGACAGAGCATATAATTAAATCAAGTCTTTTCTAATCCTTCTCATGCCAGATTATTCTATGGTACATTGGGAAAGAATAGTCAAAAGTATGCATTTAGTTAATTTAAGCCCACTGAAAAAATCCAGTCACATTGTGAATGTTTGGCATATTCATCATTTTCCAAAATAAAGAGATGTATTTTTTCCGTACATATCTTCTGCAGTAATTAAGTGTAGAGAGGCAGCAAGACAAAATATGGCTAGGAAGGAAACAGTTTTAAGAAAATCCAGCAAATTTATACAGCAGATAGTGAAATCCGCATACCGCATGACCAGCAAGATATTTCAGACAATTGCTCTCAAACACCTTTATGGAGAAGCAGATGGTACTATTGCTCAGGAACATTCACTTGCTTTACCTGTTCCTTGCTGTTTTGTCTTATGGTGCAGAATTAAACAAGGCTATCAGAGAGAAGNGCCTTTATGGAGAAGGAGAGGGTACTATTGCTCAGGAACATTCATTTGCTTTACCTGTTCCTTGCTATTTTGTCTTATGGTGCAGAATTAAACAAGGCTATCAGAGAGAAGACACAGAAAACAAAGCCAAGACATAGTTAAGAAATCACAGAAGAGAAGAATGAGCAAATGCTTTACTGAGATACTCTGACGCGCTTGTATATGCCCAGTGCGTCGTTTCCAAGATGCAAGTCCAGCACTGGGGGGATTCCAAGACATAAAGATTAAAAAAACTGGCCTGAATGAGGGGGAAAAGTTATTTAGAGTTNACTTGTGTATGCCCAGTGCGTCGTTTCCAAGATGCAAGTCTGGCACCAGGGGGATTCCAAGACATAAAAGGTTAAAAAAACTGGCCTGAATGAGGGGGAAAAGTTATTTAGAGTTGGGTGTGGATTTCACAGTTGCAAGAGGAGGAGGGTAGAGTTTAGGCATACAGAGGTTTACTTTTTTTAACACTTTTCTCTGATTGCTGTGTGGATCTTTTGATAGAAGAAAAATACAGGAATGTAATTCATGGTGGGATGNCGAGGGTAGAGTTTAGGCATACAGAGGTTTACTTTTTTAACACTTTTCTCTGATTGTTGTGTGGATCTTTTGATAGAAGAAAAATACAGGAATGTAATTCATAGTGGGATGTTCAAGCTTGGCATTTTCTTCTTTTTGTGACAGATCAGAGGAACTGGATATATGGATGTGCTACCAATGCTTCTGTGTCCATAACACTTCAAAAGATTTATTTTGCAAAAGAAAGCTATGGAAATAAGCAGCATATTTTTCTCTGATAAATGATGTATTGCCTCAAGTATAAATTACTGACCTGATCTAATTTGTCCATCAGAGTTAAATTATAGAATTTATCCTTTTTAATAAACAACACTGGTTAAAAAATGACCTGCAGCAGAATCTGATTTCTCTTCTCGTTTTCCTAACAGTATAATGTTATTAAACATAACGTCGTGGGGCTATAGCATTTTGTCTGAGGATTTTGATCTCATGCTCTATGGCATTTCACTTGAAGAATGATTTGCTCTTAATATCATATTCAACCTTGTACTGGGAAAGGTCTTACAAAGATTTGTTTCCTTGACTACCCCATGTCACAAGCTTGAAATGCAATTCCATAGCAGTAAAAGGGAAAAAAATTCGACACTGGTGTATAATTAATAACATATCACAGAAAGTAATCTGGTTAGTGAAGTGCTGTCAAGGTGCTGTTTGTGAAGTAAAGGCATGCTTTTCTTTGCAAGTGATTTGTAAAACATATGCAGGATGATTATTTGTCTTCCCAGTACAAAAAAGTACTATGGTTGGTCTTTAATATTTCTTCATGGGGGCAAGCATGCATTGACTGAGGACAAGAGGAATATTGCCTGTCTGAGCAGGGTACATCAGTTCATACAACTTATCACTGACAGCTATAGGGGTTTGCTCCTTATTTGAAATAACTCTAACCGACACAGCATACACTGTGTAAAAGGATGTTATACTAAAAACTGCTTAGATCTGCAACTCCTGCTAAAGGCCTTCCTGTCACCATGTCATCTGGGAATATTCCTGAGGTTTTCAGTTCAATGAACACCCCTTGTCTTACGTGAGCTCAGGGTAAAGGCACCTGTCACCTCTTATCCAGCTCTTTTGGAACTGAAAACTGAGCAGCAAATTTCAGTTATGAACAGGGATACTTTGTCAAAATTCAACGACTGCAAACAAACCTGGCCCTAGGCTGGGGAAAGGTCCTGTTATTCCTGGCCTGGGTTCTCTTTGATATAAAATATGGATGAACAGGGTATCACTGCACGTGCTGGTTGCTCCTCTAAGCATGAATTAGCTGGCTGCTCCTCTTTTTCAAGTGCTCAGGACTTTACTCTAGGCACTAAGTATCTTCTGTGGCAAAAAGTTTCTTTCCAGTTTATAACTGTTTTATCCTGCTGACTTAGGACCAGCTCTCTTGGACACCAGCAGCACTGAGGATCTGCTGTTTGTAAATGAACATAATCAGTGCGTTGCCTAACCCTTCTGACACCGGGACCAACTTGTCGGAAGCCAGAGGGGTGGTTTTACTTGCCATCACCTTCCTTGGTCTCCTCCAACACTGCAATTATGCTTGAAAAAAATATCTTACTTATCGGCTTATTAAATGCCTTTCTAAACTGGCTAGTCAGCTTGGCAGCCTGTGCTCTTTCTCCTAGCAATTTAGATGAAGCTGACAAAACGTGCTTATGGTCTTTCTGTGTACCTATCGTCTCCGACATCTCATATCAGTGGCATGCCTTGCCAGGGTAGAGCCCTGCTGGATAATAAAATGCTAAATAAATTATAGCTGGAGGGAATAGAGATGGTGCTGATTGATGCTAATTCCCTGAAGTCAATGTAATAGTATCTTCTGAGGCTGTGTTAGTGACAGAAGGTTGAAAGAAGAAATGTTTGTTTCTGGAGGTAAAAAGGAAAAAGTACAAGATTACATATTACATCTCTAGTGAGCAAAGAGGACCCTGCTGGAGGTACAGGCCACTAGTGATAATAAAATTGACCAAAGATCTTATGATGTTGATAATCCTACACACTTGTAATACTGTTCTGCGAGTATAAGGGATGCAACTAGAAAAAAAACAATGTACAAATCAGTTTCTCCATCCCTCTTTTTGTTTTCTCTCCACGAAAGTCATTGTCTTGTTATCTCAATTAATTCCACATTCCCTCCTGTATAGACAAAATCACATGGTTTTGAGTTCTGTAGCTGCTAGACTATTTCCAAAAAGTAATTTTCTTTATTTAGAAATGAAATAGATTATAGAAACAGATGACAGAAACCCCGTACAGGGACCTGGACTAAATGGACCAATACTCTGCCTATATATGCTTTTTTTTCCTTTCTTCTTCTTTTTTTTTTTTTAATCTGTAATAAACCTTGTCTTTTTCATTTTGTATTTATTTTGTAAATAGAAGATAAGTAACTGGCATTGTAAATTAGATCTAAGAGAACCTAGGAAGCCCTGTGATCTTTTTTGTAGGCAGTGAATTTGGTTAGAGAAGACCTAGAAGTTATTTGGAAATTTGCTTCTTGATTCCTGATGACCTCAGCCAAGACACTTTGCTCTTCTGTGCCTTGTTTTTCACATTCATAGATGGCACTAGCTTTCATGAAGGACTTCAAGATGTGAAGTGCCTGCCACAGAACACCTTTTCAGGCTTTTTCTTACTTCTTCTTGCTTTCAATTTCTTTGTGGTGAATTGGCAGATAATCACAAAGGACCAAGATGTGCACATGGAAGGCACAGGTCAAAGATACCCACATTGCAGAAATATTTCTATTATTTTCAGCTACTTTGAAAACAACAGCTTTTTCTATTCCCAGCTGGTCACAATGGTAGCCCCAGGGGCTGTCCTGAGAGACAGAGACCAAACTATGGAGATCAGGATGAAGAAAATGAAACCTCAGGTATCAGAAATGCATACCAGTGGCCAAGAGATGAGACACATGTTGAGAAAGAAAGAGTACTGTCATCATGCAACAGAGATGATGTTCGAAGTGAGAAGTGTCCATCGTCACTTTACAGCTTCCTGAGGCTGCTCGTACTTGTGGAAGACATCCTACTAAGAGGGAGAGAGCGAGTAGAAGAACAGTCCCATGGCTTTGGAAAAAAGGGAAAGTACTTTTCAGATTTTTCATGATGTCATATTCATCTATAGCAATTAGGAAGAGGCTGGGCTGCCTTACAAGTCTCTTGGGAAGAAGCATCACTCTGCCAGCCACATAACAATGGGGTAACGATGGGAAATGAATGTCTATTTAGAGAGAAAGGACTGAGGATGCCTGAAAGCCTGTGCACTCATGCGAGGTGGAGTCATATTCCCACCTTACCCAGGAGGATTCATTTATTTGACGGCAAAACTAATGAATCTACTCAGTCTGAGCCTGTGTAGTTGCTACAGGTGTTAATGTGTGTAGGTTTAAAAAGCTGGTCCTACCACCTATTTGGCAATAATTTTTTACCCAGAAAACGCATGTGAAAAGAGTTAGTGGGAGATGGAGATCTTTAGCACAAAATGCCTGTAAGCATAAAAAGATGAAACCTAAAGTCCTCTTAGAAATGCTTTTTTTCAACTGCTATTTTTATAAATGTCTTATTTCTGTGGCATTTACGGTCATTTCCTTCCTCAGAAATGTTGTTTTGCAGTTGTTTTTGTCCACAAAGCATGGACATTCTCTGGCTTCTGCCTTAACTAACCAACCAGTATAAATTTCTCTTGAAATTCACAGCTGTCTTCACTGAATGTGAGCAAATGAGCCTGTCAGGTTGAGCTGACTCTAAACTTTTCTTGTCTTTGGGATGCAAATCCTTTTAAGTATATTTAGGTCATCTCTATTTGATTTTCATGGGACATACAGGGGGGAGAAGGGGGGGAAGCAAGTTATTCTTCATAAAGGAAAGAAAATGAAAAAGATGTGCTTTAAATCACTCCATTCAAAGTCACTGTCAACGTCGTCATGTTCCATGCAGAAACCTAAACATGCTGCACTTCTTCTTTCCTTAGGTTTGTGTCAGAAATAGGCTTTTTCTCCATTGCCGGCATCTTTCACTTATGATTTAAACCATATTGGGTGGTGACTGGTAGCTGTCATGGGAGTCTCAGGTGCAATCTAGTGATTGACTGGTTTCTATTCCAAAGCCAAAGTGCTGGGCTCGCCCTGGTAGTTAGATGCTTTTAATGCATGACTGAAATTGTTTGTCAAATTCCTCACCACTTTCCATATTCTTTACCTTCCTGACCTGGACACCCAGCAAGCGGCTTCCTTTAAAATAACATTCCCCAGACACAAAGTCTCAGAGCATCACTTAAAATTGCCCAGCTCATATTTAATTCATCTTCGGATTTCCCCAGCTGGAGATGTTTAGGTATATATTATGACCAGCAGACTGGAAAACTCCAGATATTCAAGAGCTGGATAAATAACTCTTAATAACATAAAGCGTAAAGTATTTGCTGCACTTCTAAGTCCTCCTCCAGCTCATAGGCAGAGGAAGAAACAGGATAAAAATCAGTGCAGTGCTCAGACCGTGCAGCATTTCAGACCTGATCATCCTTAACACAAATCCCTCTTTACTGCTGGTTTGTGTAATAAACTCTTCAAATTTATGGCTGAGTCACACCCCCCAGCCTGCCTTAATGTAAATGAAAAATCAAGCATTAATGTGATGTAACACTTTTCGTCTTGACAGATGATAAAATGTGTAACGCACTGTGTGCAGAGGGATGATGCTGGCTTTGCAGAGCTGGGAACCAAATTCCCGGTGGCTGGGGCTGCTCCGGGGAGCCCGGCAGGGCCGGCAGAGCCACTGCCCAGCATCTCCTGCACCGCAGAGCGGTCATGTCCTTGACGTCTGACAGCATTCAGTATTGCCTATGCTACTGGAAGGTCCTGAACTGGCACCGAGGGAGAAGAAAGCAATTTCCTTCCTCAGAAAGAGCAACCAAACCCAACAGGACTGGGGATGACACTTTGAAGAACCAGAGCTTTCGGTTTGGCTGCAGGCTTGAGGGACATGGGTTGGTGGGCCAAGCGGTATGTGGGAGTAAGGGTTGATGAAGCGGGTGCATTGATTTATCTGCTTGTTCCCCGGGTCATCAGAAAGCTCTGTTCCTAACCATAGGGCTGTCCCCTTTCCTATCCACCTCCGATGCTGCCTGTGTATTTTTATATTAGATACAGATAACATGCATTCTAGACCGAGCAGAGGTTTATGTTCTGGCCTCTTGAAGGACATTGCATGCTCTCTTATACCATCGAGCAGTCTGTCTGTCAAACTGTTACTTTCTAGTTACAAAAGACATATTTTAGGGTGTTTCTGGAGAATAAGGTCTCATGAGCCCTTTGCAGCTGGATTTCTGTGATCAAGTTTTCAAGAACATTCAAAATGCAGATGGGTGAAATGAGAAATGGGTGTGGTTTTCACTATCAGTTAGGCTTATTAAGCAGCTATTATTAGGTATCAGTTCTTCCCAAATGTCGATATCATTAAAAATCATATGGCTTTGAAGGTAAAATTACAGAGCTAGATGCAACTGAAAACCTTATAACTTCAGAAGCTTTTTGAAATACATTGCTTAACTCCAGTGAGGATCATATGGGGGATACAGTTGGATTGAGATCATCTAAAGGATTTCTTAACACGTGGTTGGGATGACTTGCGTAATCTACTTGTAATTGCTGTTTGTAAGCAGCAAGACCATGGTAGAGCATCCTCGGGAAACTCAGACAAGTGTAAGGGAAAGTCAAGACTACTGGTGACAACCGGAACTAGATATTCTAAAACGTTCTTTAATTGTGCAGTTCTGTGGTGGAATCACTGTGCAAAATTTAAGGACTCTGCTTAGTCTTTTCCCACATCTTAGTGGAAAAAAAGAGTTATAAAGATTAATTATTTAAGAAGACAGCGTGTATATTCCCCTGCTTAACCAGTGCTTACAAGACCAAACAAATCTTCTCCCCAGCTGCGGTAAGAACAGGAGCTTTATGAGTGGTGACAGCAGAATTTTAGTTCTGTGCTACATTTGCCTGTACTGTGCCGTGTGTTTAGTCTTGCCCAGTTTAATACAGCAAACTCTCCCCTGATTTCAGGATTGCATTTTTTAGCTCTTAGCCAACACAGACACAGTGGTTTATATTTTATATTTTTGAGTTCTGATGTGACAGAGGTTTCAAGTGGATACCATTTGCTGTGATCAAAAGTGTGCTTTCAAATATTTTTAAATATTTTATAGATTAGCACTCAAAAGGAAGCAGAGCCTAGAAGAAAAATAACTGCTACTTCAGCTTCTTTTCTGTGACTGCTGATGAATTAATGATTATTTTTTACATCCCTTATACCAATAGCAGGCATGAAAAGGCTTCAATGTTCAGGATACCCAAAAACATTAGAAAAGGGAGGCCAAGGTGGAGTCCGAGATTAGTTGTCATGAGCTGGGGCCAGTCACTGGGAGAGGGGGGAGTTGTGGGTCACCTGTAAGGCCAGGGACAAAGTGGTCTCCTGGGAGCATCACAGGTCACCTGCAGGCAGGGGGAGTGAGGGAGCACTGCCCCAGGGGTCTTCTTTTCCCTACTTGTTGCAACTGGACAAATTAAGCTGTCAAAACTTGTGTAAGAATCTGAGTGTCTGTGTGCGTGTGTGTGTGTGTGTGTGTTTACACATGTATGTGTATGTATAGAGGGATGGGGTAAGGGGCAGAGGGAGAAAGTAAACACATGGTTTATGTATTTGGATTTTTATAAAGGTAGAGAAATCAAAGGCTTTTGATTTTGGAATGACAAACTGACTAAATTAGACAAAAAAATAAACACAGCTGTTCCTCGTAAGCAGGAAAGGGAGAGAAAGGTATCCAAGAGCCCAGTCCACCATAAGCTGTTGATTAACCAGACCAGCTGTTATTTAATCCAGCTGTCTCTGAAGTATTGAGGGATTTTGGAGTGCCCTGAAAATCAAATGGTTCGGCTTATCTAACTCAAATGTGGTACTATTTTCTTCATCTTTTTGCTTTTAATAGAGTTTCTATTTGATATTTTTTTGGTTTTGTTTTGAGCCTTCAGTTTCAGTGTTTCAGACGGCAAAGCAGCCTGGAGTTAAGTGGTGTACAGAGCCTGGTTGATCTTCTTCGAGCCTCTAAAGCTACCTTCAATGACTGTCATATTAGTGAGATAAAGAAAGGTACAGTGCTCCATGGAACCAGTCTTCCTTCTTTCTCTGCTGTGCTCTGAAATCATTGCTCAGGATTTGAAGTGGATGCTGAAACAGCGGTTTAAAAATTCTTTGCTTTGATCTGCAATACCTGATAAAAAAGCATGGATTTTCTGGAGTCCTTCTTTCTATGTTTCTAATCTTTTTATTTCATTTACCAGTCAGAATGCCTCTACTTTATTCATCTTTTGTTGCGCATATGTAATAAATATTAGGCCACAGATGAAGACAAAATCCCAAAGTGATTTGGGCAAAAGGAAAAAGAATGTAACAAAGGAAGAGTGGAGAAAAAAATGAGTATCATGAAATCAAATGTTATTTATACTTGCACGGTGTTTATACATGTATTTATGAACAAACATAGCTATAACCCAGCCGTAACTTTGCCCTGTTGTTAGCCACTTACAAAAGCATCAGTACTCGATCCATTGTCAGCTATTTAAACAGACTCCTGAGATAAGAATGATGACATTTTAAAAAATTTATTTCTTGTTTCTTAGTAAAGGCTGGTGTCTCTCCAATATGTTGCCATAGTCCCTATTTACTCTCGAAGCACAATAATCTGTTCCCCTCGTTCCAAGCTGCCCACCCATACATATGAGACTCATGTAAAGCATAGGCTTATCCCAGCATCCCTATAGCTGTGCGTCAGGACTCTGCCCGGACCCCTAAGCCGGGTGTTTATGCGTGTGCCCTGTGCTTGCCCGGGCCACGCCGGGTGTGGGGATGGGCAGAAGGGGAGCGGGGAACGACTGACCGCACTGAGCCGGGAGAGGAGGAAGCAGCTTAGGCTGAGCTCATGACCTAAAGAACTTTGGAAGTTCAAAATCGTTGTTCTTCCCTCTTTAAGTATTCCCTCACATTTCTCTGTAAATTTTCTCCTGAGGGTGAGCATGGTGTCCCAGCAGCGCTAGCAATGAGCCAGGCCACTAAAGGCGCTGCCGTTTCTTTTCAGCACCAAACTATTTTGAATGAACGGTGCCGTGTCTTGTAGTATTAGTCCTAGATGTGGAGCCCATAAATGGTGCAGTGATTTCCTCACTCAGTTACAAATTGGCCTGTGACAGTGACATTGACATTGCGGTTGCAGACACATGTGGATCGGAAATTAATACACTGAGATTGATAGTTATGACAGCATATAAAAGTCAGACCATCCAAGCTCTATTAAATCACTTAATAAAAGCTGAGTGAAAGTATCTAAGAAGCATGAGAAAACCTTGGATTACCTTATTTAAATTTGTTACCTAATGAAAACATAAATATTTAAAACCCATGAGGTTATTAACTAAATTAACCAGAATTATTTTAAAGGTCCAATTTACTCAGCCAGATCACCAGCCAATGCAATCTCCATTTAAATTGATGGACCTATGCCGTCGTACACAGCTTGAGCTCTAGATCACGATACTGATAAAATCATACATCTTTTTTAAGCATATCGTATTTGAAGCATGAGGGTTTTTTGTGACAGCTACATATACATATACTATGACTTAAGAACCATAAAAATATATTTAATATAAAAAAAAAGTTCATATGGTAACTTACCATTCTGTAAAGTTTATCCTCCAGATCCTGATTAATTCTTTGTAAGGCTAGGTAATTGTTTTGTATCCTAAAACAAAGATGATATCATGTAATTGAATGCATTGCTTTTCATGTTTTTTTACCTGTAATTTTCACATCAGTACAAAACCTTGGCTTGCACTACTTGAAATCTATTTTCTTATCACTCTTGTTGCCAGTCAGTGGTTACCTTTGAAACGTAATTACCACCTACTTCCTAAGCACAACTTCTTTGTCATGTTTGCTTCCTATATTTAGTGGCAAATTCCATCAGGAAGTGAAAATGTTTGTCATTCTGCACTTGTGTGCAGACATGCATCGCAGCATGGGAACTTGCACAAAGAGACTGCAGCTTTACATCAGCCTCAGGAATGGTCTGTTAGAGAGGACGCTTGAGCTGTATGCTTAGAAAGTACAGAAAAAGATTTATGGAGCTCTTTTAATACGGAGAATTGCAGCAGAAACCTAATGATTGTAGCAAAAGAAACACGCGCGCATCACCACATGACTTAGAAGAGAATATTCTGTCTTTTGACAGAATTTCAAGGAATTGACTATTCTCAAGAGCTAAACACATCCCCTTTCTTCAGGAAATACATTTAGATAGCTTAACCTGGAAAAGGTGGGTATTTATTTTTATCAGCACTGAGGGACTGAACGGACTCACAAAATGAGACTCCTCTGCTTATTCCAGAGCGATACACCAAAGAAAAGCTTCAGTCTGTACATCTCTGGGTTACTTAGATGGTAACCCTGGTATTGTAATGAATGAGTTGCTCAGTCTGTGGGAAAAACAACGATATTTTGGTCGTAGCTGTGCCTTTCTTTTCACAGAAAGTAAAGAGGGTAGCTCCTTGTTCTTGTTTGTACGTATCAGCTTGGCAGGATTTATAACAACTACAAAGCAAATGTTAGAAGCTCACCTGTGAAAAGTTTGTCTGAATAGTTCTATATGTTTGTACTGAGAGTCTTAGGTCAATAGGTCAAAGTATTTTCAGTGGTTGATTTTAGGTAATGGGCAAGTGTGGTCACTGTACGAGTGCACTCAGGTGCAGAACACATTCATTCAGCAGAAATCCAGTTCCTCCGGGAAGCCTGGATCTGGGTGTAGTTTCCATGGTGATCAGGAAGGGACTGAGATTAAAGAAGTCTCTTTGGCTTATCATATGGTTAGGAGTGCCTGTTGAAATCACAGCCAAGACCCGCATTCAAACCACACTATGGTTGCGAATAGAGGGGTCCAGCCCGCCCCTTCCTGGCAGTGGAGTGTGTCTCCCTGCTTCTGTTGCTATGGAGATTTTCTTTCCAGTTAAATGATCAAAATTCTCTATTCGGGCACAGGCCAGTGGCTCGCAGTGCCCCTCGCGAGGCATGCAGAGCTCCCGCTGGGGCTCCCAGTAATGCCATAACATCTGCCGCACGGACCTGGGAGGGGAAGTCTGTGCCGAGGACAGCTGCTCCGTGGGCATGAAAAATGACATCCCCACGGGTGAAACTCCCCGGGGTACTGAGGGTCAGCCCAGACTCAGGGCAGCCCTTCTGAGCCTGGGGGAAATTTCAGCATCGTGTACGTTTTCCAGAGCTGCTGAGCAGAGATTCCCTCCTCTTAAGGAGGATCTGTGGTAAAGAGTGTTTGCTAAGGTGGTGACCCAAAGGGGCTGAAAATCTGTGAGACTTGTACTAACCTATGGCTTGGTCATCACTCACCAGTTCTCACAGTGCCACTGTGTAAATGCCCAGGTGACTGAAAGGATTGGCTGAAGTTCATGGATCTCTGCGTCTGTGCAATGTCCACGCTCCTGTCAGATGCAGCATTTGCTGCTAAGCCTGTGTATAGATGTTTATTTGTGCAGCTCTGGGTGTGCTTGAGATTTTCACAGCTATTTTGCCAGAGCCAACACAATAGAGAGAAACCTTAGGGTACGCTGTACCCAGCTTTTCAGGGCAAAGGAGAAGGCAGAGATGATCTCAGGAAATCAGTGGAAGCAAAGAGGCTTAAACTGGCTTTGCCTGCAGACAGCTACTCAGCACAAACAGAGATAGGTTTTCCTGGTAAGGCTGCGTGCCGTGGTGAGGGGAACAAGGATTTAGAAAAATAAGATAAGGCCTGCTGGCTGAGACCAGAAGTACCCCAGTATCTTCTCTGTCATGGTCTATAGTTTTCCTCTAGTAAAAAAAATATAACAGGTTGAACTTGCTTTGCACCCAGGCAGTTCATGGCTCAAGCAGAGGTGGTGTAAAACCAATGTAAACTTTTAGCACTTGCAACCTCCTGAAAGTTTGCATGGATTCAAAAGCATCTGCATAAATTCGTGAAAGAAAAGGGGAAAAAAAATATTGGTTCAGGGCTTTTCTAGCTCAGGTGTCTCTGTACCCCAGTCTGTTCTGTACTGTAGACATATGTAGAGAGCTCCAGGGAGACCCTGAAGGTTCCCTTTCCATAACTTTGAGATCATGAATAAAACAAGAAGCAATTGCTGCTTGGATATCTGGCTTATGATCGTGNAGGCTTACGATCGTGGCAATGCATCCCTGGATTTGCTCCTCAGTTTCTGTTGACACTTTTTCTCTTGATATGGATGACTGGAAGGTTAGTTATCATTAACATAATTGCTCTTGGATGGCAACACTTCCATNTGGCTTATGATCGTGGCAATGCATCCCTGGATTTGCTCCTCGTCTTCTGTTGACACTTTTTCTCTTGATATGGATAGTTATCATTAACATAATTGCTCTTGGATGGCAACACTTCCATGCCATAGATGGTAGAAGGTTTTTGCAAAACCTTATCACAATCTGCTTCTCTGCTTGTAACTTCTTTTGTCTTTGCCCATCAAATTTTCCTCTGTTGTATGTTTAGGAGAAAGTAGCCCACAAGCCCTAGTTCTCTAACACATTCACTTTGCACTGAAAAAATTGACCACCTCCCAGTAAAATCAAATTCAATCTAGACAAAAAACCCACAGTAAATAGGAAGCTGAGCTTCAAAATGTGTTTCTATTGAGAACAGTATGCAAAGGTAGTCAAAATAAGCACAAACACATGCACACATACACAAGCACATACACATGCACATATATGCATAAAACCCAAATTGGAAACCCACTGTGCCAAAAGAAGTGTCAGCAAATGTGGGTGGCAAGGAGAGAAATGGACCCAGAAATATGTGGAAGAAAGTGTTAAAGGGATAAAACAGGAACAGAGTAATCAAATCAATCTTTGGGCAACACGGTAAAGTGAAGGAGGAGAAGGGAAAATTATTCAAATTTGAAAATGGTCATATGGGCAACCCTGTTTGCAGAAAAATTACACCCAGATAGCTTGAGCATTGCGAAGTAAGAAATGTTTTAATTTTGTAAGTATGGCTTCTTTGTAAATAAAGCAAAGAGTAGGTCAGCTTCACTAACCTGTGAACCTGCTATAAGAATAAACTCCCGTGAATCAATAACTTACTATCATTTTCTGATTGCTTTTTGTGTTGTTCATATTATTAGGTCCCTCATAAGGCCATAACACATATCTAAAGTAAAATACAGGTTTGGGCTGACTTTCTCTAAAGAAGAGAATTTGACCCGGAGTGCAGTTTAGCTTTGAAGAGTGACTGCTAAAATAGTAACTTCTAGTTCAAAAAACCTTTTCCCTCTCTGTTATCGCAAGTTACACTGATTTCCTTATGAAAACAAGAGTTTTCCCTCCATTTATTCCAAAGCTGACACAGCTACAGGATTCCTGCTCAGAACACCCCTTCAGTCCATCAAATGTCTTGCTTTTGGTGAACCAATTATGTGTGTGGGGTAATCTCAGTGCTAAATATATGCTTGTATGGGTTTATTTCTGGTGTCTTAAAATAACTCTACTCTCTGGTAAAAGCTAGGGTGGGGACCTCGCCAAGTTGTTACCCAGGGTAGGGTCTCAAGGAGGAAACCCAACATGAAGTTTGGAGTCCAGTTTTGGTTCCAAGATTGGTATTTGATTTTTTTTTCAATTTTAACTTAAAAAAACCCCATACTAATCACATCAGATAGGGGACCACTGTGAAATATATGAAATCCCTAATCTCTTCTCAGTCACTTTTCAAAGCTGAAATTATTAGAGTTAATATTTTCAAACCTACTCAGCACTGTCCTGCTTCTGCTCCCACCAGGAAAAAAGAAAAAGGCCACACTAAGTGTTTGTAGAGAGGTCTAAATCTTGACCATCAAGCCACAGAAGTGGCCTCCTTGCTTGTAAAAGAGACGGGGCCCAGCAGCAACACAGGTAATTCTGGATAAATTAAGACAATAAAGGCTTTCAGAAAGGAGTAGAAAAGGAGGGCCATTCAGCCTCTCAGAAAACTTATGCACTTTACAGTAATGGAAGCTTAATAACAGAAATGTTCTCTAGTTCACAAGTGGGAAATTGTTACACAGGGCTTATTTATTAGGGGGGGTTGAATTTCTCTCCCTGTGCAGTGAATAAAGCAAGAGACACATTACTGAAACTAATTCTAGTTTCTTGTTTTTCTCACATTGATTTTTCTCTGTGACATGTTGCTGACACGCTTTTGGATGACAGTTTTGTTTCAGACATTATCCTTCTCCAGGTTGAGAAATCTGGTTGTTCAACTTGCGTTATGCCTTTCTATTCTCAATAGAAACATTTTTAAAGCTCACCTTGTAAAATATTTTGGGCTTCCATTATGATATGTCTTCGGGGGAGTAATCACCTGCCTGAAACATAATTTTTAATATAAGTTGTCTTCATAATATGGTACAATGTTCCATTAGAATATTGGAATATAATTTCTACTAATCTGGTGTTTGGGTATGAGGGCTAGACTTTGCCGTGAGCAAAGAAAGACTGCCTGGCCTGAGTTTTGAAGGATGCTTCACTCATCAGTGCCCACTGGAGTTGATAAGAGTCTTCCTACCGACTAGGAATCCCCTTTGTTTTAACAGAAGTGGGATGGTCAGCCCCTTGGCTGATTTATGGCAGTTGTGTCTGAAAAAATGCTTCAAGAGAAAAGAGTACCAGCGTTCCCTGTCCTGTAATGTATTGGAGCAAAACTACATCAAGAGTGACGTTACTTTCAATAGCTCTGCTCTACGTCAAGTGATAGGAAAAATATTGTTGGAAAGAAAACAATGTGGACAACCTCCAGATTGCTCTTGATAGATGTGTGTAGATTTCAAGATCATCATGACACCTGCTTATTTTAGCCTTGTATTAAGAAGCCTGCCCAGTTAGGGAAGCATTTTAAATTATACAACCACACTAGGATGTTTCCTAATTTGAGGACTTACAGCCTCATTCTGTTCAAAATTTGCATAAAATGGTTTGGTTGACTGAGTTCGTTGGTGGTTTCTGGCTTTGTTTTGGTTTGGTTTTGCCTTCTGCAAGGAATGAAAGATATTTCTTTGGGTATAGCCCTGGAATGATTTGTTCTGAATTTTGTTTTGACTGAATCAAACAGTTCAATTATATAGATCAGTTTAGGAAAGTCCTCACAAGAAATGCAAATACGTTCCTGCATAAATGGATAATTGTAGGTTCAAAAGTTTTGCAAACAAATGAAAAAATGGATATTAAGAATCACTGATAAATTTAAAGCTAGATTACAGACCATTTAAATCAGTGCCAGGAATGTCAGGAGTGCATGCTTATTATAATTTGTCATTAACATTAACTGGGCCCCTGATTTGCAATAGCATTGTACCACAGAATCAAAAATTTTAAATAATAGGTTTACAGTCTCATTCCATTCTACTTGGGACTAAAAAGCAAACGATTTGCTATAGCATAATGTGAAATGTAATATTATTTGAATTGAACCTAGTCTCAGCTTTGAGTGATGGAGGGCCAAATTCTGTTCTCTTGCATCAGTGCAATTGTTCATTAAAAAACATTTATATATATAAGTATGTATATATAGTGTGTTTATAACCTTTGTATGTGTAACACAATGTGGCACTAACCCACATGTATGTTTACACATAAACAGTGTCATATTTGCATCTATATAAGTATATTTCTCTTTGCATATTTGCTTTCAATACCGAGGCATCTTACATATCACATGTAAATAACTTAATGTGGTATGTAATACATATTCAGATAAGTGAAATATATATATACAATGTGAAAACACAATGTGTAATCAATACATAACAAAAGATGTATGTTTGAGACTATGTGCTTGTATTTTTACTTACAAATGTCTTTAACACAGCCACTTGTAAATCCCTAATAACTCTGTTTATTTCAAAAAGTTAGTTACTAACCTTCTCAGTTTTTCGGTTACTTTTTCAAGTTCCTCCTGAGCACGTCTCAATTCTATTTCAAGATACTGACGTGTAGAATCAAATTCCGTTTCAAGCATTTCCAGCTTATGGGTAGTGTATGATAGACGCTTTCGTAATTCCCCCTTCTGTTCTTGCAAAGTACTAGAAAAACAAAGACCACAGCTGTAGAATTTAGCTGCTCCCGAAAAGCTTTTCATGATCCACTCTTTGACCAGTTCCCTCGAGTATAGGTTGGCATTAAGCCAGAGAAGTGTGCTTAATAATTTGTTTACTGAACTTTGAAATTCTTCTGATTTAGACAGTTGACTATCTTCCCATCTGTCCTTTCTAGTGCATTTGTTGCTAATATCTCATTAGCCATAACGGAATATTTTGTGAAAGAATCCTCATCAAAATACAAAATACAGTCTAGAGTTTGGTTTCACACGGGACCTTTCATTTAGAGTTATCTTAACAGACTAGGACTGAAGTAGCAGATATCTACAGAGCAGCAACTCTAAATAGGCTGTGCAAAAATATTCCCTTGCCAATAATCTAAGTTATAACATACTTTCTGGAGAAAGAAATTTTTGTCTTATTTGGCTGAATTTCCACCCCGGTCCCTAGCCATAGATCTGCTAGACATGTTATCATTCAACATTTCATCTGGAGAATGGTAATCAATTAATATCACAGTAATTTTAAAGTTATGGCTCTTTCCCCATTTTCCCACTTATTTGGGAGCAAAGACTTCCCAGACTCAGGTGTGATCCCTAATTTTTCACTGTTTTTTCAGTAATAAAGAGCTTATGCCCTGCTTGTAAGCTAGCTTCAGTTATGCTCTTCGATAAAACAAAGCACTAGGCACAGAATTTGGAGAGGAAGTTTTTCGCTTTGTTGTTCACTTTCTCTTTATTTCAGGGATGACATAAGATAGCATAAAGCCAGGAGATCCAAGCAAAATTTTTTATCATGAAGGTCAGAGTGCCCTCTGCATCCAAATAATCCCTCGGATTTGCAGCGATGAACCTGGGAATCCTTCCCTTGCTTTACTGGAGCTAAACTGTGTGACTCCAGGTAGACCAGTCTGCACTTGCCTCAAGTCTTATCTGCACAATGGAAATCTTTTTTCCTTGTCTATTTAGTTTGTAAGCTCCTCAGTCTTCTAGCACGTTTGCCAGTTGCACAGTGGGACAGGGTTCCAGTCAGAGCCGATATCTCTGGAGGTAACTGTAACTTGGTTCAAATACTGCAACCTCAGTATTGAGCTGATCTTTTGCCTTCAGGTGGGAGGTCTGAGGCACTACAGAATTGGAGTCTGCCATCACATAGAGACAAAAGTGCTACCATGTGATGCATTGTGAATTGCCTTGCTTGTTTTTAATCATATGATAAAAATAATTCTTCATAAAAGAATGGGAAATCTTGATTCCCTTTGATGTCAAGTGAGTACTGCCATCAACTTCAGTAGAATAATGCTTTGGGTCTTTAATTAGACAAGAGAGTTGGGAACAACATGCCATTCTTCAAGAAACACTTCTCTGAGCTGTCTTCAGTGTGACTGCCTTCTCTACAAATGGCGATAGGATCTTCGGTAAGTTAATGCAAAAGCTTTACAATTGCTGCTTACTTGATCCATGTGGCTTAGAGCTCGGAAACAGTCTCATGTTTTGCCAACACAGTGCTCTATTTCAATTACACATATTGCGTGGTTACAGTTATACTTAGATTACCGCTTGTAGTTATATTCTCTTAAAATAATATATTCTAATTCAGACATTTAATGCAGCTCCAGTTAATGCAATCATTTAGTTTTTGTATTTCACTTGTTGAATAAAACCCCCAAATTATCCAGGCAAATGAGAATCTGAACCCATGCTGCTCATTTCTGCATGTCCTCATTCATGATGTAACCACATCATACTGCCTTTCACTTGCTTTGCTTCTTGCTACTCTTCTGCTCGTCTTGGGAAAGAAGAGTGGTCAGTTTTCCTTCCCGTAGCCTGGCAACTTGGATTTTCTTCTGTGAAGTGGGAGTTACAGTGTCAAAACTGTTTAGAGTGAAAAGAGATTTGATCTCAAGATTTCTGTGGCTCTAAAAATCAAACCACTAGGATTTGTACAAAAGGTAGGCAGTTGGTCCTCCAGCTATGGCTTTGCATAAAAACTCCCAGGCTGCTGCTCTGTGCTGGGCAAGTGCAGTTAATGCAAGTTAAGCCAGATCAGGGGAGGTTACAACGTCCTGCTGCACTGGGGAGTTTTGGCCACAAGCAGAGTTTGACCTCTGGAAGCAAGGGTGGCTGTAGGGGTACAAATATAATAGGAATGCCAGGGATGTTTACATCAGTAATAGCTGGAGACTGCTTAAAAAAAGAGGAAAGTTAATGGCCTCCAATAACTTTGTGTTCTGCTTCCTCATGTAGGTACTTTCTTGCTCTGGGTCTCACTTGTGTTAAGAGTAGGTAGGAACACAGCACCTGACTCCTCAAAGAAAGCTGCTTCTGCATATACACGTGTGCCTAGACCTGTCTATGTGGGGAAATTTGGGGTTCAAAATGTGAGTTCTGGGTAAATCTTGATCCTCAGGTGGAAAGCGATGCTGGTCAGAGCTGCCAAAATGTGCTTTGGGATTCAGGTCTGGACAGCTTGGCAGGTTTTGGCAGCCTGAAGCTTGTGCAAGGGCCCCAGTTCAGCAAAATTTTGAAGGATAAACTTAACTTGAAGCTCAGCCTTTTCTTCCCTTGAAGTTCACCTTGAAATGTTTGTATTCTTGAATTCTTTGCTTTCAGAATGGGATTGTTCATTTCATTAAAATCAAGCCTATTCTAAAGAGCCTTACTGAAACAATCTACGTACATGCACTCTTTCACATAATGCTTTGGGTAGTAAAGCATAGCTGTAACTTTGTAAAAAATAAGAAAAAAAAGGTGGTTAAGGCATAAGTTAGGCAACTTCAAAGATCAAAGTTACTCTCATTCAGCAAACCATAATTCTGAAAAAACGCTACTTATTTCCACCTGATCTGAAAGATCCTGAAACCCTCCCAAACCCAGCAGAACTCCTGCTCAGTGTGTACTTTGATTCATCTGATACACACAAAACTGGCTGGCTGCATTTAAGGGGACTTACTATTTTTAGACAGGAACAATAACACCTGGTTTATGACGGGACTATTTAAGCTGTAGTAGTAGGTACATAACAGTGAATCATTATTAAAATACAGGTTATTAGACAGAAAGGTAAAAAGTTTAGAAACAAAGAAATCATATTCTGACAAGAATATGATGAATGGAAGGAAACTTATATGGGAAAGAAAGGAAGAAAGGAAGAAAAGAGGGAAAGAGAGAAAGAAAGAAGGTAAGAAGGAAGGAAAGAAGGAAGGAAGGAAGGAAAGAAAGAAAGAAGGAAAGAAAGAAGGAAAGAAAGAAGGAAAGAAAGAAAAAGAAAGAAAGAAAGAAAACACCCCAACTGGGAAAGCACTTAACTATCTGCTTTGATACCCTTATTGAGCCAAGCAAGTTCTGAAAAGATAACTAACTTTAAGCAATGACACAATGAAACTTTTGCTTATGATTGGCACAAATAGGGAAATTTTCCTGAATCTGGGACTGAAACCATTGAATGGATACTAATAGCTGTAACACTGAGAGCAGATCTCCCAGGATTCCCAGAATGGTTTCAATTTCTGCAGGACTTGAGCTTTACCTAGGTACATTACCGGTTTAAGGTACAGCCTGTTGTTTTCTCTTGCTTACAGTTTTATATAAACGGACATCCAAGAAGCAAGGCAAGTGAGAGAAACAGTAGAAAGAAGAACATACAGTGTGTCAAATTTAGTATCTCTAATAGCAGGATCAGAGGCTCAATTTTTATTTTATACAAATCTAAGGTATTTCATGAGCTTTTAAATTTTTTGCATTTCTCACAGAACAGATAGTCTTCCTCTGACAACCTTCCCCTTACTGTTAGCTTCCAGTGGTACCATATAATGCCACACCAGAATTCTCTTTCCTTATGCTGTGTTGGGTACTTGCTCGTTCTGGAAGTCTGGGCTTTTCATAAGGAGTGCTTAATTTTGCTGTGTACCCTTGTAAATTTGGTAGTGGTAATTTAGACAGGGTTGAAAAGAGGGGAAAAAAAAGAAAAAGTAAAAATACGGAGACATGAAGTCAAGCATTTAGCATTTTCCCTTTTCTCCAAAACAACCAACTCCACAAATGAGCTGCATTTTGTTTCAGCTTGTCACATACCAGTTAATTACAAAAGTTTACCTCACAATTTTTTTAATGTTGGTAAAGCAATATATTTTATTTCATAATTAATTTTCTGTGGCTAGTTGGCCCTTAAGGTTCTTTATTATGTATATAAGGTATTTATTACGTATGTAATAAAGAATATGTATTTTCAGCAAATACATTTTTATAAATATATATTCATTCTTTAGTTAAAAACTAAGAAAATAATTCAATGGAAAAAGTAGAGCCAGGAGAAAGGAGATGACTCCTTTGNAAATCTGGTAGTACTAGGTCTTAGAAAGCACCAAACCTGTACTCCATGGATTTCCTGAACCTCTGACATGTGGGAGGAATTATAGGACAGGATCCAAAATCCTGTAGACGAGGACCTTTTGCGTAAGTCATTCTCTGTTTCTTCTAATGATCTCCAAAGTCCTGCTCCTGAGACAACCAGTGGTTTGCAAGTCATTACTCATTTACGGAATCACGGAATCATGGAATTTTCAGAGTTGGAAGGGA
>RSEF01000005.1:53303480-53426038 GCA_003993805.1 Himantopus leucocephalus | reverse complement strand
TAAGTACAATATTAAATATTTAGACTGGTGACAGAAAACCTCTCAAGGGAAGCTACTATAAAGGTTATTAAAAACAGGTCTTCAGACTTTCCAAAGTATTATATTCACCAATTAGTTCTCTTTATACTCATTGAAAATATAAAACAGATATGAAAACATATATTGGCACAGAAATTTGTGCCCACAAATATTGTAACGCTGCCAGTAATTGCTAGGTTTGAATTTTGGAGTTGCTTCTTGCTGAGGAATTTGAAGCCCTCTTCCCTCAGGCAGTGCTCCTACAGAGAGACGCCAAGCCTCACTGCTGAATCCCCTTGCTGGAGTTGATCCTCAGCAACAGTTCAGAGGCTCTTCAGGGGAGATATTACCAGGTGGGAGTTAGCACTACTCAGGCTCTACATTTAGCGAAAAGAGGTCTGTTTTACATGAGAAAGATGAGAAGGCTGTGCAGGCAAGTTCAGTTACCACCAAATACTCCTGGCACTTTCCTGGTGTTAAAATTTTGCCATCCCGGCTTGCACAAGAGTTGAAGCAAAGAGGTGTTTGCATGCCTGGTGTCACCTCTCCCCCTCCAATAGACCTTTGTCCACAAAGGGTGGCGAGTGGTCAAAATATATATTTTTTTTTCTAGATGTTCCCACCAGCCTGTACGTTAAGCTGGGCATTGGTGCCACTCCACACAGCTTCAGCCCCAGGGAAGGGTGCGCAGGTCGATGAGCAGAATGGAGACAGACAACGTGTGCCTATCTCAGCCTGCAGCTACCGGTCGGGATTCATCTGTAGAGCTGGCTGGAGAAGCTCCAGGTGAACATATTTCCACCGGAGCATTTCAGGCAAAGCTAAGATGCCGTGTGGCAATGGCTCTATTCTGAGGAAGGTGTGCTAGAGAACAAGCAGGTTTTCATTGTACCTGTCTGATCTTCTGCCAGCTCATCTGCCTGGCAGATGGCTTGATGACAGAGGAGTGCTGGCATGCAAAGTTGTGGCTGTTCAGCTGCCTGGAGGCTGGAGCATTTCTAGAGCCTCAGACAGCCCACAGAGAGGATGCTCCCTGAGCTGTTACTCGCTAGGTGTCAATGTCTATGGGGCTGCCCCATTGGTAGAGCCTCCTGAAAACCCCATGTCTCCACCTGGCTAGTCAAAGCGCTTCAGCAGCACTTTCACATGTGCCTGCCACCCTAGGGCTTTGCTTTGTAGATGGTTGTGCAATGTTGTTTAAAACCGGAGCAAACCCATTTTTTGAGCTATTGAAATTCTCTCTGAATGGACTGATTAGATTCCTTCACACAGCACTAGGAGTGAGTAAAACGAAATATGATTAATGGTGTTAGGAAGGAAATTAGCAGTGAAAGGAATGTTAAATGAGGGCAAGATAGAAGCCCATGTCAAATATACTGAAAAAACATATTGGAGGTTCTTATTTCTGGGTAGTGAAACAGAAGTTTTAATGCATGAATGCTGTGAAATCCTAAGTCAAACCAATTGTATTTTGTAGACTAAACATCCTGACTTGGGAGAAAGAATGTGTAAGTAGGAACTAACCTGATCTGGGGTTTGGGGCTCTGAGTCTTGTACCTGGCTTTGCCAAATGTGCCTGGCGTTATGCAGGTTGACCAAGTTAAAGCAAGACTGACCTGGCCAGAAGCAAATGTCAATGGTCAGCTCTGGCTCCTGTTCTTTAGTAGGTCATGATGAGCAGGCGCTATCAGGATGAGATTAATCTGACCTATTTTAGAAGCCTACTTTTAGATGAGGTGACGCAAATCTGGAAGTACCCATTTCCGTTGATTACAAAGCGAATATAGTCAAGTAGCTCAGACGTAGACAACCGCATCTCATCAGATAACTCCCCCTCTTCCTGACTCAGTACTGTGTGTATGAGATGAGGTAATAGTATTCCCTTTCTTGTTTGCTTAGAGTGAGTGGAGGCCCACAAAAAAGAATGGCTAAATGCTTTTAAAGTGTTTATCAGATCTCTTTCATGTCTGCGATGTGTCACATTCTAAAAAAGGGCTTCATAGGATCAGGAATTTGGGAGCACTGATGGAAATTTAAAAACTATTCTGGAACAGAATTTCAAAAAGTATCTTTTCTTCTGCCACTGTGTGGATTTTTATCTAGGGAAAAGTCAAATGCAATCCTGCACACGTGCCTGCTGTGGAGGAGTCTAAAGAGCAGGAGAGGGTATCTGGGAAGGGCCAAGGGACCTCCTGTGAGCCCAGCCATGCCGTGTTGACTTAGACTGCTGACGACAGCCAGGAGCAGTGACGTGGTGGGCAGCCAGAGAGCCTGGGGCCAGGTTTGTGCACTTGCATTTCTGGAAGCTCATTCCCAATAGTGTGAGTCTGCTGTGGACCTCTGCAAAGACATGACCTGTTTGGCTGAAGGAGAGAAAACAGCCACATCCCTAGTTTTGTTTCTGATCTTTGAATGGAGTCACATCAAATCATCACAGAGAGGAGGGCGGTCAGCCAGGCAGGAGGCAAGGCCCTGGGGGACTTCTTGACATGTAGCTCACACCCCAGAAAGCAGCAAGCTGGGGACAGAGAGCTCTGGGGACATTCACAGCTAGCAGGAATGCCAACAGGTCCTCAGTGCCACTGCACTGCTACTCAATGGAGCTGGACTTAATCTTGAGGCTACCAGGGAATTTTGGCTTCAGCAGCTCCTGCTGACCCATGGGTGGTGGTCCGGATTACCCAGGACCTTTTATTCCAGCACAGCTCTGCTGTTGGTCACAGGGCACGGCTCTGGCATGTGTCACGCTACATCTGCCTGCTGCCCAGGGTGGACATGCCGCAAGAAAGGCACCCCAGCCTCAGTCTGGGAGGAATAGCTTTGAGATGACAGTTGTGTCATTGAATCTGACCCCCCAACAATGTTTTTTTAGATTTGTAGTTGTTGGGAAATGAAGTCCAAGCATTTTACAAGTGTTTGCTAGATTAATGAAAGATCTTTAATGAAGCAGTAATTGGATTTCTATGTTAATCAAGTTTTGATTATGTGTTACATGCTCAGGGTCACCGTTGAAAAATGGTAATGCTAAAACTATCTTCCTTGTCTGCAGTTTTTGTGGCTAACCTTGCGCTTGCTCCATCTGATTAGGAGGAGGATGAGATCAAATAACAAAGTCTAGATCCAGATTCTAAGAACCGAACTGCAGACTTGAAATCAGTTTTACTGGGGAAATAGATTACGTTGCTGCAGCTCAGACCCAGAGCCCAGTCCAAAAATCCTAATGCTCTTGTGCTCTTTATTCAGCAGCTTCATTTGTACCCAAACAAATTCCTCCGCAAATGTGTATCCAAGGTCTACAGTAGGTATTTTCCTATAAATTCAGGCTCACACACACTCTGTTCAGCTCACCTATTTTTTTTGCAAATTTCCACCAAGCTCTCTCAGGTTTGTTTTCACTGCAGCACATCCACCCAATTTCTCCATTATTTTCAAAGAAGTTTGTTAAATATTTGAAACTTTGGAGTATGAACAGTTTGCCTGTCAAATTGCATGCAGATTTTTCCTTCCTATAGATATATACACACACATATATAGATAGATAGATAGCTTTTGGAGGTGGGGTTGGTTGGTTTTTTGGTTTGGTGTTTTGTTTTTTTTTTCCACAAGTATTAAGCCATTTGAATTCTCTTTTCAGTACTCATTTTCAAAATAAACAACCTGAAGCTGGGTTTGGATTGTGAGAGGGAAGGCCTGTACATATGTTTCAGAACAAATGTGTGGGTGATCCAAATCTGGAGCTCAGATAGTTTCCAGATGACTGATGGACACATAAAACAAGTGACAGAGTCCTTTACTTACTTTCCAGGCATTTTGGCAGAATTTAAACCAGAGAAGAGGGATGCTTTATCAGAAACATTAAATAGAGTTATTTGGAAGGGAGGTGGGGGAAAAAAAGAGATGTTTAGCAGTTGAAGTCTGAAGTTCTGTGGGACAGACCCTTAGCTTGAGAGCCTATTTACAGCACCCGGAGAGCTGATAGAGCTACCTTAAAACAGAAATATTGCTGGATTTTGGAAGTTATCTTTTCTTCCCTTAGGATGGGAGCACCTGACTGTTGCATAATTTCCACAATTAAAATTCAGACCAGCCAAGAGGTATTATATGGTAAATGTGTCTAAACTGTGTTGGACTTATTCGTAAGAGGTAGAAAAGAGAGATCTCTCTTAAAAATAAAACTGAATTATGTTTGGGTTATATTGACCTGACAGTCTTTCATTGCATAAGGGGTGACTTCTATAGCAAGTGTCCAAAGCCCACAGACACATCTGTCCAACAAGAGCATTCAATACTAACCATAATATGAGGCAATTAAGATATGAAAATTCAGTTACATGTTGACATGCAAAAAAACCCTTAGAGGACCAGCTGTCAGCGCTGAGTTGTCTTAAGTGAATGCCATTATTGTCGGTGGAACATGGCAAGATTTTGAAATATGCTCATAATAAAGACATACAAATTGTCCTTTATTTAAACGTACTATCCATAACCTAAGGCTCTGAATGGATTGAATAGAAATACCGTGAATGAAATTACAGCTTTCAGAAATAGACACTAAAGGTGTTTCGATTATTTTAAATGAAGTTTCTTCAGCAGGCAATTGTTATTCCTCTAGTGTGCTGAAAACTGCGAAGGGCAAATGAAAATGAACAGTGAGAATCCAGACCTGCATCTAGGGAGCACGTTATTGTGCAGAGCGCTAAGGAATCCAGGGTTCAGAGCAGCTCATGGAGAGGGAAGAACGTGGACTTGCAAACCAGGATGGGAACTGGCCACCGCGCGCGTCTGCGCTGGCCAGCCCAATGCTGCGCTTGGTACAGGGCTGCACCGAGACTGAAGAGCTGAGCCAGCTCTCTGAGGACTGATTTAATACTTCTGCTAACTTGATTTGGATCCGGAATCTTCAAAATATATTTCTTTTTCCCATTAATGAGATGATGACTTTTGCTTACGAGACACTTTTGAGGTTAAATACCTGAGTGTAGTCAGGCTGGACGTATGTGAGAAATTAATGCGGCGCACAGTGAAAAAGCGATGCCCAAATTCAAAGGCGGCTGAAGCAGAATGATCAGTGGAAACAGCAGAAACTGTTACAATGTCTGCCTTCTTCCAGGCTGCCTCCTAGTGCCTCTGATATGGTCCCCCTAAAGTCTGTGGGGACTGACTGATTTCAGCTCCAGCAGGTAGACTTTCAGAGTCCGTAGCTTAAACGCAAATTGTTAGGTTCAGTGAGAGATTCTACAGAAGTTTGAATAAGGGCTATCCTTGTTCACTGCTCTTTTGATACACGAGAAGAAAAAAAGCATGCAATTAAAGGAGGAATACATGTTTTCTGACTCATTCTCTAGAGGTAGGAAGAGTATGCTGGTTTTCTTATAATAATGGAAGACTCTGCTCATGTTCATGGCCCACTCCAAATTGTCTGCATTGTCCAAATGTTGCCTCATGCTCTGGACAGCATCTGAAATGACTCAGCTGCTGAAGCTGGGAGAGAAGGGAGTTAAATTCTGGCATGGCAAACTTCAGCCAGCATCTGTCCAAGAGAGCAGAGACATAACGACCCTGACCATTCCCAGGGATGAAGGGATCTTCACACTGCCTGCTGCCCAGACTCTGCTCTTGCCGTGACTCTGGAAGAAGGTTCACCTCTGTAAGAGCTGCTGATTTTTGACTTTGCAGAGGCCAATATGTTTGCATAAAACTGTTGGCTAGAAAAAAATGGTGAGTTACAATGTAGAGTTGCAGGGTACAAAAGGATAAGAAAAGCAGGAGAAAGGGCTGACTGAAACAAATACTTCTTGCCGTAACAAAGGCTATTGGGGGGGCTGCCTCCCACAGAAAGTGATTTGAACTTGTTGAACAGACGTTGCCTGCTTTTTAATGTCTGGCAGAGTCCTAGCAGTCTGCACCGCATCTCACTAGGGAATCCAGACAACTGAGCAGTGATGAGAAAGGAGAGGAAAAAAAAAGAATGAGAAATAGAGGTAGCAAAATTAGAGGTAGACTTCAATTTATGATTTGGAAGCCAAAGAGAGCTCTCCAGGTGATTGAGCAAGCTGCCTTTGGTTGCAGCAGCTCTCCTTACAGCTTCGAGTGACCAGCTTCTAGATTGCTTTGGTTTGTAGTCACGAATAAGCACTCCCTCTGGAAATTACTGAAAGCAGCCTGCCACATCAGCTCACAGGCTTATAAAGTTATATTTTAATTGTGTTATTAAACCTTTCTCACTTTTGCTTTTGTCTGTTTACCTTCCTGATTCATCTGGATCAAGCTGTGCTGGAACAGGAATGTGGTTCCTCCTGAATTGCGCTGTTTATTTGTAATAGGGCATATAATGAGAATGGGCGAAACCCACTGCCCAGAAGCAAGGTGAAATTTATCTTACTCTTTCTATTAAAGGACTGAGGTTGGAGGTAGGGGAGGGGAGTGCTATAGAAATGCGCTTTAGTAGTAGGGAAAGAATTTTGTTCCCATTTCATTTGGTATAAAGCATCCAGACATATGTTGATGGACAGAGGTTATCATCTCCGTTCTCACCTTAGCTATTTCCTTCCTTTCCCAATCCTTTTCTATTTCCTCTGATTTGAAATTCATCTTTGTATGGCTCAAGAGACTCATTTTGGTGGGCTATCTTGGCAATTCCCTTCAGAAAGGTTATGCTAAGCAGTTGAAAAAATCAAATATACTCTTTTGGCTCCAGCACCAGTCAGACAGAATTACTACTGGGACTGCGGGGAGGACGATCTGCAGATGCCACTGCTTTTTTCCTTTATAAGCAGTGACTATTGCTTTATTTTGAGTAAATTACTGTATTTGCTTTTTAATTATATCTGGTCACAGTTGCATTCTTATTTGTGACAGAAGTCATACAAGACAGAAGTTCGTGTTGTATCTCGAACTTGAAACCACAGGTGCTCGCCTTTAAAAAAATGCAGATTCTTGCCAGATATTGTTAGTAAAGAATATAGGAGATAATGCTGCTATTTCTTGGAGTGAGACACAGCCCTGACCCCTCAGACAGTTTCAGTAGCCATCGGTGCAGTTCTACTGCAGTCTGTACTTTATCACTTAGTTCCCCCATCACACACAGCTGTATGGTATTACTAAGGTGACATGCCACAGAGGTGGGCTCCAGGGACTTTTTGGAAGGTTTTCTGGCAGTAGAATAGATCATTGATTTGTTAACACAAGCAAACAATTAAATTAAATAAATTAATAAATTGATTTAATACATTGACTAAATAATACACCTTAGCCTGGACACACCCAAATTCTCAGCTGTGCAGATGTAATTCACATTCCAAGGGAAACTATTACTACACACAGACTCATGTATAAGGTGTTGAACAGGAACAATAAGGGCTACCGGCTGTTATCTGAATGAATTTATTTTGCCTGAATATTTCAAGATATTTTTAGTTTCCTACAATAACAAATGATCCTCAACTCTTTGATCACTCTGATATTACAGCAAAAAAAGAGAAGGAAAAAAAGAAAGGAATTGCCATCTGTCATCTTTGGCTAATTATTTCAAGCCCTACCTTGTTTCGTACACTGCAGCACACTATTTTAGGACTTGTTAACTGAGAAGTCTTCCACTCTGCAAGAGTATAAATGAGTTCACCTCTAGCAAGTTCCCCACTGCTCAGCATGTTGTGCCGTCATTTCATACAACCTTCCTCCCAACCTAATGTCATGATTTATTAGTTCAGTCAAGTCTATTTTATCCTGTTCCCTTAGCTGAACTGGCTTTTCAGTGTAAGACTGTTTTGTCGCCTTTTTTTTTGTGGGTGTATGAGAAAGGAGAGGGGACAGGACTTCATTCCTCCAAACTCCTGTTAGCAGTTCAGCACCTTAGCATTAGCTCTTCTGTAGTTTTTGGAGTGAGACAGTAAATGAAGGAGGTTGCTACAAGTCTAGAGGGACCAAAACAGGCAGCGGGCATTCATCTGAAAATTGGCAGAATTTATGTGCAAAGCAATACGCACTGTGCTTCTTCAGAGGGGACACAGGGGCTCCCTGCTTCCACCTGTCCTGCGGACGTAGCACCCCAAAGAATCATGCAGAGTGAGGAAGCAGCTTCGTTTTCTAAAGGCTTACCCTAAAATTCCTCTTGTGCCCTGAGATGTGGATTACCTAAGCACAGAACACATTTTTTTTGCCTTATAACTGAACTGCTTCAGCATTCTGGGTGAATTGAGACGACTTCTTTTTTTTTTTTTTTTTTTANAACTCTCCTGCTGAATTTCTTGTTACTTTCTCATTAGTTTTTTAAAAGTTAAGGTGCATCAGGCTGGGTAAAATAGAATCTGTTCTCATTTTGTAAGTGCTGACAGTTGTCGTACTCACTATCTTTCATTTTCACAAACAAATGTCTTTTTTTTTTCAGTTTCGTCAGCAAGCTGATGTTTTTAAATATAACTGGAAAGCAAGCTTCCAGATAAATTTTTAAAGTCTAGATATATTGAAACAATGTGATTAAGATTTGATTTAATAAACAGGAAAGAAGGAAGCAAGCTTTCAGAAACTAATAAAATCTCTCTATAAAAATTTAGATCCTTTTGAGCTTTTTAAAAAAAAGGGGGAAAGGAAATCTTTCAATGGCTGTTTATTTATTTTATGAAATGGCTAAATAGCCTGAGCTAAAATCCTAGATTTGTGCATTTTAAGCTTTGGTATACTTGGAAATAAACTGTGGTATTGTCCTCTGTAAGAGTAAGCTTATTTTCTTTTGAAAGTAAGAACTACAAGTGGACAGTGATGGTAGGAAAAGAGATTTTTTTGAGAGAACCCTACAGAAAAGCTACTAAATGCCATCCCAAGACTCTGAACTTCCCCACAGGTATCCATTTAAAAACACCACATAAGATCAAACTCAGTGATTAAACCATGGCTGTGTGAATTTGTTTTGATTTACAAAGACTTCCAAATATTCAATCGAATTGTAATTAGGGTCAAACATTTTGAAAAACAGCTTTACATACCCTGACTATATTTCACTTCACTGGTCATCTCCTGCTTTTAAGAAGGACAAGTGGGAGAACAAAGCTATTTTTTCCGTCAAGCTCATCTAAACCCAGGTAGGAGTAGAGTGCATGTGCAGAGCCCCAGGGGACTGAAAAACAGGGATTCAAATCAGTTTTCCAAGACTGTTGTTTTTTTCTCTCCATAAAGTGTAGACCATGCCAAAAAATACCAAAAGAATCTCACTTCTGTCTTTCCTACAGTGGCAGCACTCTTAAGATGAAAATTCACACGCATTATTCAAAGAAAATCAATAGACTGCAAGAAGGCAATCTAAAGCTTAGCCTGTCTTTATTTTTTTATCTAATTTCTTACTTTGAAATAGATTTCATTTTTTCATATGTCATTGAAAACTATAGGATCAGTGAATGACATTTCTTCTACATACCTGCCACTTGAAATAAAGTCAAACAACAAAGAACAAAGAGGAAATTCAGGAGAAAAGTAGAAGAGAGTCTAAGCAAAATATGGAAAAATGAGTCATTACTTAAACTTATACTATGTGCTGTATAGGAATGTAAACTGGAATCAGCCATAACTCCTCCACATTTCAACATCTCTGTACTATAGCACTGAAAAAATCCTTACTTCAGGGGACCAAAGATTAATGTTAACCTGATAAAGGAACGTGAGTATACATGTACCAGCAATTAAGAAAGGTGGGTGAACTGCCCAGATAACTGTGATATCAACAATTAAATTCAGTGCTTCTGTATTATAAGAACTATATCAGAAAAAAATATTAACTGATAGTAAGCAGCTGTGGATTTTGCAGCTTCTTAAACAACTTTCATTTTTTATATACGTTAATAGTAATTATTACAGGCTTGGCTGAGGCAAGCATCTAGAGTACGATAATAACAGATCTGCTGTCATTCCCCTAGATTAGAAAACGTAGCGCAACTGAACGATGAGAGACTACAGACTGACGTGAAAAAATGAAACATTTTTACGGACATCAGAAAGTCAGAAAGAAAGCATAACTTCACAAAACATCACTTATTAGTTACCTGTCCCAGAGAGTAGGTGAAGATTTTGCGAGCCTGCCCTGGAGAATTCTAGGTTGCCATAGGCAGGTTGGCACCCAGGAATTTCGTACCCTGCAGCATGAATAGAGGATAAACCATGGCTAGGTATGGCTCATAAGACATACGAGTGGTAACCTAGCTAGATTTGCTGCATATTAGTAGGCTATGGCATAATTTGGTACTAATTATTATTCAGGATATCTTACTTTAAAGCAGTAGTAAAACTACAAAACAAGGTGAAGTTACAGCACACACATTTAGTGATTTTCTCATATGGCTATTGTTGGTCAGAATAAGCATTTAGGATTGACCTTATTATGGCTGTAAATAGATGTTACTCCATCTATTTTACTGGAGAAGCACCTGCTCGGAAGATTTGTGAATCAAGCCCTTATATTTTTTCATTGTAAAAACAACAGATGAAACAAATTTATGCTTCATTGAAAGAGGGTCAGCAAAATTCCTTCTGAGCACCGTAGTGAGAACATGTTTCACAGTTTTAATTAAATCTGGGCTGAGGTTCAAGTTCCACATACCAGGTTCCATGCACATCTACCAGCAGCAAAACAATAGCTGCAAAATATTTGCTGGAAATGAAAAGCAGAGCGAAGCAATCTGAACTAGCAATACAAGCTACGAATAACACACAGCAAATGCAGATTCAGAGCCCAGGAGAAGGCCAACGAGGCAGGCAAATTAGCAATGAGAACTGTTGCCCAACATTAGCATCGAGCAATGCTGGTAAGGTTCAAAACACTCTGTTCAGTCCTTAGTCAAGCAAATTCTCACTCAAGTCAAAGGTGGTTTTTCCTGAGTAAAATCTGAGCAAGGACTACAGTATTTGGTCATGCAGAATACCTCATGCGGTATTGCTGTGTTGCTTTTGCGATATCAGAAATGCAACATAACATGCCTTGAAGGATAAACTCAATGAAAGATCAGTTTTTCCTCACTCAAGCACATTCATATTTGTGCACCAGTATTTTTGCATAAGCTTTCCCTGTGGTCAGTGATCTCTATATATGCAGAAAATCCTGCCTTCCAGTATTTACCATGGATTACCAGGGGGTACTGCAAAATAGGGACCTTCTGGACCGTGCACACATCTTTACATACAGGGACACATTTCAGGAGCTACAGCTGTGCTACAGAGAGCAGCAGAGAATCTCAGTGTTTATGGGAAAGGAGAACTCTGCTGAGCCTCTTGCTACTGCTGTAAGTCCACCCTGGGACTGGCTTCATGTCAAGAACTACCGTCAGCAAGATGATGCTCTCTAAGGCACTCTGAGGAAAAGCACTAAGTGAATTGCAGCGTGTTACTCTAGTTATGCTACTGAGTTGTTCGTTGAATAAGGAAGGAACATTTAAATATCTTTTAACTTCTTACCTTCCTGGACTTGGATGAAGTATGTGAAGACTCACAGGGATGACAGAAAAAATAAGATGGCTTGAGGTTTAGGTGTTGTCACCACATGAATTTTCAGCAATATTAGGTTTAAAATCAAAGTGGAGGTGAGAATAAGTCTCTGCAATCTGTCATACCTCAGTATTGTCGGATCTTCAGTGAACTGTCAGTATTACTTTGGATTATGTGTATCTCAGCTTTTCTGATGTTCTCAAACTGCAAATCTCATAATCAATAGGTGTGTACTTTAATACATACCAGTTCTGCAGTACTTCACTATGTATTTTCATTCTCAACTATGGTTGTCAGGAAAACAGCCCATTGTAGGAATACAGATTTGAAAATGGTCTCTACCTGGCTATCTGTTAGATATCTGCATATTTTAAGGTACAAAATTGTAAAGTGCTTCTAAAAATTAGGTCTTTGAAATGCCAATTTTGAAAAAAAAAAAAAAAAGTGAATTCAGCCACAGGTTTTTCTAGAACCAGTGGAGATTTTTCAAACCGGTGCATTTTGCATATTTATCCACACTTCACTGAGAAATCCTCCATAGTTGTTTTCTAATGAAGTTACAAAACTTGCAAATTCTGAGATAGATGAAATGAAAACATTGGGCTTTTCAAGCCCACCAAATTAATTAAATTGGGGCTTTTGGAGCAAAGAAGCCATCTGAGCAAGGAGAAATCTCTGCTGTCTTCAGATCCATTACCGGCTCTCCTCCATGTAGTATTAATCTAACCTATCTCATACCTTTTACTGATATATAGCAAATAGCTTTGCTATAGATAATCTTGACAAAACATTTTAAGGCTATGAGGTTGTGAAATGTTTTGACAGAGAGGGGAGGGGTGTGAATTCCACTTTAGCTATTTGCTGAGTGTTTTTCCTGACATCTTTTTGGTAGTAAGTTCCATGTAATTGCTCCATAAATGAGCTAATGCAGAGAAAAGCTCTCTGCTCTAAATGTGGTGGGTCTTTCAGAAGCTCCCCAAAGGGATTTAACAACATCCTGTCTGAGATAATCAGTGTCAGTTATAGTCAGTCTAATCACATTCTCATGTGCAAGGTTGAAAAATAATTAGTAACTGTAAGATTTATTTATTTGCCTGATATACAAACACAAAAATTAATTTGTCAGCTTCTGCAATTTACATGGGATATTGTTTTATCATTGGCAAATCAGAAATGAGCAAAACATACATATATTTTTGTTTAAAGCAAACGTACATTTTAAAGGAATCAAAATGGGAAATGCTCCCAGTTCTGTCACTGTGTTATTTCCTTTCTGAAACAACAGTTGTAAGAAACTTGTAAGTATTGAAAATAATAAATATGCCTATTAAAAAAGAATATTGTATAGTCACGGTATACAAATAGTAGTTTACTACAGGAAAAATATCAGTCTCAAGAATCTGATGAGAAACTATTTCAGATTATCAAATTTTAAGACGACTTTTTATTATACCGTAGCATGATAAAGTAACTCATTTTCCTCTTCTACAGAGCTTCCCTTATCCCTCACTGATGTGATTGAGACAGACTCCGGTGTCAAGTGAGGTTTGAATTTGGGCATACTGTTGTAACAGCCAGTGTTTCCTTGTCTTGTCCTAGAACATGCAGTATGTTACTTCAAATATTGTCTGTGGCTCATCTGACAATAATCACCGAAGATACTTACAGACCTATAGCCAATTTGAAAAAAAAAAAAAAAAGTGGATTTCTCACTGAAACATGATCAACACTTTATTTCACTGTCTAGAGAAGAGCAACTAACAATGCATCAGTTTTGGTCGCAGGTGGTAATTGATCCACTGTGCCTGGAGTAGACTCGTATAGACTGCTTTGTCTGTTTGAGAAATAATGTTATGAGAGAAGTAAACACAATGCCCCTTATGCTCCCCTCTCCATATTTCATAGGTGAGTAAAATTTGTAGCGTCTGATGTGCATAAAGATCCTTGGTTTGCATGCCACTCTTCAAAAACACTTCTCTTTTTATGCTAGAATATACATCGTTATTTTACAAATGCCAATGCAAATCTGAATTTTTCTGAACTAATGTGTTTTTCAGAAGTTGGAGAATTTCATGGTTGCTTTGTTCTCCGCTTGCGAGTGGAGGACTTAGTGAACAGGCTTCAGCAGTCTCTAAGCAAAAGCCACCCCAAATCTTACACCTGTTAAAGGGAGAAGGATTTTCTGCAGAGCAGGAAAGAATGTGTCCTAGTCTGATTTTAGCTTAAACTCAGTACTTTTTAAGACCTGAAAGGGATTTGAAAGTCAGCCTTAAACTGGGTTGTGCTATTATGAGTTCTGTACTTGCCCAATTTAGCCCTATTTTACCCCAGTATGAAGAAGTTAAGCAGAAGAACCGCTATTTTTGCTTCTATTAACACCGTGCAGCTATTTTAAGGGCATGCTTTTATAAACACTAATAACCCCAGATGAAACATTGACAGAGCAAGCTGGAAGAACCGCAGGGACACCTTGGAACATACTGTCACGACTCTACCTCCACATCCCGTCCTCACTGAAGAGGCACGTGGCAGTGATGCTGATTTAGCATCACAGACTTGCAAGATGCTGTCAGCTGTGCTCGCTACCTACTTTCCTACCAGTCATGCCAATGTAGGCAACTGGCTGTCATCTCCACGGAACAAAGGCTGGAGCTAATAAAAATGTCAAACAATCCATTTTCTGCGAGGGGGTGGTGGTTCTATTCCTGGAGTTACCCAGAACTATCTATGACCGCAGCATTAAATAATGTAAAACTGCTGCAGGAACTGCAACATTAGATCTTAATGAATATTTTAAATATGATTCCCTAGTTGCAAAACAGGGTCTTATGGAATTGTGCATCCCCCAAGTTGGGGTAATCTGCAGGGACTGGACCGGTAGCTCCACAGTGCGGACACAGATGCTAACAGAGTACCTGGAAATATAAGGAGGCTGGGTATGTCCATCAAGAAAAGGAAGGAAGATGAGGACACCTGTTATCAGTGAAGTTAATACCTATTTTCTGGCAGTATAGGAATACAGAGATGTTACTCTGACCGCTCAGTTTAACACATTTTAGGACAGAGTGTTTCACTGGCAAAAGGCCTGCTGGCTTGGGCACCTCTCAGTCTCTTTCTCACCAGGCACAAAACCCCACCCTTTTTCCTCCTGCCGTTTCCTGTCTTTTTTGCCCCACTCTTCTAACAAGCTCCTGCCATGGCTTCTCTTCATCTTCAGCTTTGCTCATCTGTGGAATCCCCATCTAATATGTTTCTGGTGTGGTCACTGGCTCTTCTTGGTGCATCAGCTGCTGCAACGCTGAAGGTGAAAGACCACTTTCATGTCCCCTCTTGGGAAGCCAGACGTTACAGTAAGCTTCATCTGCCAGGAAGAGGTAGGGAGGAAGCCTTCTTCGGTCTTGAAACTCTGGGACCAAGAACACTTAACTGAGATTGAACCTATGTGAGATTTAGTTGCCAAACTAATTTGTCTCTGTTAACCAGGTATGATCTTTTTTTTTTAGATGCTTTTGAAGTGTGCAACTTTGAAGGTTTATAAAAATGTTATAGCACAAATTCTTGACATTCTGGAAGGCTCCTTGGAGTATTTTATGTTCCAGCTCAAAAGCAGGCAGGCTGAGGGCTTCTTAATGAAAAAAATCATTGGCTGCTTTTTCGCTATACCCACATTTTTTTCCTTAGTTATATTTTCAGAAATGTCTAAAGCATTTTAAGATAAAAATATGTCATGTCATGCAACATTCCAATTGATATAGTTGAAATTCTGTAAAGCATTAAGCAATCTGTCAGTGGAAAATTTTGGGTGACCTCAGTGATAAGTAACGCTACTGGGTCAGTATATCTACCTTACCCAGCTATTTATCTATCTACATTTATCAGCCCATGTGGGTAGCCTTTTGTAGCATAAACGTGTGTGCATATGCACACGCACATGTATATGTATGTATATACTTTAAATCCGCTATTTTCAGAAGATGTATGTGGTAAATAGTNGTATGCACACACACATGTATATGTATGTATATACTTTAAATCCGCTATTTTCAGAAGATGTATGTGGTAAATAGTATATAAAACCTTTAGAGTTAAACTTCCATGCTCAGACTATAAATACGTGAATGAGTAATTACCACTCTATTAGGCATGTTGACAGAGCAGTTGTGGTAGGATTGGAACTTCTTGCAATGTTTGATTTTGTTTATTGATGCTTTCAAATATGTGTGCAGCCAAAACACCAATTATGTTTCTTCCAGATACAAGGCAGTTGGTCCAATACAGGTACACCAACAAAACGTAAGGATTTATGACTAAATGAATTAATGAACCTTCTATTCTCAAAATGCTGATGCCATGCCCTCTGTGAATAATGTCACAGGAGATGATATGAGCTAATCAGTTTTACATAAATTTCTAGTCTGGTTTAAAGTCTCAAAACAATCCGTGGAAACAGACCACGTTTTTCCAAACTTCTGCTAACTTTATTACATTAATTGGATACTCTAGTTTGCATATGAGTATCCACCATTTTCTTGAATCTGGTTAGGTATTACAACAAAATCCAAGACTGTGTGAAGCTTTGCAAGCTTGGCAATCACTTCTCTTGGTATCACTGTGGCATTTTATTGTGGCTATATGACTTCATATTTTGTCAGTCTTTGTGTGAAATATACTAACTGATCTGAAATTTAACAGCTGACTGAGTACAATTTTACTGATGATTAGATTTGGGGGAAGAGAAACAGGTGCAGAAACAATCCCTCCTGCAACTACAGAAAAATATGATAGGAATTAGTCATTCAGTATCTGCCTGGAAATAATCATAAATTGTTAATAATATTTCATTTTAAGTCTCCTACTTGGGAAGCTGATCATCTGCATATTGTGAAAAGCACTAGCTAGCTTTACTGTCTTGCAGTATTCTGTTGCTATAGGATAAAAACAGTCACATTTTTCAGGGTTATAAATCATCTTTGCAGTATAATTCAATGACAGCTGATAGTTTGTATACTGCTTAAATGTTATTTCCTGTGGGAAGCAATAGCCATAAACACATTGGATAGGTACCAAAATATACCTGTTGTCTGTAGACATTTCCCATTGGAACTATACTTGCTTATATGTTTTATATGTCTCATGACGTTTAAGTATTAGTAATGGCTCTACTCTATGCTGTCAGTGATAACATCCAACAGTTTCTTTGAGGCCTTTATTTTGATGGTGAGTTTTTGTATTATGGCAGAACTCGGTTTTCATGAGGAATGATTTTCCACAAGCAGGAAAACAAATATCAGACTGAGCGAAGGGCTGTCCGTCCCTCCTTTTCTTTTGGGCTCTTTTCTTCAACTAGCTGAATAAGTGTTGTTTCTAATGTAATTAGGCCATTGTGAATCATTTCCCCCCCTACTTTTTCTCTGTCGTGAATGCTTTGCTCCAGTGTCCCAGCAGCAGATCCATTTTTGGTCCTTTTTGATGGACTTTGACTTCAGGCAAACCTTACGCAGCTCCAGCTGCCCTCTCTGAGTGCACTTAACAAAGCTTTGTTGCAACATGGAGAACATTGTGGGGTAGCTGGCAGTACCTATCTGGCCAAGAAGAATTCTGTGTCTAGAATTGAATTTTTATCAACCTTAATAAGACAAATTTGGAAAGATGTTTTGGTTTCCTAATACGGAAGTGAGGATTATAGATGCTTAAGATATCAGCTGCATATATTAGTAATACATTAAAAGCTACCTTGTAAGTCCTTTATTGCCAGTGTAATTCTCCCTTTTACTCATTTTTCCACAGTCTTGCTTGGAGCCTCTAAGTTTGGAAGCTTTGGATAATCACTGACTCATTTTGTCATCTAGGAATGGACTATGTAAAAGGACTTTTCTAAATATATGGATGTATTTACTGCAGACATCAACTGTGCTTGTATTTATATTTCATACCTTTTCCAAAATCTGCTATGATGTTTTTAAGTAGGCATGTGAATGCGTGAACAAAATCATACTGAATATAGAGTAGGATTAACTTTACTGAGAATAGCAGCTCTTTTGTGCAAAGACTGGTCTGTGCTTGCATGGTTCCAGCAATCCATGCCTGGTGCCTCCAGAGAATCTGAAAGGACTAATAATTACAAGATATCCCTTTTAAAATGGCACTTGTTTTACATGGTAAGCAGGGTAAAGCTAACATTTAAGACTGAAATACACTCACCCCAAAGAGATATCCTATATTATATCTGATAGCTTAGTAACTTTCATTTACTCACTGAATACATAGGCTAAAGATCTGTTTTCTAAGTGGCTCCAGTAAGCTATCAAGTTTCAGCAAGAGAGGGAAGTGCTGGCATGCTGGGGAAAGGGCAGTGATAAGTCTTTGGGAATGCTATGCAGAATTCCAGTCACCCATTTTCAAGAGAGGGATTCAGTCTCAAAGAGATGCACTGGAAAGGCTTTTTCTGAGACTTAAGAGGCATCTTAGAAAACAAACTCGAAAGCAAAGCTGGTCTAGATCAGTCCAAGAAAAGAAAGACTGGGTGGGGATGTGGCTACCATTTTAAACACAGCAGGGAGCGTGGAAAAATTATTTCCTTTAAAAAAAGCGTTGGCATAAGAACAAGTGAACAGAACTCGGCACGATTACATTTTCTTCAGGAAATTAGAAGACTTCTTGTGACAGAAAAAACATGATTCTGCAACAGCCTTCCAATAAGAGGAGCAGATAGAAAACCACTTAGGAGATGGAGTATGTGGTTGCCTGTAACTGTAGATAACTGTTCCAAAATATCCAAGTTCCTAAATGTCTTTTTTTTTTTCCTAACTTGCTTTTCCACAAAAAGTCTATTGTCAATAGTTTTATTCTAACAATGGATCTCAGCCCTTGCAAGTCTTACTGCCTTCACTGTTCAGTGGCATTCGGGTCAATTGTTACTTGTGGGAGAACAGAACCAAGCACCAGCTCAGTACTGCCAATGGCAGGAGTTGGAAATGAAAGAATTCTCACTGAGAAAGCCAGTCAGCATCGAGTCCTACCTTTCAGAACCTGATGCGGCTAATGAATTTGTCCTTTGATCTCTGCTAACAATCCAGTTATCAGTCCAACACTTTTCATGTGTTTACAATCCAAAAGCACTGCAACAGAGCAGTTGTCTTTTCAATTGAGAATACTATGACTACAGAGATAATATCTAGAGAAACATTCCCAGGAGATGTTTCCAGGCAGCTTAAAATCAATAGAAGTGATGAGTATTTTACATCTCTTCAGGTTTTGCTTCTGGTTTGTCTATATAACCCTTATTTTTTACCCCTGAAGAGCATGGGTGCTTTCACTGTGGATAGATTTTTACGTTTCTCTTGCTGAGAAAATTAAGAGCTGAATAATCGGCTTCAGAAATCTGCTCACTGGAGAATTGGTAAATATGCATGTAAACAACTGCCCTAGAGTATAATCTGAGCTATTTTTGTGTTTGGTAGGTTAGAAGAAGGAATTAATTAAAAAAAAAAGAGAGACTAGATTTCAGTTCAGAAATTGTTTTTCTATCTGCTCAGAAATGCAGTCAAGTCATCCTTTCCTGCCTGCCACCATAGATTTAGATTATTTTTTGCTAAATTCTGCTCTTAGTGAAGAAGTTATTAATCACTGACTGTACCTCTGATGAAATAATTCAATGGAATTGCCTGGGCTGGTTGGCATGGAGTTTATCCCTTGTATATCCATACAGGTTCTCTCAGTCCATCTTGCACTCTGTGGGGCTATTTGAAATTGATTCTTTCTAGTTTTATGTGTCTTCCATTATAAAGGACAGATTTTCTGTTGTCTTAGGGCATACTACATTCATTTTGAAGACACTTATCTTTGCCAGGCACTGTTACATTGGACTCCGGAGTAAACAATATGGCTCCCAATGTAGAGAAAATCATATCTCTTCTCTGTCACTCGACTTGCTCTTCCACCCTTTTCCCTTCTCATCCATTTAAAGTATGAGTTCATTGAGGGAGAAGAAATCTCTTAGTATTTTGGGAGAAAGGCGTGCAGTGTAATGAGTCCTTATCTCAGGATGGGACTTTAAGCCGTAAAGAGAAAATGAGAGGAAGATTCTGGTGGGGTTACCTGAGTTGAGGGTCTTTTGAGAAATCAAGAAAAATGCTAGAAAGAACAATATCTGAGGGATGGCAGTCCTTGAGATGTATTAAAAACATCCCAATACTCTCAGATTTGTTTAGGGTTAAATTTCAAATTCACTAATGGGAAGATTTGAAAATTATTTCATTATCCTGAATATAATTTTAAACCAGGCAAATACCAATTAAAAGATTGAATCCAGAATAAAGCAGGAACCAGAGTAGGCTCAGAGGTGAAGACAATGCAGAATTTCACCCCTCCGAGGATGAGCACTGCCAGAGCCAGGGGCAGCACTGGGATGAAGAAGCCGGCTTGGTGCTCCTGCTTGTGCCAGAGCAAGGGGCCATGACTGCTCCTTCTGCAAGAGGGATGTGCAAGAGCTTTTAGCCTTCTCACAGCATCCTTTCCCTTGGCGGTAGCAATGGCAGGTCTCTGGTAGAGGCAAAGCAGGCAGCTGCCCCAGCAACTGCATACTTTGTCTATGTCGAGAGCTCGCTCTGCAAATCCCATTCTATTTATTTCAGGGCTTGAATCGTATACTATACCTGGCGCAAGGCCCATTCTATGCTTTGAAAGTGCTTTGGGGAGAAAATAAAAGTGCTGCAAAACAAAATTGCCAGGTGTGAGCAATCAGAGCACAATTAAATCTGTTATGAATGGAATGAATTATCTCCTTAAAAAAAATATTAGCTGTTGTGGAACATCTCTCATTTAGCAATTAAAAAATGTATACGTTCAGGTGAGTCTTATTACTCCTTGGCTAAGTTCTGTCATGTGCTTCTTCATACTTTCTTTTGCCAGAACTGGCCGTGTTGCAGAAAAGAGAGTCAGTCTTCATCCAGATGTACATCAGTGAGTCATGGGCACAAGACTGCTTTATTCAGTATAGGCAATGCCTAACTATGATAACAACAAAGTAATGGATACTTTTAAAACTAGAGAGATATAAATGCAGAATGTATAATGATGAGAATTCAATGACATGGAATACACCTCTCAAAGGGAGGGCATCAAGGATTAAAGGTGAGACAGGCTCTGAAGCAGTACTTGGCTGAAGTGCAGGTTCTGTTTTCAAGACATGAGTACAGGAAGGTTATTCTCTCTAACCAATCTCACGGACACCTACATTTGGGATTCCGGAGTGCTCTGGGAGGTTGGACTGCCTGGGGCTGAGTGGCCGGGCTCCCCAACACTACTGTGACTCCTCTGCAAGGCAAGAGGTACAGATCCATGGAGGAGCTTGTCCCATTCACAGTGCTTTAAATCCACCTAAGCCATGGGGACAGGCAGTACAGAGTTAGCACAAAGCCCAGTAGTTGTGACCTCTTTTTTTAAGAACCCAGTGGCGACGGTATATATCCCACACTGTTTGCGATTTGAGAAGGGAACACTGATTTGTTTCAATTTGAGAGACCTCAGTCCTGTTTCTACTTTTTCTCAGGATATACCCTTGCTAGGTGGCTATTGGCACAGATTTCCATGCCTTCCATTGGAACCTAGCGCTGGATAGCCAGGAATACAAAGTCATGAAGCCAGTAAGAAAGAAAAAAAGAATAAAAATCCGTTCTGTAGCTCTTGTTTCTTTGACTTTATGGTATTTCTCTCTTTCTTCAGCTGTTTAAGGACTTGGGGCTCCTTATTCAGGTGGTCTGAAAGTCCCCTCTAGACCCAGGAATCTCTTCTTGAGGCAATGCTGTGCCTCTATTTTGTGCTCAGAACATGATTTGGGTCAGATACGAGAAGTGCAAGCATGCATGAGTTTAGGTGCAGTACACTAATGCTAACTAGGCTGTGCAAATTGAAATTTTAATACGTTCCTTTGGATTTGGCTGCCAAGTGTAACTGGTGGCTAATTGGGCCTGAGGTCTGTAACAGTGTTGTCTTGTTACGGTACAAACACGGAAACCAGAAGGTCTGATCTGGTAGCCGATCCCCTCAAATAAAACAAAAACACGTACAGGAAGCTGAGGAGGCAGAATTTCCAGTACGATAGTGGGGCCAAGACATGTGGAAATCTGGTTCCTATTTGTGCAAGCTTTACTGGCCATAAGCAATTAGAATCAAATTCCCAGCTCAGCCAAAGGACAGCATTTTAATACCTCCCTAATGTATATTGAGGCTCTGGACCAGTCCTGAAGGAGTTGGAAGAGTATCATGTGGCCCATCTTTTAGGGATGCAGAGGTCAAGTGAGCTTGTTAATAGCAGATTGTACTCCCTTCACTTGTGTAATTCTGGATCCTCTAACTTTCCGACGGTACCTGCTAAAAGGTATCACCTCCTTTGCCAGAAACGTGCTACTGCTTAGTGGCTGAGTAACGGGGTCTGTCTCTTTGCAAAATACCAGCTTCAGGCTCCTGCCAGTTCCAGACCAGAGCTGCAGCCTCTTGGCTCCTACAAGTGCAGAAGGTAATGGATTAAACCAGGGTAGATTAAAAGGTTGTGTGTAGGTAAAATAAATACTTTACTTGACTTTTGAACTGGGCAAAGCATCATGCCCGATAAACAGACACCACAACTCAGCTAATGAAAGTGAAAGGGAAGCATTTGATTAGGGGGTAAGCAGTCTTCCCCCACCCTGATCAGCTGGGTGGTACTTGCAGAAGCTGGTGACTACTTAATAATGTTATAGCCTGCAAGGGCCACCTGGGAATGTGAGATGGGAGATGAAGTGTTTGTGGGAAGAAAGAAGCACTAAATAAGTTGAATGACCCTATGGCCACATTTAAAGTAGCTCAGGTAAATTCTCAATTATTAGATAGTTAATTCAGAGCAGTTTGGGTTTTCTTTTTGCTGTGATATGTTCTCTTTGCTTTGTAGAAAGAGAATTTTGGGAGCTAAAGGGCTACCTCCGCTCAGCTTCATTGGTCTTGCTTGTCCATTGCTCATTCCTAACATCCCTGTGATTTCCTCTGCATAATAAGAACTGAGAGTATAAAATTAAGAGAGATTTAACTTTCCCATGTCCTTGTATTGCATATGTACAGCACAAGATCACAGAAAGGACTGAAATTTCTGTTCTGTCTGTGCAGTAGCTGTTCTGCAGGAAGGGTGACAACCTTGACTGTCACCAGAGGCTGCTCTGACTCACTGTTAACCACTGCACCATTGCAACTGGTGAACATCTGAGCTCTTCATATTAGAATTCAGAAATTTTTTTACAATATATTTTTCTCTATTTCTCTGCCTCTCAGCATAGCTAAACAGTGCATCTTGTTAGTTATTTCAGCAGCTGCTAGTCACTTTCTCTCAATCTATCCATCCTCTTTTGGAAAGAAGCTTCACTCTTCCATTGCTACTGGAAGGCTTAGGCTTGATCCTGGCAGCTGTTTTACACCTTTAGTTAAGCAATCTTGAATACTCCCAGGAGTATCCAGTTAAGGTCTTTATAGCTTGTTCTGGCAGAATTTTTTCTTCCTGACTCTTTTCCTCCTTTGCAAAATGCATTTCGGCATCATCTCCGAACTTCCTACTGGCAACTACCTCTTTGCTGAGAAGTGACATCCTTTCATGGTCTAACGCCCAGTGTCTTGTTCCTGTCTTGTTTTCATGTAATCTACTTTTAACAGCTGCAGACATCTTGGCAGGAGGGCTGAAGCATACTCACTATCTGTATTTCTTGGCCTTTTTCTGATAAGACTTAGAGTTCCTCTGCTCCCTATGGACCCTCGAATGAACATGGAAGAGGAATATAAAATCCTACTCGCTTTCCCCGTTGCTGTGTTCAACAGGAATGGCAGTTCCTGCACTCCTGGGAATGCAGACATGTTAAACTGTTTGGATACCAAGAGGGTGGAAGGGTATGGCCCAGTCCTATTCTCTGTCTGCATCACTGGCCAGCATCCAGGAGAGCTCCATGGGAATCTAACAGTGAAACAATGAAGCTCCTCAATTATTTTTTTTTTATAGTATGTGTCCTAAAGGCACATTTTGATACTTTAGGATGTATTCCTACCCTGGTGAAGTTAATGTTGAAGAGCCAGTGAGAATTTGGGGTTGAATTTCTTCTCTGATTTCATGTGAGTTCTCTGGCCAGACCTGTGGCCAAAGTTAACACTTGTATCTCAATATGACAAGAGCTTTATGCTTTTAGGTGACTGTCTACTAATAGATTATGTATTTATACCCTAGCAGAGCCATGAGCTGCTACTTTCTCACTCCTGAAGACTAATTCAGGTAGGTGATCAGCTCTATTACCTCATGTTAATCAGACCTGAGTTAGCAAAACCCCTACATATTAGAATGTTCTGATATTTGGCCCTTTTCATTGCTTTTCCTTCCAAACATATTTCAGAAACATTTCAACCAAACCATTTGCCTTTAGACCAAGTTAAGGCTACAAAAATGGGAAACTGAGGGAGAAAAGGGAAGCCTTCAACACTAGCTAGTGATGCGTTCAGTTAGCTGTGCACATCTCTGGTTTATAGCATGAGTTAAAAAGAATCAGTATATTGAGTAGCAGTAGTAAGTGTGGGAATAGCTCACTGAAACAGATGTGGATTTTACACACCTTGTAGAAAGTTGTGTGACCTTTTCAACCTTTACTAAATATTTCATTGTGTTATGGAAAATAAAAATTTTATTTCCATTTGTAAGGGTTTTACATCCTGGTATGAAAAAGCTTTTCATTTCAGACAAGTCTTGCTTTCTGATTAACTCCTATGGGTAGGGTAAAAGTATTAATAGATTTTTCTATCATCACCTCACTGATCTTCAATCTCAGGTTCTTCCCAACTCTGCACTTTCTTAGAGGACAGTAATTTGCTGAATAAATTCTTAGCAAGTTGATGTCAATCTGATTACAACTAACAATATGTTCTGTTTCCATTTCCCTTCTTCAAATGAAGTTGAATGATGGCAGTACAAGAGAGAAGAGGAATTTAAAATAAGATGAGGTCTCTCTAGATTTCTATAAATACAAGGTTCATTCTTTTATGGTAGACAGCAATTTTTTGTGTGTATCCCACCACTTTTCTGTTCATTTGGACCTGACAAGGTAAATGAGTAATAAAAGAAAGGTAGATGTGAAGAAAATGCAGTTGTCGGGATTTATTGAGCTCACTTGATGGTGTTGAAATTATTTTTTTTTTGTTTTTATAGCCATTCATTCTGCTCAGGCCTGCTGGTGTATGTCAAACATCACATAAATGAATAAAGAAACAAACCATTCTTATGTGTTAATGGAAATGATGTACTCTAAAATTAGCGTGTTGACTGCAGCACAGAATAATAGATACTGAACAACTTGTTCTCTTCTCTGTAAATTGAATTTAAATATAAATATGAAATATAACAGCTTTGAGTTAAAATGGAGACTCCCACTAATTCAGAAGATGGAAACACATGGGTAGCCCCACTAAAGACAAATAAGGAACAGGCAGGTGAACCACCACAGGTGCTGGGGAGGTAGAACACAGGCCAAGCATGTTGGAGATATGCTCCCAGCAATACATGTGGCCACCAAATCATCAGACTCTGGTGGTAGCAATGGGCTTTGCTGGGAGGCTTTGACTTGCAGGTTACTTGGTGCAGGTGGGCTGTGGGGACTGACCCCAAGGACAGGAGGTTCACTCCCAGCATTGGCTCCCTCTAGCATTTGCTGACGACTGTTGGAAAAGTTCGAGAGAGACACCACTAGGATTTGGGAAGGCCACAGAAAGCAGTGCCTGACACACAGCTCCTGAGAAGGTTATCAGTAGCCTACATCTGTGCTGCTCCAGGTGAATTGCAATGGGGAAACATCTGAGGAATCTCCATCTGGAGAGCTTGTACTGAAGTAGAAAGGTTAAAGGATGGGAGACAAGATATGGAGATGGAAAAAGAGCACACACTCTTTTCTCCAATAATTTGCTAGGTATTTGTGCCTCCTTACACACCACAGCTGAGGTGTTTCTTGCCTGGGGCAGCTGTAGCCTCATGTGCCCTCTTCAACCTGGGAAAGGAACAGTAAGTAAGCTCCATCAGTCACTCCACCCCTCCTAAAGTAGAGACCCTTGTGGAGCCTGATGCAACCAGTAAAATCTAAACCTGAGGTCCCCTGCAGAGAAACCTCAGGCTGAACCCTCTACTCGCAGGACTGATGTTATTGAACCTACAGTAACTACTACCAGGTAAGCTTTTAGCTAATGATGTTTCATGCTGCATTAAAAATAAGGATTATGTTATGGCTTCAGGTTTTGTTCCTTATACCATTTATTTAGTGTGACTGGGAGTACTAAGAAAAGTCTGAAGTAGAGATATTTTAAATATCTGCAGTCTTGGAATAATAACTCCATAGTGAAGCATCATTGGTGTGAAATACTCCTGTATGCTAATTTAAATGTAAAGTTGTGTTAGAGTATGGGTGCTTAAGGTTAGGGTTATTTGATAGTGAAGTGTTGATGGCAGATTGGAAATAGCTCTCTTGTGGTAAATGTCAGACATGAAAGTTTTAATCAAGTAATGTATATTGGATTTTTTTTTATTACAATTTATGTACTTTTTTCACTCTTTATGGAAGCTATGCTTCTGTCACACAGTTGGCGAGGAAATCTCTGTATTTACCGAGATGATGCAGTGTTGCTGTTTCCTGTGGCCCTGAAGCACTTTAGGTGTATGCAAATGCTAAATGAGCTGCGTGAAACACTTTCAGATACGAGCTGTAGTGAACAGGCTGCAAACACAGTCTTTCGGCCAAATTAGCACTGGTGTGTTTGCCAGTAAATTAATACACTGCTGCTATTAAAAATGAATGCAGTACAGTGTGTTTACTTATTTTTTTTCAACCATAGGAGTATTTTATAATCACTAAGGGGCAAATTATGGTCATTTCTGTCTGAGAATACAGCAGAGTTTGCTTCATTCTTGTACTTCACGAACCAGATACGATATCACAGGGAGTATTTGCAGAATGCAAGAGGGGTACTTCATTTTTCCAGTCTCCACCATCTTGGTGAACATAAGGCTTTGAAATTCCAGAACTACTGCAAGGAAGGCAAATATTAGGACCCTAAATTATGAGCACCTTCTGACTTGTTGTTTTACAAGAATGAGGCACAGCAATGAATGGCCACTCAGTAGTGAATTACTTGGGTACTGCTGCCAATGCTAAAGGTAAATAGCTTGCTGCCCTAATCTCCCTCTCCCTGATTGTTCAAGGGTAAAGAAAGACCATGCTTGAAGGTATATCAAAACTTCCTTTTACCGTATGGTGTCAATAGTCTGTGGGCTATACAGTTTATCTGCCCTTCAATGCTGTTTGGCCACTGCACTTTATATCCCTGTTTCTCTTCCTTCAGCTTCTTGCTTAATCAAATCTCACAGACAATCTAAACAGAAAACGAGGCACAAAGAAACAGTTAAAGACGGTATCACAAATTTTACCATAATGCAAGACTGATGTGCTCCCTACTATCATGTTCTATAATCCATTTAATCAACTGATCAAGATTTTTCTTAAAATTAAATTAGTTTTAGTCTTTAGCCCAATTTTTATGGTTACAAATAGTCTTTCAACTGTAAGACTAAATGTATGCCTGCTTGGTTCATGCTCTTTTGTTTTGATACCTGTGCTGCCCTGTAGCTTAAAACATTTTTCTCCCTGTCTGCTCTTTCATACCTTTTGTCTACTTATAAAGAACAAGACGGGGGAAGAAGGGAGGAGGCAGCCAGAAAAATTACTTGGGAATAAATGAGGTTTAACAAGGAATCTCCAGGTAGTTGAGGTGTTTGGTGAGGTTGGAGATTGACCTTTTCTTCTCCTTTGTCCTCCTGCTAGTGTTGGCTTAAGTCGGTTATATCCACTGATTTGTGAGATTTGGCTCTGTAAAAAAGGAGTTGCAGAAATCCAACTGAGGGAAATGTAAGGACAACCTGCAAGAGCACCCTGACACCTCATGGGGTGAGGTTAGAGAGGAGTGAGCAGGTCAGGACAGGGCACTGGGGGCAAGGGGCTGACCAAGAATTGTGTGAGGTGAAGAGCACTTGCTCTGTTTCTGAGCAAGACTGATCTCTTGTGTTTGAACTCTGGATGTTTGCTGTTGTCACTAAAGCAATTTCATAATTTCAATAAAGATTGGAGAGCTCTTTGGTGGTTTTTTTAAGGAGGGCTTGCTGATTGCTGCTGTTGGCACCCTGCTTCCTGTGTTCTCCAAATGAACAGTGTAAATGTTTGTTTACTGCACCCAGCTTCAGAGCGCCTTTATCACCACAGTAACAACGCAATGAGGCTTTTAAATGTATCGTCTCTCCTGGAAAAGATGAGAGCACTGAGCCAAAGAGACCCGGGCTCAAAGCCCCACGTCAGAGCCAGGGTGGGACCTAAGGTCCTTCTGTCCCTGAATTCTCTGTGCAGTGCTGATATGTCCCTTTCCACAGCTGTCCATGGTTTTGCCATGCTTTGCAGGAAGGCCTGGGCAGGTGGCAGTGAAATGAAAATGGTTTCATCCGAAATCATTCCTCTGAAACAGTAACATTCCTTGCGTAACAAGGCTGCGTGCTCCCCCAGAAGAGATGAAACCATCCCTTGGCTTAAGCTAAGGCACTTCCAAGGAAGAAACCTCCTCTGTGGCAGAAACACATGCGTTGCAAATGTCAAATTGCTGGAAGATTTGTATTTTGCTGTGTTGTTTGTAACACAGGCTACAACTATTTTCGTTCAAGTAATACATCTTGGCTGGGGAGCTGATAAGGAGACCCTGAGGTTTATTTATTTTTTCCTATCTTGCAGACGCTTTTTGTATGACTTAATCCCCTCCAGTCCTAAGGAAAAACTTTGATGTTCTCATGTATTCTCATGAGCTGCACAAAATAATCTCAAATAAATTTTTGGTGTTGTGACCTTGTTTGTTAGTGTCAAGCTCTCCACCTTTGCTGGTCAAGTGAAAGTCCTACGGGGCAGGTTCAAAATTCTGGCAGTAGATGGCTGTACTTGTTTGCTCTGAGCAAAATTGACTCAGTCCCATTGGCTGCTGGACTCACTGACACAACTCTCCTTCCCATTGGTGCCTGTGATTATTATTTTTTATTTCAGGCTGCTCTCTGATCTTCATTATGGCTTGTTTTTAATAGCGCACACTGTTCTCTGGCAGGTGTTTTTATAGTGCTACAACCAAGGAACCTCCTTCTTGTAGGCTGAATCCAGTACTGGAGTGTTCACAGACCGAAAATGTTGGTCAACTTTGCATGTTGGGGAAACAGGATTTCTGTGAGGACACAGAGTGAACAGGAATCTTCATTAAACAAAATGCAGAATAAAGACTTAACTTCTCCAAAGCAGCCTGAAATATGCTGGCTGGGGTTATAGGAGCTTGAGCAGGGATTTTTAAGATTTCCTCACAATACTAAATCAACATGGGTTACTGTAAGATCTTTTTAGGAAGAGATTGAAGCCTCTGGCTTTCCAAATAGGTGCTGATTATAAACTGAAATTCATATGAAGAACTTGCAGTGAGTAGAGGGTAAGAAGGCACAGCGATGGACAGGCTGACTACACTACCCTGGAAGGCCTAGTGATGGGGCAGTGCATCCAGTTCAGAATGCTTAATCATTTTCCGCTTTGCACAGGCTGCTTGACAGCCCTGAGTTGGCACAGTTCTTGCCTCACATGTGGGTAATGGAATAAAAGGAGAGGGCTCTGAGGGATTCTTGAAGAAAAGTCATGTACTACGAGTAATAATCTGTTCTGGGTAGGTGTGTACAGCTTGGTAGCGGGTTTTTTATTGTTATTTTATTTTGCAGCATCAGGCACTTAAAAAATGTGCCTGGAACTGCACCATTCACATCCCTGTTGTAAAACATAACTGTGTTCTATCTGTTAGTCGTAATGGCAGTGCCATAGCAGCCCTAGCAGAGGTGATTGGAAAAGGTGTCTGTGTTAAGATGAAGAATGCCACTGTTCAGTTCCAAGCAAAAAAACAATTGTACATCACTGCGTGCCGCACACTAATTAATTTTCTCCCTAGCTCTGAGCTGTAGCTAATCTATGTATTTGCAGCACACCTATTACTGCAACATTTAGACATTTTCATATTGGGTGTTTAGAAGTGTTTGATGTTTATTTAACTAATTGGAGAAAATACAGACTATCCACTTTCATAAACAAAAGAGCAAAAATTAATCGAAAAGTAACCACATTATTCTGAAGTACTAGATCAACTAAGTTAAAATGGAGTTCCACACTAAGATTAATTAATTCTGTGCTTCCTGTTGAGTAATGATGTTCAATAAAAATCATTCTGCGCAGTTCAGTACAAGCTGCCACTTCAGTGAGTGGTGTGTTACAGGCTGAGATGTGCACCCTGATGTGTTTTATACAAGAGATTTCCACAAGTCTGTTGCATTTTGTCTCTGCGAAAGGACTTCTGCATGTTCAGGGGGAATGTGGGTCCTGGCTTACCTGGCTCTTTGGGAACGGTGATATAACAAATGTGCCCAGCAGCAGTGCTTTTCTGGCAGCTGGAAAAGCACTTCCCCTGGGCAGTGGCTCTCAAACGGGGTGTTTTTTCCTCTCCTCCCATATAAGTGCATCCTGAGGAAGTGAGTTTGCTTAAGGACTGGGAAGCATGCTGTGAATGGACTGGGAGAGATGGCGGTGTCAGGCACAGGACAGGAGGGTTCTTGTGAAACACTATGGTGAGCGGGAGCAAGAGGAACTTTTGACTTTCAAAAGCTGCTTGTGCATTTACTGTTGTGACAGTTTCCCATCCTTGGTTGGCATAGAGGGACACAGAGAAGGGTGCTCTCCAAGCTGTCTGGCTGGAGCAGTGTCCTCTCTGAGACTCCAAGTTTGTTCCTGTCATCTGTTCTCTACTCTGTTCCTTTCTGTTTTCTCTACAGCCCCTCAGATCTAAACTCTGGATGAGAAAACAGCCCTCAAATTTGTTCAGATAATACATCCCATTATCCTGGACAAATGCTGAACCCCATATTCTATCTAGTTATCTTAAGCACCTTCCCACAACTCCAATTGTAGGGGCACTCTCTTTACATTTTTCCTCAAGTGTCAGGTATAGGATCAAGAAAAGATTCATAAAGATTTTTCTAAATACTCTAACCTTATCACCCTTTAATTAGTTAGCATGAAATGGACAAAAGGGTTGCCAAACACTGGAACAGGCTGCCTAGGGAAGTGGTTGAGACGTGGTCCCTGGAGGTATTTAAAAGACATGTAGACGTGGCATCTGGGGACATAGTTTAGTGGTGGACTTGGCAGTGCTAGGTTTATGCTTGGACTCAGTCTTAAGCATCTTTTCCAACCTAAATGATTCTATGAAAATAACATGTACGTGCACTTGCCTCCCTCTCTTTGGTTTCCTACAGGCCCGGAAAAGATTTTTCTGAGCCCTCTGAGACCATTCCTTTCCTTCATTCGATTAATCCCAATTATGAACACTCTGTTGGGGCCAGACAAGTTCTTTGTTTGCTGAGGCCTCCTGCTTGACAAGGTGCTGCCCAAAGTATTCATCTGACTTTCCCACTGCTTTTTGCTTCGGCTCTACTCAACAACAACCAGGCAGTGGTCTTGGCCAGCAAACCACTGGCCAAAAAGTGGTCTGCTCTCCCTGCAAATATCTTCAGTTACTGTGAGGTTTACTGAAGAGTGCAATAGAAGTATTAGGACTCCTGCTGGAATGCATCCAAACAGGCTGCATTCAATTGTGTTCCAACTTTGTATAGTTGCTTTTGTTAAGCAGCCCATATTCTGATGTTTTGAGTGACTAAAACTTTTCTATAGGTCTTTTGGTATTTTCTTACCAGATTTTTACTCTGGCTCTCAGCTATATTCTTACATTGTATTGACTTCGATAGGGCTCTAGTTACATTGCAAATGTCAGACTTTGGCTCTTCATCTTTACAGTGATGAGGAGCAACTTCATCAGGTAAAACAGCGCACCAGATTTCATGCATGAGCACATGAGCACAAGGATACACAGAAATATAACATTGGTATGTGCAGACATGGAATCAGTCACCCAAGTGACCGTGGCTACAAGCACAAATATGATATGTATATCTACACATGAGAAGTGCGTGTGTGTGTGTTCATGTCTGCCTACTACTGCCCACAGCTTAAAATTTCTAAAGCAAAATAGGGAACTTGCCACAGTCATTTCTGGATAGAAGCATTTTGTCTCTTCTAGGCAAATGCTTTTCTTCAAATGAAATAGAATTGTAAAAGATTGAGCTTGATTTTTATCAGAAATTACTCTGCTGTGTGGCATCTTTCACAGGGCGGGGGGGGGGGGGNTATATCCTTAAATTGAACCATGTAAAAGAAAAAATACTGAAATGAAATACATCTGCGGTTGATACAGATGTTGCCCTTCAAAGTCCAATTCCATCCAACAAGAATTCCAGTGTATAAAGGACCTGGACTGGGAGTATGTAGAATCATAGAATAAATTAGGCTGGAAGGTGCTTCCTGAAGGTCATGTGGTCCAATGTCCTGTTCAAAGCGGATTCACTCAGACCAGGATGCTTAGGGCATTGTCCAGTCAAATTTTGAGTATCTTCAAGGGTGGAGATTTCAAAACCTCCCTAAGCAGCCTAGATAACCCTTTCTCTGCCCTATGGTCTAGTCTCAGGCTGTTGTCAAAGGCAGAATTAAATTTGACCAAAATGCACAAAAAATATTCTATTTAAAGAAAAACAAAACCAAAACAGTGGTCCCACAAAATTTTCCAGTAACTGTTAGGAACATCATTAGTGAAACTAGTGAAGGGAGGAGAGGATTTGATAGCAAAGCACAGAATGTGTTAGAGAAATTTGGACTTTCAGGACTGCTTTCCAATTTCTAGTGGAAAGTTTTGTTGAACTAATTCTTGCTTAACCTTCAGTGTAGACCTAGAATCATAGAATAGTTTGGGTTGGAAGGGACTTTTAAAGGTCATGTAGTGCACCCTCCCCTGCAANGTAGTGCACCCCCCCCTGCAATGAGCAGGAACATCTTCAACTAGAGCAGGTTGCTCAGAACCTTGTCCAACCTGACCTTGAACGTTTCCAGGGATGGGGCATCTACCACCTCTCTGAGCAACCTGTGCCAGTGTTTCACCACCCTCACTGTAAAAAATTTCTTCCTTAAATTTAGTCTAAATCTTCCCTCTTAGTTTAAATCCATTACCCCTTGTTCTATCACAACAGGCCCTGCTAAAAAGTTTGCCCCATCTTTCCTGTAGCCCTGCTTTAAGTACTGAAAGGCTGCAATAAGGTCTCCTTGGAGCCTTCTCTTCTCCAGGCTGAACAACCCCAACTCTCTCAGCCTGTCCTCTGATCATTTTTGTGGCCCTTCTCTGCACCCACTCCAACTGGACATGCTCAGCCTATGACTATTTGAGCAGACTCAGCCTTCCAGAACAACTTATCTGGTCTTTACCTTGCTTCTTGCTTTCTCCTCTGACAGTCTGAATAGTTTCTGCCAGGCTTATGGCTCTCTTTCCCTACTAAGGGGAGGGTGGTGACTCTCCTATCGTGGACCCCAGTGCAGGTGGTCCTCCCATTGCGTGACAGAGGTGGTTGCTGGGATCCAACTATGCAGGCATTGATGGGAGTGCTGCTGGAATGGGAATCTGAAAAAAATCCCTATATGCTTGTCTTTTCAGTGCCTTTAAGAGCTGCTGCATACTGAAAGGCTGGACAGCTCTACTTTTTCAGTTAATGTAAAATTTCTTCACTGAAGTCAAAATAAATACACTGGATTAAGGAGGAGACGTATCTGCAGCACGCAGTAGATGATCCGGTTTTGTTCTTGTGTATCATCACTGGTGTGACTGCAGGAAATGGTGAAGAAGACAGTATTTCTCCCAGTTGTGTGCTTTTTAGNATGTCTGTAGCACGCAGTAGATGATCCAGTTTTGTTCTTGTGTATCATCACTGGTGTGACTGCAGGAATGGTGAAGAAGACAGTATTTCTCCCAGTTGTGTGCTTTTTAGACAACTCTTCCCAGTGCAGCTGCAGCGTTTATTCATTCTCATTCCAATCTTGTCTCCTTCGATATCTTTTTAATTGGATGCATGGCACCTTCTCTGCTAGAGCAAAATGTCACAAGCAGACAAGGTGCTCACTTGTGAGGAAAAACAGCCTGATCTGCAAATCTCTTTCTTCAACCCCACACAGATTTTTTTTTTTTCCTCCCCATTTCCCTTCTCTCAGTTGGAAAGATAAGGCTTCCTGCTAGCATTGCAGAGTGCAAGAAGCTCTGGCTTAGCGTTATTTTTAGGAAGAACTTTTTAAAGTGCGTTTTAGAAAGACTCCCGTGGCAGTTAGAAATGGACATGTGCATAAGCATATGTACATATTTACAATGTGCCCGAGCCTGATGTTCGAATAGATGCAGAGCTGGGATGGTATCCCTCTTGGAAACCACAAGAAATTAGGGGTGTGTGTATGGGAGCCACAGATAAGGAAGGAAGCGAGTGCCTTAGAAAGCAGAGCTGAAACCTCCAACTACAGAAAGGGGACCTGGAGCACAGGGTTCCCATTGCTGAACCCTGGGGCCAGGTGCTCTCATGGGCTGCCTGCTGGCTATGAGCTTGGAACTGTCACCCGTGGGCTCTTATATGCTGGGTTAGGGGAGCTGCAGTTGCTCAGCTTATTCATGTAAGTGCTGAATGTTTTGTTTTAAATTACATGCTTAAAATGTCCATTTGTTCCCATTTGAATATACTCCATTCAAACTTGCCAAGATTTATGTTCTAAAATGGGAACTGATGTCCCATTCTTTACAATCACTGTATTAGCACTCAAATAGTCTTGCTACCCAGCTGGAGAGTCCTTTGAACAATCAGAGCACCTAAATATGGGAGATCCATATCAAGAATGCAGTTTATAATGCAGACCTTAAAGTCCAAACAGCACTTCTGAGAATGGGAGCAAAAGATACAAATATCAAAAAATGGAAAATGTACTGTTTCTTTCCAAGTCAAAGCAAGCGTATAACTTCAAATGTGAAGAACTACACAGAAAGTACGGCAATAGCATATTTATCTAATGAGGACAAAGTAACTCATGAGATTTTAGTGACATAGCATCAAAAATCAAGTATGATCTCATTATGCAATGACTCTTCTGCAGATCTGAATCTTTCTCTGGTGTAGTACTACTCAATGAACTCCCATGTCGTACCCGCACTTGCTATATTTGAATTAGATAACCACTTTATGGAGGTGCTTCATATTTTTCTATATGCTTAATTCACGTTGTCCTTTTAGGCTGGGAAAGAGATCCCCAGTGTCCGTCTCCATTTCACAGATGAAAACAGAGGCCTGAAAATGTTAAGGGTCAGATCCATACAGTCATTCGAAACTTGAATCCCCTTTGAGATGTTTGCAGTATCTATTTACATTTTGGTTGTTTCTGAGAGGTAAAGTAAATTTCTTAAACTTGTACGTTTCAAGAATTTTCCTGCAAAGAAGCTTCCAGCTTGGGTACAAAGTTCCCTCTTACTGAACAGGCCCCTTGGTTTCTTTAACCTTTGCCCTTCAGACCTGTAGGGAGGAGTCCGTGTGGTGTACCCTGTGGCACCAGCAGTTTTCTGCGCCCCTGGTACTCCTGCCTGGGCGCAGTGTGCATTACCTGAAGTGACTGGGCAGCAAAAATGCCTCAGGTTTTCCCACGTGGCAGAAGACTCTCTGCTTCGTTACATCCCTCTAAATGCCTCCTGTAGTGGTTCGTGCAAGAAGAAAAGGATCTGAAAGTCTCTTTGATTGATATCTCAATCTGTCTTTTGATTTCTCCTGCTGCCTGTTTCACCTAGCTTCTGTCATTGATAATTTGCTTTTAAATGTAACGGATAAGCTTCCGAACCATCCATCTCCTCCTTTAACCGCAACTTCTTTCAGTGCATTAATGACTGAAAAGTTACATTTTCATTTAATGTGAATTTGCAAAGAAACCTTTAGATAATAGGCAGCTCTAATATTCTGACATCGCTGAAGCTATTAGAAGAATAAATCAAAAGAAAATTCTCCTGCTGCTGCCTGCACAAAATGGGGAGAAGGATAGGGCAGAGGCCCCAATACTGTGGTGCTACACAACAGCAATTACCATAAGCTGAAAAGAGCACAGATATGGCAGTTAGAGTTGGGCTTCTCTCTCTGTAGCTGAGAGATGTCAGGAAGGGGTGGGGGGAAACCCGCTATTGAAACTGAAGCCATGTTAATTGCCTTCATCTCACACTATGTTTTGTATTCCTTATTGGCTGACCTTTTCTCATGCACAGGAAAACATCAAAATAAATCAAAGATATTACCTGTAGAAACTGCAGTAACTGTTTTCATCTGAATGCAGCTGAGTCTGCTCACACTGGTGGTGGATTTAGGTCTTAAAGCTACTGCCAGTAGTACTTTGCTTGCAAGAATGTATGCAGTGATGCTTATCCAATATCCCTGAGTGATATTGAGAGCCAGTACCTGTGCAACGAGTAGCACTGATTTTGTGGGGATTACTTATACCTGGGGACAATTCAAAGACAAGTTAGTGTATCTGGATCCTTCCTCGTAAGGGTCTACGCTAGCATGCTGTGGAGAGGAAATAATAATGGGGAGAAAACCAGTCACAGAATTGTTTTGAAATCATTTGTGAAACAGGGAAGAAGCAAGGAGTACCATGAGCGTTTTGATTTGGCTGAGGGATGTTCTGCTTTGGAACTTGTCCCTGCTTCTTGGATGAATGAAACTACGCATTTCAGAAATGGTTATTCTGCTCCTGGAGCAAGAACCTTGTTCTTTATGTTCTCTGCCCTCTTTGTCTTGAAGCAAATAACTTGCATGTCTGTCTTGGCTTTGACAGAAGCCCCTCAAAGAACTTGGAGAAGTCACTTAACCATTGTCAGTCTCGCCTTTAAGAAGGCAATAATGCTTGCAGGAGCCACAGAGGGTTTCTGAGACTTGGTTGACATCTAGAAGTGCAAATGTTCCTTTGTTGGCCAAACAAACCTACACAGTGCAGAGGCAGAAAGTAATGATTTCGGATTTCTCTCTCTGCCACGCTTCTGCTATTTGTTCAAGGAAGGGTAGGCAAAAAAGGCATGCTTTATATTTCCGTTACATTAGAACTCAAATACAACATTTACAATTTTAATGCTTTGCATGCTATCTAGTGGTTGTTTTTCTTTTTTTACATGACTGATATTCAAGTACTGTAATGATTACCCACGTCACTCTCATGCAGGTAAACAACGTATCTACCTTTACAGTGCAGATAATGCTGTACAGCTGACGAGGCTCCAGAATCATTAGTAACTTGACCTTCCTGTCTTAATAATACTTATGAATCTAATAATAAATAATCATATGTGGAAGAGTCAATAGAGAAATAATGTAACACGCTTCTTTCAGTACCCTAATTCAGCAGAATAAACCATGAGAAGCATTTCAGTAATTTACTATAGTAAGTGCTCTCAGCAGCTTCTGTATTTCAGCTGTTTGGTGCTCCAGCATGAAGATAATTATCTTGGTAATTAGTTATATTGTTATTTAATAGTCCCCAGACAATATTCTATTTTTTGAAGGAACAGGCCTTTCCTTCTATATCTTCCTTCCCCATTACAAAAAATGTTTATCTATGAATCTTTCCCCTTGCCAAATCTTTTTTTTTTTTATTTTTTTTTCTGTTTACTACTTTCTCCAAAAAGATCCCAGTTATTGAAAGACAGCTTCTGCTTAGCAGCTGTATCGATGGAGCCACAGGAGACTCCCTCTTCTTGTGTCTCCCTGAGAAAGCCATGGGAACCGCTCTGGAAGGAGCAGGGCTGGCAGGGGAGGGCAAGTGAGGGGAGAGCAGCAGTCGGCAGTACTGCAGACTGAGACCACAGAACTGTCCTCTAAAACCTGGGTTTCTCCTCACCTGGGATTCTAGAGAAACAGGTAAAGTGAAAAGGTTGATGAAATGGACTGGCACTGAGGACACTAGTGAACCTCAGTCTCTGAAATTTATCTTTGAAAACTAATCTATGAAAATTAATCTTTGTTACAGTTGCATGACCTTAGGCAGGGAGTTTTCAACTGTTCCTGGAGTAACAGTGGTGAAAAACAACAGCCTGAGGGTAGAAACCAGGATAAGGAGGAATGAACTACTTCCTGGGAGGACTCAGGCTTGGGTAGCTCAAATAAGTGATTAATCTCCCAAAAGTTGCTGGAGTGGAAAATGTCTGCAGAATGTCAGCTCAAGTCACCATGGGGAGGGGAAGGGGTGAAGTGGCTGATGGAGCACAGGGAGAATCCCTCCAGAAGGTGAAGGGAAAAGACATAAGGCTAGGGAGAGGTAGGGGTAAAGGCTGGAGAATTTTGGAGTGTAGGTGGTTATGACCTCAATAAAAAGACACTTCCCCCGGTGTCAGCCTCGCTCTCAAAGTGATTTTTATTCCTCCTGTTTAAGAGGAACAGACTGTCATCTCTCTTTTTTTCTGTCTCCCATCACTCCCTCTGCGGTATTATTTCTTACAGCCTTAGCAGGAAACAGCTTGTTTGCATATACCTCTTAAAATAAACAACATAGCTTCTAGTTTATTTAATGCCTCCAGATTTTGTGCTTTCTGGGTACTGGCCTTGTTGCAGTCGTCCTTTCAAACAACTCCAGTTCTAAGAATCCAAGCTTTTCTCTAACTTTCTGACTGTACCAAAGATGGTCTGTCTTTTTTTTTTTTTCTGAAAAATCGCTTAGTGACTCAAACTCCACAAAGTACCATCCCTACTTCTCACCAGCTGGTGGTCCATATGCCACTGCATCTCTACTCTTGTAAATAAAAGTTTGAAGTCATGCTCACAGATCAGACTTTTGGTGGTTAATATGGCAATATGCTAAAATGTCAAATGATGCAGAGTGAGTGAGTCGGGGTGGGGGGGAACCCCAACAGTATTCTGCACATTTATAAAACTTTCCTTCTAAGGGGCTCCCAGTGGTTTGCAGGCACCAGGGGATTTTTGCAAGTCTGACAGGGTCAGCACAGGCCTGGGATTTGGGATCCGCAGCATCTTGTGAGAAGCATCTGTGAGAGGCAGTGGCTCCCAGCTTCTCAATGCTGTCTACCAACATGTTCAAGCTCTAAATTAAGAACAAAAAATACAATCTGGCACCTTGCCCATGAAAGATTGCCAGCTTCTAGCTGAAACTCTTCATTACTCTAGAAAGGGTGGTAAGTGTTCCCCTGAGAAGATGGAAGTTTGTGACTTAAAGTGCTCAAAAAAAAAAAAAGAGAGAGAAGAAAATTTTTTGAATCTTGACAGTACTTAAGAGAGAACCCTAATGGCTGTGGCTGTAACCCATGTCTGTAGAGGAAGACTGTCAGATCCTTCAAAGCTTTAGACGTCAGTCCATGTTTTCAACTCAGTAATGGCAGCACCTTCACCACCTGCATTTCAAGCAGATGTACAATCTCTGACCTGTTATACTTCCTCCTTCCATTACATAATTGCCCTTAATTTCAGCAATCAGGGCATGACTCCGCAAGCCAATGCCCTAATTTCTAGTGCTGAAGAAAATAGTCAGGGTAAGAATAGAGAATGCAATTAATACCTTTCTGTAAAAGAGCTGCCACTAGTAAAGGATAACAGCTTTTGTTGATTTTGCTGATTCTGCTGTTAATAAGAATGTCTTCTGCCATTGTGAAAGCTGTAGTTAACTAGTCTCTATTTCACTGGCTCATAGCAAAGGTATAAAGAAACAAGTTCTAAGTGGATTTGGAAAACTTTGAATAGTTTAGTAGCTTTGTACCATGAATCCATGCTGCAGATGTACACCAGCTGTGGTTCTAATAAATGCAGACTTGTAGCAGGCAACATGCTAGATATGAGTGACAGGAGTACCACGAGAGTGCTTTGTTTTTCACATGAATGTAAAAAAGTATAAATAACATTACCTTTTAGATAAAAGGGTATGTTGCTTTCTCGAGTCTCTTTCTGATTCCATTAATCTCTTTGCAAAACTGTAGTTAACCATTTTCAGCTTCTGTGTGGTCTGTGCAAACCAATATGTAATGTAACTAATCTATGCATAATGAGGTAGATAACACTCAAAAAGGAGTTGTAGTTCTGGGAAAAATTGGAGTCCTCTAAGGATGCAGTAATGGATTCATTCTGTTACTTAGAATTCAGCATGCAACCATATCTATGCCTATTTATATCTTAAGATGCTTTCCCAATGTTGTGTATATAGAGATGATGAATAAGGAGATGGGATGGTCTAGAAATCCAGGCTGGCAATTTAATTGGAACTGTCTGCTCTGCGTGCCATGATAATTAGTAGTTCAGTGCTATAGGAAACTTAAGATGAAAATCCTGATAAACTTTGTTTTTACTGTGCGGTAGTATTTGGAGAGCTCTTCAGGGAATGGAGATGAGAATGCAAAGCAACTGCAAAGCCACAGTAGGGAAGTCCAGTCCACATTGTATTATCAGTAAAGTATTCATTAGAATCTTATTATGAAAACTCTAACTGAAACCTTCCATGTTCTTGGAATCCAAGTAACATGTAGTTGTTGTCGTTTATTTGCTACATGTTCCTTAGTTACAATAAAAGTTGTTTTCCCCAACAAACCATGGAAGGGTTTTCACTGCATTAAAAAAAATAAATATGCTTTTAGATGAGAACAAATGTTCTCCAAAGCAAAGTATATGAAGCAAAACTGGCTAGGTTAGCATTGCTTCTCTCAAATGGCTCCAAGTGCACTGTGTGCTGGAATTAATGGGACATCTCTCTCAGAGGTTGTTTTCTTTTACATTTAGATGATATTCAGTCCTGGTTTGTAAAGAAAACCCTCCAGAAGCTCACAGCATGTGAAACCCGTCAGTTCTAGTAACTGAATCTACTGAGGAAAGCAAGTTGAAGCCTACAGTTACTGTAAAAATCTGCATCAGCAGCTTTGTCGAGGTGGAGGAAAAAAAAAATGTTCCTGTTGTTGGAAGTTACCTGTTATCTAGAACTATTGGCATCATATACAGTAGACAAGACAGCTTTACTCCTCTAAACTGGCATTTGTTAGCAGACTACCTGTTTAGTGCTATAATTTCTTGTACTTTTAATTTCTCAGAAAAAAAAAAATGCATGACTTTTAGGTTGTGATTTCTCTTGTAGATTGAGAAGGAGGGAAGGAGGGGGGCGGGGGAAGTTGCTTTGTTAACAAACAGCGTAGGTCAGCTAAATTTGGCCCAAAGAAACTCATGTCAGTCTTCTCTATGACTCATTTCTTCCCTCTTCTGCCCATATGCTCTGTTGCCAGAGCTACCTCCTGAGTTAGACAAAGGGCTAATTAACCTTCCTTATGGAGAAGCCAAGACTCTTGAATTTGGTCATTCCTTCACATAGGACTGGGGAGGACTGTGTATCTCCTAGAGCTTTCCTCCAGTAGTGAAAGAGTTAAATAGAGAATATTTGATATAAAGACAAGACACAGACTGGCTGCATCTTCTGAAGAAATAAAACAAGACCAAAGAAATATGAAAACATGCCTCAGGAGACTCCACAACTGGTAATGTCATTTCAGCACGGGGTCTCTGGCCCTTACCGCAGCAGTTGCAGCTGCAGGGCAAGGGAACTGCTTTGCCTTCCACAAGTGGGGAAATAGAAGCAAAGTGAATGGTGGGACTTTCTATCAGCCCTCTTTACACTCCCTCACCTGCCCCCAAGCTTGCCAGACGTCTAGGGGCTCCAGAGCAAGGGCTGGCATTAACTGGGCTTTCCCAGACTACATTTCAAAGCGTGGGCTGAACATCTCCTCAGGAGCCTGCCTCTCGTGCCCATGGCACTTGGTGGTATTGGTACAGGAAGGACAGGAGTAAGCCAGGAAGATTTTGCTCTTCCTAAAGGCTTGTGAGGGGTCAGAAATGAAGTGGAACTGCTGAGGCTGAGATTTGGCAGGGTCACGCTGCTGATGTGGGTTGACAAACCAGGCACTTCCCCGCGTGGCTCTGCCTGGCACTGTGTTTGCAAGGCTGCAAGAAGACAGCAGAGTTGGGGCTACTAGGGCCAGCTGCTGCGCAGATTTGGACAAAAATAAACCAGGTCAGTCATGCATCCCTCTTAGCAAGAGCCTGTCTATGAATTCAGCAGTGGAAAGGGTAGGACTGAAGCCCTATTTGGAATTGTGTAAAAACTTCTTGCTCTGTTTTTTTTGACTAGGACAATAAAATTTTCCAATGTGTTGAACTATGGTATTGCTTTCCAAGTAATTGACTTAAATATCATTCCTGTTTTGTCTTTCACCTTTCTACTTGCATTGCTTTGGGCTAGTTTGCTGGGTTTCTCATTTTGAACTCACTTTTGACTCACTGGATCTTTCACTCTTTAATTGTTGGTCTCTCATCAATCTAAATCAGAATGCAAATGCAAATAAAACCACCATTGCTATTCATAAGCTAAGAGTCAAAACTAAACATACAATTTATTTTGAATTCAAATAGAACTGCTCCAGTGCTATAGATTGTTTGCATGCAGTCTAAAAATCTTTTATTTCCCTATAGAAAGCAGCACTTTCCCCATCATGAAGGATGTGCCTCTGTCTGTGAATGTACTTGGCTACTAGTTCCCCACTGAGTTGTTAAGAATATTGGGTAGAGCTGCAAAACATTTATTTTTCAGCCACTCATGTATCTACATTAAGTCTTGGCATATATTTGGTACATATTGGTCTGGACTGTTTCTGATTAACTCCCTGGAAATACTACTTCCTTGTTACAGAACAGAGATAGGATTCATATCAAGAGGAAATAATCTCTCAAAGGGCAAGTGACCCAGCAGTTACAAACTTACTTAAATATGTGTGTGCAAAGTTATTTGCCATGCATTTAGTGCTACTTAAATGTCATTTCAAACATCTACATCTGTAGGACTTCTTGGCAGTAAGCCCAATTATACAGATATACAGACAATCTCTTTTTCTATCTGTAGACCACTCTGTACAGGCAAAGCATTGAAAACTGTTAATTTGTGCAGCACCTTGGTTAAGCCAGCATCCCTGAGTTAAATAGCAGCACAAAGATTTAACACTTTTTAAACAGAAATGCACAGAAAAGAGGAGTGCTGATTGCTTATCTCTTCAAATTGCCCACTGCAAGAATGAGCTCTTGGGGGATGGTGAGGGAAAAGATTAAGTTGCCATTCATTGCTGGGAATTCCAGTATAGCTCTTGGAAGGTCTTAAAAATAGAGCAGCTCCTAAACTGATCCTCTTGTCTAAACGGCAGTTACAGCTAACAGAAACATAAAATGAGCTCATTTGTTTGACCTGATTTGTACAGAAACTTCAAAGTTGAGGCCCTCTGCTCTGACATGGATATGAAACTTGGCTTGCTGAACAGAGGGCAGCAGTTTGGAACTGTTGAGTCATGAGAGCTTCTTGTGAACATGAGGGTCTTTGTAGCACAGCAAGCACTCCCTGAAGAGCTCAGTGGCTTCCAGAAAAAGTTGGAAGCTCCTCTTTTCTTCTAGGACACCCTACTTCTCTTCCTCCTCCTTCTTTTAAAGGTGGCAAAATCAAGGGGAGGTGGTCAAAATTTGCATTCTGCTCTGAGTAGCTGAAAACAGCATTCATGTAGTCATGATGTCCTAGTATGTCATGTAAGTCAGTCGGCTACTGCTTTGCCAACAATATTCCTCTCAAATGCCATTTGCCCTCCCAGATGCAAGTCTGCTGCATGAGGCGTGTGTATGTTCTCTCGCACACAATTTCTCAGTTATGGTTTTGCTGACACGGTGACAGTTGGGCAAGCTCAGGATGAACGCTAGCTTTCTCAATGCTTTTCAGAGCTTTGCAAATGCATGTATGAAGAAAGTCATGCTCTAAGAGGCAATGTAACTGCATGTGGCATGGAGGCCCTTTTTATCCCGATGTAAACATTGCTACAAACCAAGCAATGAGCAGTGACTCTGCACTGTTCAATGAGGTGGATCTTGTTACTCCTGGAAGAGTTGAATAACAACAGTTGTGCGGTTTACATGAGCAGTATGATGGTCACACACATCAGAGTAATCCAGCAAGGAGCTACACACCCTTATGATCCTGCTATCCTGCTTGAGGGCTGTGTAAATTATACAACCCATATATTCATGAATTCCAAAAAGCATGATTATAGCTCACTGCTACTGACTATTTTTCAGCACATTGTACTTCATGCTAAGCTGGCTCTAGGTCATCATTAAAACATTAAGACAATTCAACCCCTTCAATTTTTTTTTAATGTGAAAAGCTTAATAGTTTTGATATATTTCAGATGCTTTTGATTTTTAAAGAACATTGAATCAAATGTGGTGATACAGAGTTTTTATTTGAATGCATTCTAAGTCACTTGTGTGCAAATCAAGAATTGATTGGTAAATTAAATTGCCCAAGCCATGCCAGCAGCAGCGGAGCTGGCAGTTGCAAAAGCCTGTAATAAAGTGCTGCAGACAAGTTATCTCCTTCCTTTCATCAGTCTGTGCACTGTAGCAGCAGCAAGCATTCAAATTGTACTTGATTTCACCACAGAGCACACTCAGGTGTGGTTCACAAACTATACTGCCCTTGAAGCATCTGGGCTTTGCAGCTTGGAACCCCTTATACTCTTCAGTTTATAAGATTGTTTTGTTACTGCTGCAGTCATTGCCACTGTTTGCTTTGTAAGTCGCTGCTTTTACTGTTCAGCACACATCCGTCGATAGCTTTGGTCAGAGTGCTTACATAAACCGAAGTCTAGTTGCTATTAGCAATACAGGGGATGCAGACAGCTTCAAATTTTCCCACCTTTGAATTTTCTGACCATCAAGCATCATTGCATCTTTGGGGGGAAAAAAAATCCAACAGAAACCCAACAAAAAGCCCACCTGTTCTGGAGGCTCTACTCCTTGTGCTACAAAGTTTTTGAACTCATCACAAACACTATAAGAAATGGACTTTTTTTTTTTCTTAAATATTTGTCCAAAATGCCCCTTCCTTTTTTTTTCCTGAGCAGCGTACAGCATTGCTCAGTGATGCACTTTGCCTTGCAAGAAAGGGGTAGGCAGAGCATTATTTGTAAGCTTGGTATTACCTAGGTCCAGCCTCTTCCCCATGACTCACTGCAGCTCCTGGTTGATGGCATGGCTCATCTCCTCCTACCTACTTCCTTGGTCTCTTCAGATGTTTGCTCAGCTCCCACTTGTCCCTGCGGGCCAGTTTACATAGATATACCTCATTTGAATCTATTCTGCCCTCTGTTCCTGTCACGTTTCTTGTTTGCTGGACACTTTTACTCCACTCAATATTTACCTAGAGCTAAAAGATACTATAACACAACACTTGTTACAGCAGGTGACTGGAGATGATTCCTTCCATAGCAGCATCGCTGTCTTTTAGACCATTCTTCCAAGCAGCAGACAGTTTGGGCACAGGGTTGTGGGACAACATAACAGTAACCCGCCTGCCTCGGCTGAGTAGTGCTAAACTGACTGACTAGCACAGGTAACTGTAATAGTGGAAATGAAGTGGGATGGACTTCAGTATAAGCTACGCAAAAACACTGTGCCGCTGGCAGCATTAATAAAATTCTCAGAGGTGCGAGTGTAGGTAGATCAGCACGGCTCTGCGCCCCAACCGATCCCTGTTCCAAGGCTATAGTTCCCCTGGGTGCTGTGAATATATCCTCGTGTGTCCATTGCTCCCGTTGCTACGGTTGACAACCACCAAACTTAAGGCAGAGTGTAGTCTCTGGGGGGGAGAGACGTGTGGTTTAGCTGTGCTGCAGTCACACCTTGGATGGCAGCGTGAACAAACCAGATGTGCTGAAAACAGCACTGCAGGGCTGTCACTGCTGCTGGGACTGCCTGGGAGATGAAAACATCTTGCAAAGCAGACAAAAATTAGAACCTGCTTTACCTGTTCAAATATAAGTAGGCAGCTCTCTTTTCCTCTTCCTTTTTTTCTTCCCTCTTTCAAAATGGACCCAACAGTCACCCAGCTAGATGACTTCTCTACCATAACCTCTAATGACCCCAAACTCATGACCCTTTCACGCCGGCATTTCCCTATGCCTTATTGCTTCTGATCTTGCTCTGTGCGATCTCTTTGCCTGTCTCCTCAGCTGTGTCTTGAAGTCCCAGCATCAGCTTAGAGCCTGCAGACACCGCTGAGCAGATGCTGGAGCTGCTGCTTGCACAGCACTGCTGCTGTCCTGGGGCACTGTGCCTCTGTGCAGGGCAGCGGCCCCCAGCACAGCAGCTGTGCATGTGAAGACAAGACCTAGGGTAAAGTAAACCATGTTTGTTGGTTAACTCTCTGGAAAAAAAAAAAATCCTCTCCTGGTGTTCGAGTAACTATGGTACAATTAATGTAGATACAGGCTGAGAGAAGGAAAAAGGGCAAGGTGGGGATGGCAGGAAATTGCCGCGTGTTCATTAGCATATGAAGAGGGTTATATTTATACCAAGTGCAAGGAAGGCAGCGTGATCTAGTGGGCATTTAGGAAGGTATTCATATTTTCACAAAACTACAGCAGAAGCTTTTCCCTAGGACTGCACGTGCCTGTGACGTTGCTTTTGAAGAGACTGATACTCCTTGTTTACCGCAGATGAACTCAACCACGCTTGAGAAAAGTCCAAGTCTGAAAATTCAAGAGGCTTGGATTGAGCTGCTGACTTACTACCAGCTGTGTGTGCAAAACTAATCACTTCGCTTTCATATGCTCTGAAACAAGGACTACAATGAAATGAAGATGTTGCCTCACAGGTTCCTGGAGACATGGATCACTTTTATCAGAGAACCCTGCATGATTAGTAAAGTGTCACTACTGATGCTACCGAAATAAAGTAATCCTCAGTTGGGGAATACCATGGTTACATTGCAAAGTAGAAAGTCAGCCTCCTTACAGGCACTAATTATGTGAGCCTGGCAGTTGATGGTGGTGATGATGTGTCCTGTTTTGTATACTTTTAGATGGACAGCTCAGCCTATTGTGGATCTTGAAAGCTTAGAACTAAGAATATAGATTTATAGAGGTTCTGAATTGTCACTGAAATCTTAGGAGTGTATTTAAAAAAAGAAAAAGCTTTTATTGAACAATATCTGTCACCTTAACTGGCATTTCATGTGGAGTGAGATACTGTTCAGTGTAAGAAACACTGAGAATCTGGTCAATACTTGCGTACAAAAGTATATCTGGAGGTCTCTTACGCCAAAACTTACAACATTTCACTTGAAAGGTTGAATGTTATAACCTGGATTTCAAGCCGAATTAAAAGGAAGCGAAGAAAAAGCTACCAGGAGTTTGTACAGGAGTTGTGGTGGAACTGGTCTTTTGTTTGCACATCTGGCCATGCTATGGATTCAAACTGACTTAAAGGAGCAGTTTCCAGAGTACTTGCGATTTTGTGTGCTAGCCACCACAGATCTGCGAGGCCTCAGACTTGGAAGGCATGTGCTTCTCTTGTGCCCCAAAGACAGCACACTTCTAACAGTCAAAATAAGATAGTATAGGTAGATTTGTAGTTTACTTTACTTAACAAAGATTTTCAGTCCTCGTTTATAGACATGAAAAAGAACCCGATCCAAAAAACTGTATTTAAAAGGTTGTAGTCAGAAGTAATTAATGTTTAAAGTGACTGCATAACCATACACAGCCAACCTACATAAGTACAGATCCTCAAGAGGTTTGTGATTAGTAGTTAGCCTTACTTCCTGCCTAATATATTGGTACCTTGAGATGGTATAAACACCATGTACTGGTAAGAATTGCTCACGGTGTGAAGGCTTCATTGCAGTAACTGATTCTTCTAGTCAAAGTTTTAGCACAAAATAGTGTGTTTCCACTTCTGGAGGAAGCCATCCCTGGTCAGGCTAAATACTGATAACCTCCCACCTCTGCTTGCTACTGCTCCTTCCACCTGTAACACTGTCACGGCAAGCCCCTGCTGAAAAGGACAGGATGTGACATTGTAGGTCACAGCGGCTCCTTGGTCTGCAAGGGGAATTATTACTGCGTTACGTGAGATGAATTGCATCTTCCCAGCTAGATTCTGAGTGAAGGAATGTAACACCGAGAGGTGTATCGGTTCTCTGCACCATTGCTTGTGCTATCCTGACTCAGTGAATTTGGGGCTGATTAAAGCATGGGACGTCAGTGGATCAATTTTGTAGGCTCCTGCATTTGCCCTTCTGTCTGAATGGGCCTGGCCACCCACTGGGGGTGCCCCAGATGCACTGGGCTGGAGAATGTGCAAAGCTCACCCAAAGGCTTCCAGAGCTGCCTTTTTAAAATACTTGGCCCTGTGGGCTCCCAAGGACTCTCAGTGTGGAGCACCTCCTCAGAAAAGTGTGACTCTCTGCACCTATTCTTCATATTTACAAGGCTTTCTTAGCTTGAAGGGCACTGTGGGATGCAAACATGAATTTCTCTAACCCCGAGGGTTCTCAGCCTGGTTATCCTGTGGGTAACCTCGCTCCTCTTCTTCTGTTTCTCTAACAAGGCTTTGGTTTGTTTCCTTTTTGCTAATTCCAGACCCCCTTCTCCTCTCTCCTTTGCAGGAGCCTTGTACCCTCTGTGCACCCCAGCTCCGCAGCTGGAGTGGGCTCACCCTCTCGGTGTCAGGCCAGCACTGTCCCAGCTGATGTGGGATGGCACATCCCCAGCTGGTTGCAAAAAGAGAGTGGGGAAGGAGCCAGGTCCAGGGGATAGGGCAGAACAAATTCAAGTACCATGTGGGAATGGCTTCTCCTGTGATGTTACACTGGTTTCTACACATAACAAAAAATACCTCTTGGCCTGCTCTTTTCCCTCTTGTTTCTTTCTTCCTTCCCCTGGCTTCAGTGTCTCTCTCTTCATGGCCTCTCTGAAGTCACTGTGCTTAAAAGACAAGGTAATCTGTTTTTTCCCTGGGTGCCAGACTTGGATAGGTTTAGGAAAAATCCAATTCTCTCAGGACTGTGGCTTCACCAGCTATTTAAAATAATGACTCCAGAATTGATTACCCCTTCCTCAAACTGCTGAGGGTTCTGTCAGTTTGTATCCAAGACGATGACTATAGACAGGGAGCCTGGAAAAGTTCAGGATGGAGCAGTGCAGCTTCCGCTCCGGGTCCTGCCGGGGCTCCCCCAGCCCAGCTCGCTGCTCCGCAAGGGAGCCCTTACGCTGGCCTCGCACCCGCTTGGGTGATGGGGACTAACATCCATCAGAAGCAACTTTTATACACAAGAATTGTAAACAGAAAACATAATTAACAAACTCCTGACACAGCCTGACCCTCCTCTTGTTGGCGTTAATAGCTAAGCTCGCAGTGCCTTCAGCGGGGCAGTATGGGCTTCTCCATCCATACGGTGCTCAAGCAGTACTGAGGCAAGGACTGCTGCGCGCCTGACAGCTGCAATACTAGGGTGCTAGGGAAATGGAGCTTTGTGGTTGTTTACTCTTGTCATAACAAATTCTCCCTTTTTCAATACATTCCTGAGCTCATTCTCCTGGGCTCTGCAGCCCATGGTTGCAAATGTGGCAGGAGCCTGTCTACTAAAAGCAGAGGCCAAGGCATGCTCAGGAAAGTATTACAAGTATTATCTTGCGTTTGTGCACACATGCTTATCAAGCAAACATGTAAATACATATTTGCTTGCACTTTCTGAAAGAGTTATTCACGACATGAGCGTGCATATACCATAGGTGATCTTGGGAATTTTTACGAAGCGCAGGACTACATACTGAGGTGCTTTCTCAGTCGTTACTCAGGAAAAACTCACAGCTTTAGTGATATAGTGCTTATATACATGCAAAACCATAATACATTGCACAGCATTTTTCTTTCAGCTCCAAAGTTATAATACTTCCACTGTCATGAGGCACTACAAAACATGTAGAACAGAAGCACTTTATAAATAAATTCTATTAGAAACTTTCGGACATGCATCTTCAAGTCCACTGTAAGAGACTTCACCTCCTCCTCAAATGAAAAACAAGACTTTGTTTCCAGCCCAGAATTCATTAAACACTCGATCAAATCTCTTTCACAGTTGTCGCTTCTTCCCCAGTTATTTCCAGAATTTTAGAACTTTTCTGCATTTCTGATAACTCAGGATAGCCATTCCAAACTCAAGGAATCTAAAAAGTTGTGCTTGGACAATAGTTGTCACTAGGTTCGAGAAGGAATTTGAGCTTGTCCAATGAAACCAAATAAGAGCATGGCCAGTGTTGTTTAAATAAAATCTGTAAAGTATCTAAAGGGTAGTAAAAAGTTCAGCTTTTACCTATCACTTTGATAATATCTGGGGATTTTACTAATAGACAGGATTTGATACTTTTTGGTTTTTTTAAAAAAGGGCTAGAATGCTTTCTTCTTTCTTTTTCTTTCTTAACAACATACACAAAAGCAATATCCCCCAAAGCAGACTTGCACTCGGACATGAGATGGAAAACTTATGTTTATAAAAGCCATCTCCTTTTGCTTAAAGCAGAGAGATGTGCTGAGAAACTGGTACAGTATGACAACATTTTAAACACAGAGGAGACAAGATTTATCTGGCTGGTATACAATATAAAACAAAAATCGAACACCAACGTTACAGCATTATATTGAAACAAACCACAGTAATTAGATGCTTTGAAGTCAAGCCTATATTTTCTTCAGCTTTTTCATGAATTATTGATCCACTTTCCTCATTAAGTGGAATGGCAGGCTCTTGCAGTAAATGGACAAGTGACTACAACATTTATATAATCAAATATCCTCTGCATCTGGCAATAAAACATATTTGTGTGTAAAACATCCTTTCTGAACTGACATCCCTGCAAAACAGAGTTACTAGAATAACCACATTCCTTTTCTTTTGTCTCTAAAACACAGCTTCCCTCGCATCATCATGCAATCTGGTATTTCACACTGATCGTATGAAGCAAAATATTCTCCAAGAGCCTGTATCGTCCATTGTGCAACAGAACATTTCTTCTCTGTAATGAGATGTAAATAAACTGTCTCACTTACCTTATTTTCTCCATCTCTGCCGCAGAGGCCTACAAGAAATCAAATAATAGGAGCAAGTGAATGAAAGAAAACATTCACTCTGCAGATTTATGCATAGTTAAGGCTTTCCAAATGGTTTTCGACAAGAGTCTACAAAGCGACGGCAAGCGAACCCCACATCTGCATTAGCCGAAAATAACATTGACAGATGAACTGGGGAATAATGCAGCACGCTGCAGGAGCACTGTATACCCACGAGCCATGGGCAACAGAATGACTCAGTTGTAGCGCTGAGGCAGAAAATGGGGAGGGAAAAAGAGAAAGAAAAAANTGTGCCTCCCGGGTGCCAGAGGAAAAGTTGAAATGCGGTGCTCCCCTCTGCACGGTGGGCACGGCAGCAGCGGGGCTCTGCTGGCGGGGAAACGACAGTGACTTCATCACACGTGAGTTTTGAGTTCGATTCATCATCTTTCACGCAGCCCGACAGATGGAAGGGACACAAGCTTGCCTCCTTAGTGGGAGTTTCGAGTAATCAAATTACTTTCCTCAAGTAATACGCTATCTTGACAATTAGCATCTCAGTCCACGGAGGCTTTTCGTTAACCCTTTCGCTGCTACTTACCCGGGCTGTAGCTTACAACTCCGGTAACTCCTCCGGTCCTGCCGCTGCCGCCGGGCTCCATTAACCCTTACACAGCGGCTCGGAACTCCTATAGCCCTCAGTCTTTACATCCCGGCAGAGCCGTAGGTGGTCGTTTCGTTAATCTGTCTGGTTTCTTTTTACCGTACAGATGCTGTAAATCCCTACTTATCTATAGCGCGGAGACTCATTAATCTCTCTGGCGCTACTTATATCAAAAGCAGAGACTTGTTAACCCTTTGGTTTCTTTCCATCATTATCTCGCACGGATCCTTAATAGCTGCTTCCATTTCATTTTATCGCATCGCTGGCACAGAATCTCATCAATCCTCCTGGTCCCGCTTTATTGTAACTAAGGAATGAGCACTCGGAGCAATCCTGCAGTCGCTAGAGCCAGATAAATCCCAGCATCACAGAATCTCTTATTTATACTGAAGGCATTGCCCATTAATCATGAACATTTTAAACCGTATTGATTAATGGCTAACAATCATATTTGAGTATGAAATAAATTAAAGATTAAAAATAGGGAAATGTAAATTTAATCAGTTAACCAGCAGGAAATTTGTCAAACTGCCTAATAAAACATCCCAAATGACAAATTTTTGGTTCTTCACTGGGTCACTCATCTTCCCTTCTCCTCATTTACTTTTGATTTGCCCATTAGGTAAGTTGTCAGTCAGGCTGGTGTTTGCATGATAATTTCTGACAATATACATTAAGGATTTTAGGCATTCACCATAACTTGGAACGCAAGAAGCCAGCTGCAGGAAAAGCCCTCCTCAGCTTCCCAGTAATGGATGTAATACACGCTTACGTGGTCCCTGCATGTCTGTTGGAAGCACAGGGTTGCCCATGGTAAATCCCAGATTTTGAGACTGAAAATCTAACCTAGAGACCTATACTTGCTTTCTCTAATTTATTTCTCTCCATGGAATCCATGTGTATTCTGTATCATGCAGGAAATAGTTTAAACATTGCCCACCAGAAGATGAACAACAAGGGCTTTCCCCCTGGGCATGGGAAAATACTGGCAGCCTCATGGGCTTGCCAGTTTGGTTTTCTGTAGGTGAACTCTCAAAAGCTGCACTAATCATCATGTTCCTGTCATTTTGGCCAGGTTGGACATAGTTTTCTCCAGGGCCGCTCACTACCGCTTTGCCTTGAACTGTGGGAGTCACCCATGAAGACAGAGTACTTAGAATATCTGATTTCAGTGCTTCTATTATGGCAGTATCTACAGACATAAGGGGAAGCTGCCTGGCCTTGCTTTTGCCTGCTGCTTTGAATGTTGCTGTACTCACGGGGTTGGAGTGGGGGTTGTTTTGTGTGATTAAGGCGCAGGATGGAGAAGAGGAGCTGTAGGCTGGCTTTCTGGCTATACTCATCTGTGAATGCAGGTGAGTCATTGGCTGCCAATCCCGACAGGAAATTAGTAGGGAAAAAAAGCACAGCAAGTGCCCGACACCAAAACAAACCAGAAAACTAAACCAAGCTGCAATTACTTCCATCTGAACTATTCACCTTTTTTTTTTTTCTTTTTTCTTTTTTCTCCAATGTTAGGGCTTTTTTTTTACCTCCCCATAGTAAAAGCTGCTTGTTCCGTGGAACATGGCCAATTTTCCTTTGGACCATTGGGGATGTCATCCTTTGCCTTTCCCTGACAGCCTGTGCAGCAAAGAGAGGGCTCCTCTCTGATGTGGGAGCAATGGGTTCAGCTCAGTCCTCCTCGAGGAGGATGCTCTGACCCAGGTCAGAGCCCTTTCTGGACTGCGGCACTGCAACACTTAGTTACTTCTTTTGATGGGGATACACTTTCAGTAAATAAATAGGAGCAGACGAAAGGACTAGAGCCTAGGTGTTTTTCAGGGGAATGTCCTAGTTTTAAGGCTAGAGAGTCAAATGAGCATATAGGAACTTGAGATGGTGAAAACAAAAATAAGAGCATCTGAAGAAATGTAGCTTTCATTCCAAGCAGTTTATTTTTTCAGATAATTGTGCTCCTTAGGAAGGTCCTTTTTTCATCCTTTTCTTTTTCCTCTTTTCTTTTACTTCTTCTTTTTCTTCATCCTTTTTAATTTTTTCTTCATTTTTTTTTTCCCCCAAAAAAGCCTTAGCAACTCAGAATTATTTTGGAAGTCTGTAGTTTTCTGAAACAGCTCAGTTTTCACAAGGTGACATTTTTACTAAGGCAAAATTGCTGTTTCCTAGCCAGATCTCTGCCATTGATATTGCCTGTGGAAGTTTAGAGGCTATATCATCCTCCCACTGCTCTCTATGAAGGCTCCGATCTGAAATATCCTACTGAATTGATTTTAAAATATATTCTAAATAGCTCTGAATTGGCCACTTTTAGGACCAATCTTGTCCTGCAAGTCTTGTGGGACTGAAGTAAACGTTAGTATGAGAATGTCCTTTACGGTATGTCATTTATAGGTTGCTGCTTGCTAGTGGGTTGAATTATTTCAAGTGCTTCTTGATGCCTGAACTGAGCAGTGTGACCGAAGCTGTGATTTTGCTTTTTAAATAAAATATTTTTAATTAAGGTCAGTAATTGCTTTTAATTACTGAAAAATCAGATATGTTTTAAATATCTACTCTTTNTGGTATGTCATTTATAAGTTGCTGCTTGGTAGTGGGTTGATTTATTTCAAGTGCTTCTTGATGCCTGAACTGAGCAGTGTGACTGAAGCTGTGATTTTGCTTTTTAAATAAAATATTTTTAATTAAGATCAGTAATTGCCTTTAATTACTGAAAAATCAGATATGTTTTAAATATCTACTCTTTTTTCAACAAAATCAACGGAGTGTCACTGAAGAATTTATTTCATCAGCCTAAAAATAACAGTTTTTGCTTTTAACAAAAAGGTTGGCCTCGGTAATTCAATATCCTACATTCCCATATACAGTCTGCTACTTAAAATACTGAGACTGGTTTGGGACTGATTTTCCTTTATAGAGAAGTACTTGGTGTGGCAACTTTGCCTGGAAGCAGTTCCAGGCAATGTCTAACAGTACTGGTAGAAACTTGACTTGTCTCCAAGTATTTGAAGAAAGCAAGTGTAAAACAGAACAAATGACAAGACTCCTTTTCTGAATGTGCTGAGCATTTGTAAGTCCATTTTGGAGCAGGTATTAAATAGGCAAATTAGTTGTCTTTTTTTTTTTTTTAAACCATCCCCCTCCTCCCTGCATATTCTAGATTGCAAGTTGATATTCTTTGAGAAGAAAAGTAATTTGCTGGCTTGAATGAAAGCGGGGATGCTGATAATGTAGACTCCAGGAAATTTTTCTGTGGCTTTTTTTTTCCCTTTAGAACATGGTTACTGTTTAAGACAGCATGACAACTTCTCAGCTGTTTTCAAGTCAGCAGAGCAAATGAAAAATACTCCAATCCCCTAATTTTTTATGTCCCCATGTTTGATTAATGAGTCAAACAACCTCAAGATAATGGCAGGACATTCTCAGTTATTGACACACATAAAGCTTAACATGATGATCAAATTCTTTGATTTTTTTGTTATATGATTGGTGTATATAGTGTTGGTTATTGAACAAAAACCTTTTTAAGGAAAATAAAAAGTCACGCTGTTAGTCTGTCTATCATTCTATTAAATTCACCTGGTGACTTTATTGGTAAAATAATGTGTTTGTGGTTTATTTTCTTTATTGTATTATCACTTTCTGAAGGACAAGCAATCATGAGATTTCAGATCTTCCAGATGTCTAATGAATTTTCCTTCCCCTAAGATCTTGAGGTCAATTTTCACTCTTTTTCATCCGTTTCCTAATATATGTGTGAAAAAGGGGGAATACCCTGGAGGCAACATTTTTTTTTCCCTTATTATTTTTTGTTTACTTGGCAAGAGATATTTAATTTTAGAGGGAGGGACAGGACCCAGAGTCTCAATCAGTGCTCGTTGGTCTTCCCGTTGAGTTCAGTGGACTTTGGATTAGCATGTCGGCTATTTGTACCAAATGTATAAGAAAAAAAGGGTAGCAGGAAATTACTGCCACTCCTTTAGTCTGACTGTTATTACTCTGACTTGTTTAGTATTGTGGGACGTGCTTCTATTTCTGTGGTGAGGAGAGCTGTAAATGAGAGTTCACTCACAACTAATGTCATCTGGACTTCTGGCACATTTGTAAACTGCTACATGGTTTCAATCACAACTATTTCACTTCAGCATTTCTTTTGTGCTTGCAGTTGTACTAAAGTTTTATTGATAGGATCCTCTGTGGCCATTTTCCTTTTTTTCCCTACAGGGTACGAGAGCAAAAGATTTGATTTAATAAAATTTACAGACTACATAATTTGATAGGCTCAATCTTTAATTAGACTCTTAATCAATTTTTAGAGATTTCTTTGTATAGTCTTTAAAGTATCACTCAAGTGATGCCTGAAGAAAGACTAAAATTTAATCTATAGAAACTTTAGTAGAGCTGGAGGAAGTGTCTGGCTGCATTTGATTTGTCTTCATGTATTGAATGTATCTAATTCATGTTTATAAAAGAAGAAGAATCTTTCTGTAACAATTTTGCCTGAAATCATCATGGAGATACAAAGAAAGTTGAGTCCACTTCTCCACAGTTCCCACTGTAATAGATATTTTGTTCAGAAAGCACCTCCTCCAAGCATGCTTCCACACCACGAACCATAAAACACCTCCCATATACTCAGACCATCTGAAGACAGTTCATATATAAAAGGTGAAGGGACTTAACACGGAGGGAAGAAGGCAGAAGAGGTCAAGACTAACATCCTGTATCCCTGCAATACTAAGAAACTTGTTGGGACCATTGGACATTTTTCACTGGAAAGAGGACCATCACACATGCTAGAAAGAATAGGAGGGTTTCATTAGGCTGTGGGGGTTTTGCATGTCTGACCTGAGGAAAAGCATCTGTCAATCAGTTTAGGCATAAGGAGCCATAAGTAAGACATACCAAATCTCTCCACACCACCAAGAGTAGCATTGCACCTGCCCAGCATCCCTTCCCTGTCTGGGACCAACTTCTGATGCTCCTTAGGGTGAAAGAAGAAATCTTCCACAGCAACATTAGGTGATAAATAGAAGCTCAGATGTTTGGGACTAACTGCATACAACAAAGACATGGTGTAAATGGACCCAACTCAGTGAAGAAATAGATAAATTGTCTTCTTAATTCTTAGAGCAGATGACTAAGTTCAACACACAAAGTTTTCACACCATACCTGAATGTGTATCTCCAGAACACCACTACTCTGTCATGTAATGTCCATAAGGCTGCTGGGCTTCATCTTGAAAGAGTTAGATTCCCCCACCCCGTGTGTCCCTGAACACAACTAAACTGATTGAAATCAGAGGGTGATTCCAACCATGTTAAATTTTGTATGACCAGTTTATCTCTGTTTGATCTTGTACCAATTTTATGTTTAAAGCTTATTACTCCCACCCTGTTTTTAAATTCCCTTATGTATTTATGAAGAACTGTATTATTTGAGAGGGAAAGCGACATCGTTCTTTGACCACTCTCAGAAGAGTCTCCTTTCCCTAAGTCATTTCAGTATCCCTTCTCTGGATCTAGTCCAAATTAACTTAAATCTGATTTGGAAGTGGGTGATCAGAGCTGTATATCATGTACAAAACACCTTGGCAGTACCTTGTATAATAATATGAATGCTTCAGCGACTCTAAAGAAAATGTATCTGCAGTGCATCTTAGCCGTGTCTCAGATTTCCCACGGTTCTGTCAGATTGGAGGCTCATAGCTGTTTTACAGTCTAAGAGTACCCCTAGAGCTCCATTTCTCTGCTGCCTCCAACTGACGAGCTCCGCTCCCTGATGTCTTTATGTGGATGGCTTTGTGTTCAATTTCATTCTGTTTCCATTATTCTGCTAATAAATAAAACAGTTCTTATATGAGCTTCCTAATTGTTGTCAATACCTCCAAAATCCTTGATCGTTTAGGGGAGACTGTTTTTTGACTCAAAGTCCCCAACAAGTATTTGTAACAAGATGTGTCCAAAAACTTCTTCCAAAGTTCCAATAACCTCTTCCCAACAGTCTTCCTTTTTAACACGCTATTTTTTTTTAAATATAATTTTCATTCAGGTTAATAATCTTGAATTACTCTCCATTATATCAGTTTTAGACAGTAATTCTCAGCTGAGCACTTTATGAGCTGCTTCATGCAAATCTCAATAGATCAGGACATGTTCCTTGAGTATGAAATCGGTTCTCTTAAACAAAAGTTACATTTGCTAAAACTGTTGTGTTTTAAGCCACTTCTCTGCATCCTTGACGGCTCAGCTTGCTTGACCGGGAAGCCTGTGCTCCACTTCATGTTACATTTTCTCTTTACCAGTTAGACTGTAACTTTTGAACCAATGCACACAGTGAAAAGCTTTGCTTCTGACCTTGCTGCTTCATGTGTCAATTGGTCAGGGTTTTGGGCCAAGAATTACCCCAGGGTTCCTGATATCACCAGGGTCAATGGGCTCAGTTTGCTCCTACCTTAATTATGGTGGTTTCTCTTAAACCTTCCCCATTCTTAATCAGATATCCTATAATTATTCCCATGTTCACTGTCATTCTTACTGAAAGATGGGGCAAAGTATTCCTTTAATATTTGGACAACATCTAAGTTATCCTGAACTTCTGTCTGACCTTCAGCATACCTTAGGTCTTCCTTCTTTTTTTCTTTTTCTGTCTGTATGGTTGGCGATCCCTTCAGCACTAGTCTTGTAAAAATCCTTAGTAAAGGCCGAACTTCACTGAAGTTTTGGCTGAAAGAGACTGGGGAATAACCGCAATAGAAATAAGATAAAAAGAAATCTCGGACGTTTTTCTCACGATAGGCCTTTAAGTCCTCTGTGGCACATACTGCATGTGTGAACATGTATCAAATATCCACAAATTAAATTGAAACTGTAACCTACAGGCTTCTCTTTTGCATGCTTGGGAAAACATAGCATTCTCAAGCTGTTTTATTTCCTAATATTTTAGGATCTGTGTTTTGCTTCCTTAGTTTCCTTTTCACTCTGTAAAGTCTCAGAGCCAGATTCCCAACAGGGGTAAATTAGCAGAGCTCCAGTGAAGTCAAGCCTTGCTGATTTATACCACTAGAGGGTCTGCTCTTAAATGGCTGTTTCGGTGAGTCAAGCTGATTTCTGTCATACCCAGTACTCTCAGCTAGCACGAAATGCTATAGTCCCTCTCAAAAAACAGTCCCAAAAGAACCCGCACGTCTTCTCTATGTCGCTTGGCAAACCATCCAGTGAAACCTGAACAAAGACTATCGAAAACAGGAGGCTTCCTTCCTTAAAATGACGGCTAAGAGTCCACTTGAATTGTTCAGTACGCTTTTTCTCAGTCAGATGATTTGAACCTGTGCATGTAATTAATGTGATTAAAGTGCTTAATTGTATCAAAATAGTCCTTATAGCCATCAGCAGAGATGAGGATCTGTGGTGTCAGGAGCTGTTACAAACTCCTCACATGAAGACGAAAGGCTCTCCTGGACATTCTGACCAGCTAAAATAGAGGCAGATACTTTTGCAGTATTTTTGTTTCCTTTATGATGCAGAGACACAGCAACACTTTTGTCTTGTAAGAATGGATTGATGAACTGCGTTTTCTTTACCGTTTTTCAGCATCATATGATGCCACAGAATGGCAAAAGGTTAAAATAGTGAGGTGAAGCCACACTGCTTGTCCAAATGACCCTCCGTATACTTGACTTCTAGCTAGCTTGACTCCAGTGTGACCCCACCAGCTACAGTATAACTGTAAACATTGTAGGTGAGCGGAGACTGAGGAGCCAGAGGAAAATGCAATCTGATTGACTAACTGGAGTCTGTGTCTCGGACTAATACATGGCACTACTGACTGCACACTGCCAGTATACTCATGTGGGTGTCTATATTGCAGACATTGGTAACTGTAATTACAGACATTACATTAAAGTGTTTAGCCATAGCAGTTGCCATTTAAAAGGTCCCTGTTTGTCAGTAGATAATATAAAGTGGTATCTGAGACACTCAGGAGTAACTACAGTATCCCGGAGTGCTGACTCCTGAGGCATATGAATTCTAACATAGCTGATCCTGTGCATTTCTGTGTTTGCATCTTTATTTCTCTACATATGTCTCTACATACTGGAGTTGTTTTGTTCGTGAATGTTGGTGATAGGAAGTGGGAGAGATAGATGAGAGGGGGAGCAGAACTGCAAAATTCCTACGTCCTACACTTGTAGAGCTCTGTTTGTTACAAAACATGTATTTTCTTTTCTAACTACATCTACCTAGGTGACAGGAGTAATCACCTGTGGTCCTGTTAAACAAAGCTTCACATTTTTTTTCTTATTGTGATCACTGGCTTTTTGCATTGTTGTCAACACCACCCATAAAGGAAGGGTTGAGAGGAAGGCAACCAGAAGGCTAAGAGAGATAGAAAAATCTTCCTAGGAAAAACAAGACTGAAATGGGTAAAGATAATTGTCTTCAAGCAGGGAAGTCATAGCTGTAAAGAGAAGGGAAATCAACCATTTTTCATGTTCAGTGGATTGAACAGGAAATAATGGGTTCAAAGTGAAGCCAAAAGATTTAGGGAAAATGTTAAGGGGAATATTTTTATCACAGGGATAGTTATGTACTGAGGGGATTTTCCATAATAGCTGTGGGATGTCCCATAAAGTTTGGAAGGATTTATATACAACCTTCCTGTCTTGGGGCAGGACAGACTAGACAGCTTTCACGGTTCTTTCTGACTCTTCTATGTCTGGTCCCCCCCAAAGAAAGGACAACATAAAGCAGTGCAAACATTTCTTCCAACGAACAGTATTTGCTCTCTGATTTACTGCCTTCCCAGTACTACTTCAGTTCGTAAGTCACCATTGCTTCCCTGGGATCCATGCGCTGGGCAGCTGAGTGAGTCTCCTAAATATAGGACATTTGTGTTCATGCCTTTTGTCGCTTATGAACTCATCTGTGGACAGGGAAGAGTAAAATAAATAAGGTGCGGTGATATACCCAGACAATGTCACAGATACTTACTTGAAAAGAAAGCTAAACTTCAAAGCTTTCACCACTTCTGCCACACAGCACTGGTGGAAAACAATATCTGTTTATTGATTCACCTTATTTTTTAATCCTATTTCCAACCAACGTGTGTGGTGCTTCAAAGTCATACTGGTGGGGCTATGTCTATTTCTGGAACAATGGTTATTCCAGTGAATAAAAAGCAATGGCCTATGATAGATCATTTGGATTTGTGCCTACAATTGTTTAAGAAGAGAACTTTACTTAAGCAATAAAAGAATGAGGCCAGAGAATAATATTAAGGAGATCTTTGATCTTCCTCCTTCAAACCAGTCTCTCGCTTCACCAAAGGAATAGGATCTTCCTAATAATATTATGGATGAGATAAAAAAAAAAAATTCCCCAAACCCACAGCAGACTAGAAGGGAATTAGGATGTCACTTGAATCAAAGGAACTGGTTCTAGTCATCACTTTGGCTTATGTGCCTGGAAAATCTAAGTATGGGGAAGAAAACAGGAGACTATAGTCCTAGAAGTGCTGTTGGCTGATGCTGGTTTTCTTTTTACCACAAGACACCAGTTCAAAACCTACTTCTGTACATTTGAGCCCTCAGTGGTATTAAGGTACATGCAAAATATGCATCTGTAAAACAGGCTTAAAAAGTTGCATGCCTCAGTCCTTTGCTTTTAAAGTTATAAAGTATCTTCTGCAATCTACCTGGAGGTCAAGAGATGACCAAGGTCCATAACATATTCATAATATATATTATAGCATGGTTTGGCTTGGAATGGACCTTAAAGATCATCTAGTTCCAACCCCCCTGCCATGGGCAGGGACACCTCCCACTAGACCAGGTTGCTCAAACCCCCTTCCAGCCTGGCCTTGAATGCTTCCAGGGACGGGACAGCCACAACTTCCCTGGGCAATCTGTTCCAGTGTCTCAACACCCTCACAGTAAAGAATTTCTTCCTAATAGCTAATCTAAATCTACCCTCTTTCAGTTTAAAACCATTGCCCCTTGTCCTTTCGCTATACTCCCTGATAAAGAGTCCCTCCCCATCTTTCCTGCAGGCTCCCTTCAAGGACCGGAAGGCTGCTATAAGGTCTCCCCGGAGCCTTCTCTTCTCCACGCTAAACAACAATAACTCTCTCAGACTTTCCTCATAGGAGAGGTGCTCCAGCCCTCTGATCATCTTTGTGGCCCTCCTCTGGAACCGCTCCAACAGGTCCATGTCCTTCTTATGTTGGGGGCCCCAGAGCTGGACACAGTACTCCAGATGGGGCCTCACAAGAGCAGAGTAGAGGGGCAGAATCACCTCCCTTGACCTGCTGGCCACACTTACATCTATATAACATGTAGATACATTTATATGGATAACTCACTGAGAGCCTCGAAATGGTGAATATTAACTACCACCGAATTAATCCGTGAGATAAGATAGGGCTTAGAGAGGTACTTATTTTACAGAGTACTTGATTTTCGTAAGGGAGTCCGAAGATCAGGTGGTGATGTTAAAAGGTAGAAGAGACTTGAACTTGACAGTCCCGAGACTTCAGCTAATTTGTGAACTACTACTTAATCTACCTCTTTCTTCACCTCTTTTTGGGCAGGGTATGAAAGTAAGAAAAGCTCCTTTTGCCTGCTCCTCTCTGCACTCCTGCATTAGAGCCAGCCAGGTTCTCACTCCAATATTGTCTAGTAAATAAGACAAAATATTTCCTAAGCTGCAGTGATTTTTGTTTCTGCAAAGCCACAGTGTTACTGGCCTCTGTCAGCATTGCTGAGTCCAGTTGTGTCATTGTAATAACTTTAAGTATAAGGTGACTTCTATGCTGGACCTGGATGGTGTCTTAATTGCTACAGGGTCATAAGAGGTCTATTCTTTTTATATTCACTACGTTGTGCATTAGCATTCTTCTCAGGGGTTTGTTTCTGCGAGTTTAAAGAAGTCTGTTCTTACTCCTACACAAAACGTGGAATTGTTAGGCTTTACTGTGGAGACATTAAATCAGACTCTGGAGATTCCTTTGTCGAAAAGGAAGCTGTGTTGTTAAAATTACATCTGGCTTTTGCACGTGTCATATTTCACAGGAGCATTGAGCCTGTATTATCTAGTGGCTTTGCTTGCAGTCTTTCTTCATGCAGTGCTATTTTTAGATTTTCATCCTGTTGGAATTCAATAGTCTAGTTGTCAAGGCAAGCAAGAGAAGATAGCTAAGGTTGAATTTGTCAATGATTCAGCCATGTTTGTTGTTACTATTACTATATAATCTTACCGTAGTGGGAGACAAATACTGCATTCAGGACATAATTGCATGGAACTGTCAGGTTTTAGATTGAAATTATAAAGTGCCTAAATACAATTACAAACTAGGTTTGAATCATTACAGAAAGAAGGTTATCAAAAGACTCTGGGGAAGTTGTAGTTTTCCTGAAAGGAATGGCAGTCCCCTGCACTTTGACTTCAGCTGGGATTTTGCCCTTCTTCCCCTCTCTCCTGTCCTGTATGTCCCCATGGGCACTTTTTTTCATACACCTTTACCATCACATGAAGGAAAAAAGAGTTTGGCTGTGGTGTTAGATGAGGACAGTGAAGGATCAGATCAAAACATTCTCCTGTCCTAGTGAATGATAAGAAATGAGGGCATTTGCAGTTAAACAGAATCACACCCAAAATCCATGAAAAGGCTGACTCCAGTGGGCTACAGATTGGGGTTTAATATTGTGATGTTACACTGAGCAACTGAAAAGCCATGAATGAGAAAATAGACACAATTCTTCATAGATGAATACCTTTGTAATGTATACCTATTTAAACAGTACTAAAGGCAACGATCCAGTAAAGCAAAATCCATATGCAGCTCTGATCACAAGTGTTATTTCATTGAAAATAGTGTGCTCTTGTGCTTAGCATAGCTCTTGGGTCAAAAAGAAGATAGAATTTTAAAGATCACCAAATTATAGCCCCTAGTGACTTCTGAGATTCCTACTGTGCCCTCTCAGATACTGTAACAAAACCACTCTGATTGAGAAGATACGGTATGTTTAGTTTAATGAAGTTCAAATTAGACAATGCAGTCCACGTGGCACAAACTCCACAATGGGACCCCTGTCACTGGGTGGACCTATCCTGAGATGTTTAAGTGCTGGGGAGACAAACGCACTTGCTGTTGCTGTAGCTGTAAGCTGGGAGGCTCCAAAGGTGCAGGGAGCTGCAGGTGGTAAAGGTGCTGCTTTGAGGCCTCTCAGGGTGCAGACTGTGTGCGTGTATGAGAACAGAGATGGTGGGCCTGGGAATGGCAAAACTCTCTCTCTGAACTGTCTTAAATGAGCTCAGCACTTTCTATGCTGACTGAAACCTGCCAGCGCACTGAAACTAAGTTTCTAGATATCAGACGCCCAAGGTTTTATTGATTAAAAAAGGACGTGAGGGTGGCATATTATAGATATAAAATAAAATACCTGCTTGGAGAAATCCAACATCTTTTAAATTTTCCTGTTCTACAAATTTAAGGTTAAATCACAATTTTTAAACAATAAGCCGTAAACTTCAGTTGTTTGAGTGCTGTCTGGCAGGAAAACCTGATTATTGCCAGTTTGCTCTTTGCAGTGTGGAAGATTTGCAGGACTGAAGTACCAGTCTCCTAGCAACCACAGATCCTCTAAGAATCTTCTCTTTGATAGTCCCTAAAATATGTTAATGCCACTAGATATTGCAAAATAAAACACTGGGGCCCACACCTAATGAAATAAGGAATTTTGATTTATACCTTCAGTCCAGAATAACAATGCGCTAGTCTGCAACTGTAGCACAGTTCTGACAGTGACTCAACCCAGTTTGGGTTGCTAACCATTTTTGTTTTGTTTAATTAGATTCTCATTACTAAATCCCAATAGTGCAAATGCTTATACACATAACTGTGTACTTGAGTAGTCCCAGCAAACTTTATGTGGCTATTTATGTGTTTAATTACTTGCTGAACTAAAGATTTACTGTCTGAATTTTAGCAGAAAATATTTTGAAGGTACTGCTCCTCTCTCTTCCCCTGGTTATCTATGTGCATCTTATTAGGAGATTATTCTCTGACAATCTGTTATACATATGCTGAGAAATAGAGAATTTAAATCTTGAAAGCAAAGTTCAAAGCTCACATCCTCATGGGAGATTTTGATTCAGCAATTGTGTTGTCCTCAGAGCATCCACAGTGTGCCTCACCCCTCCGAAGTGCAGTAAATCTTTCAGGGTGCAGCCCTGAGAGCAGGAGGGAAAGAAAAGAGGAGCAAGCGTGTTAATCAATTCAAACGCCTACTACGAGGGACAGCTGCAGCGGTGTGCCAAGAGACATCAAAAGGGCTACACAGATGTAAGCCAGCCCAGGATGCAAGTCTCTGCATTTAATGTAGAATCCCAAAGGATATATTCATGCTGCTGCATTGCTATTTTTAATGAATGAAGCAGGAAGGACCGTAGCGTCAGGCAGAACTTGTTGGAAGGGACTGAATTTACAGATTTCTGAAGAATAAGGAGAGTTCACAATTGTTTTTTAAAAAGGATTTTCCCCCCTGAACCACATCTTTCTGAAGAGACAAAAGAGTTCAAAGAGAACAAACTGTACGAAATAGGTTCTCAGGAATCTTGGCATTAGCAAAAATGGATATTCCCATGGAGCTGTGCTATCAAGAACACATGTATGTTAAGTCTCTGTAGGGCAGTTGTGATAATTACACAAAGGGTCGCATTTCTCATCTGTTCCTACTGATTATTGTTTAAGTGCCATAGATTTTCATTAGTTTGGCCTTTATTGCATTCATTATAGAGGCTTCACCAGAAGAAAAAGACTTCCCCTTATTGCTTTTATAGGCAAATGACAACTGACCATTTGGGGGTCAGAATAACTGTTTGGTTTCTTTCAGAGTGAAAAAAGAGATGATAGAACAGAAGTGAAGCATATGAGAGGCAGTGTCATGTCTGTCTCCAGAGCAGCCCTGCCTGAGCTCTTGAGTGCAAGAAGGAAGGGAACTTTCCTTCTATTTAAAGCACTTCTATTTGTAGCATATTGAAAAGAGCTGCCACTAATTTCTATGCATGTAATCAGTAAGCAAAGCTACAGTAAAGTGGAGAGGGATCCTCCAGGTAATGAAGTCCTCTGTAATTGAGGACTATGGCCTTTTTGGAGTAATTATAAACAGGTACTTCTAGATCTTCTAGGTTTCTGAAAGTGCTAAGAAATATTGCAGATGTCTGATTGTGTGCTTGTATGGAGCTCTGACATTTAGTATCTTTTTAGAAGTTACTGCAAAGGCAAGGAAATTTCTTTCTGTGAGTTCTCTGGTGTGTGCTGTCAGTGGACACAGCCAGTCAGATGATTGCTGCAATGGTCCAAAATGAGAGCTTTTTACAAACTGCATTTATCAGTGAAAAACTAAGATCATAAACAGGCCTAAAATGTTTCTTTATTTTTATCCTACCGCTTAACTAGCAAAAAATGATGATGGAATTTCATGACTGTAAAGAAATATCTTTTTTCTCTATTCAACAAGATTATTTCTTTCTTAATGTCTGCATCATTATTTAGCACAATGGTAAACTTGTCCCCACATCAGGGATGCAGACTGTCCTTCGTGACCCAAATGATTTCTGAGCAACAGACCATATGTGAAGCAGTGTTATTGACAAAGGTCAGTCAGTCTTCTGTTAACATCCCAGGTGGCTGCCATTAAGACAAGAAAAAGGGACTGAAACATAAGGAGAGCCTACCAAAAGGCTATAGAGAGGAGAAGAATAGGGAGGTATCAAATAATGACAGCCTACACCAGCAAACATGTCATGTTGCACTGATGAGATCTGTAAGAGAAGTACTATTGCCTTAATAATNAGGCTAATGGTTTTCTGATGGATTCCTGGCAAAGATATAGGTGGGGAAGAGGGAGGTTCTGGCCTTTCCCAAGCTGCAGAGACATTGCAGAACTGCTCCCTTTCACCAGAGATCAATAGAAAGTCACTGGACTCTGAGNTTAATAATGCGTCCGCCAGTGCTTTGCCAGGCTAATGGTTTTCTGATGAATTCCTGGCAAAGATATAGGTGGGGAAGAGAGAGGTTTTGGCCTTTCCCAAGCTGCAGAGACATTGCAGAACAGCTCCCTTTCACCAGAGATCAATAGAAAGTCACTGGACTCTGAGTGCTGGTCGAAGCAATGTCTTTAATATGGGCCAGGGAATGTTCTCCCTTGCCAAGTGGCAATGAAAGAGACAGAGCAGGCCACATCAAAGTGACTTCAGCCACAGTGTCCCTATTAATTAACCCAAAAGAGCTTCTAGGGACATAAAAATGGAAAGACAGTGACAGNCGGAAGGTTCTCCCTTGCCAAGTGGCAATGAAAGAGACAGAGCAGGCTGCATCAAAGTGACTTCAGCCACAGTGTCCCTATTAATTAATCCAAAAGAGCTTCTAGGGACATAAAAATGGAAAGACAGTGACAGTCAAGGGGAATTTCCTCCACTGTCATCAGAACTGCTGTTTTGAGAGTGGATTTTTTTAGATGTTATTATTTCAAAGGGGCTGGGCATCTTTAGAACTGTTATGTCCATCACTACTAGGAGAACGGCAAGTTTAGGCATCAGGAAGATAAATGCATAGAGATGAACAAGAACAGTCACTTGCAGAGACTCGAGAATATTGCACAGGTTTGGAGAAACAAGGAACGTCTGAGTGGAACCCTAATAAATTAATGAGCAATGCTCTATAAATAGTGTCGCCACATGCTGGCTTTCCAGTCAAGGTTAAATGAAGACATAGTGACTTTCTTTTAAGAAGTCAGCTAAAAAGGGAACTAGTGTTTCAAACAGCAGAGGGGATGTTAACAACCTGGCTTCAATTCTTTCATCTGAAACACCTCTCCTATGAGGACAGGCTGAGAGAGTTGGGGTTGTTCAGCCTGGAGAAGAGAAGGCTCAAAGGAGACCTTATTGCAGCCTTCCAGTACTTAAAGTGGGTCTACAGGAAAGATGGGGACAAACTTTTCAGCAGGGTCTGTTGCGATAAGGCAAGGGGCAATGGCTTTAAACAAAAAGAGGGAAGATTTAGACTTAGATGTAAGGAAGAAGTTTTTACAATGAGGGTGGTGAGGCACTTGAACAGGTTGCTCAGAGAGGCGATAGATGCCCCATGCCTGGAAACATTCAAGGTCAGGTTGGACAGGGCTCTGAGCAACCTGATCTATTTGAAGATGTTCCTGCTCATTGCAGGGGGGTGGACTAGGTGACCTTTTAAGGTCCTTTCTAATCCAAACTATTCTATTCTGTGACCTACTTGGCATTTCCTTTGTGACTTTCTGTAAACATCTTGAACTCTACTATTGCAAAAATAACTAATTGTACTCAGATGTGGAGGTTTGGGGTTGAAACCTCCATCTATCCTATAGTTTACAGTGTACCTGTACTACAAATATCACAATTCATGCGATGACAATTGCAATCCTAATCCTATTTCATTTAGGAGAGCTGTATTATTACTGCACTGATTTCATGACAAAGGCAAGTAAAATACAACTGATAAAGATTCAACTTGTTAAGCTCTATAAATTGAAATATATTTATTATCTGTTAAAGGTTTTGTTTTCCATTTAAACTGATTTTTTTTTTTTTGTAACAAAGAGGGAAGATGTTGCTGTGGTTCAAGACTCCATTTCATCTAGCTTCCCAAATCTTGCTTTTCAACTCATTCGTTGTATGACAATGAGACTAGTCAGGAGATGGATCTTTGTCTTAGTGTCTCGGTATTGATACCTGTAAAATAAAGGCTGTAAACAGCGCTTCCCAGTATCACAAATATGCAGAGAGACAAAAAGAAGCAAGGACTGTGAAATCTTAGAAGACAAAAGGAGCTGTGCTCAGTAACAAAATAGCAGTCAGTGTCATATCTGTAAAACACTTATGCCTGACTATGGCAAGGAAACGGGGCATTAAATTAAGTATAAATTAAACTGAAGGCACATTTATATTGGTAGTGATCTTTGGTGTGACAATACAGTTGTGAATATCAAGCAGTGAAATAATTGCTCTTGTGCAGAAATAAACGAAGGGAGACTATGCATTTGCCAAATGCTTTGTAGCAAAGTAGATGGGATTTTAGTGCTGAAAATCTGCTTGGGGAATAAATTAGCCTGATAAACTGGGGACAGGCAGATCGCTAAACGGTCAAGCATATAAGCAACTACAAAGTATGTAATATTATTTTCTTAGAACAGCTTTCTGGATGTCCAAAAAAGAAAGAGTCACAGTGAGAATCTGAACCTCAAGGTAGAATATTATCATCTCATATAGTTGGACATTTCTTCTTTGAACAGTGTAAACATGAGGCACTGAGGGAAGAGAACCAGGGAAAGAAGCCTTGTCACCAGTGTGGCAGAATAAAGAATCCATTGAACAAAGAAGTTCATATGAAGCATAAAATGAAAAGGATTGAGATAACTAACTAACATAGGGAAAGGGTTAAAAAAGACATTCAGCTGGACAGTGTGCTGAGCCATCTTGTCTGGACCATGTTTTTGCCAAGAAAGGTTGGACCAGATGATCCTTGAGGTCCCTTCCAACCTGGTATTCTATGATTCTCTGATTCTATGACATATCTAGAAAACCTAGGAGTAAATGGAAACTAAGAACTCAGCAATAAAAATAGACATTTTAGTATATAATATTAATATATCTGCAGAATTATAGTCAACATGCCAGGAGCCTTTTTTTCACATACACAGTAGGAAAGTGCCCAAGCCAGCTGGCGAAAGCCCTTCCTCTGATGTCCTTTTTCAACTGGGAAAGGATCTAAATTTATAAACTGAAATTCTGTCTCTATTGATCTCTGTGTGATTTTCGCTATTTGATTCAACTGTTTCCAGAGTTTCACCCAACAGGCATATTCCTCTGGGGTAGAGATTTCACTTTAACTTCCAGTTTGATATTAGTATTTATCAGGGAGAGGATGACATCCCTCTTCTCTCTCTTAAACCAAAGGGGATAGCAAGGATTTGCCTGTAAGCTTGTACTTCAGACATCACTAAGAAAGGGCTGTCAGGATCATCTCCTCTTTAGGCTGCAGTGAGGTCAGCCTAGCAGCCTGGCTATGACTATGGAGCAAAATGAACCCTCAGAAAGAAATATTTCATGCTGTCAGGTCATTCTTTCAAAAAGCAAAGCTGTTTTTTTTCTCTTTAGAGCAATAACTGGCACATATGAAATGAGCTAGTCAAGTTTTATAGGGAGAATTAATACATTTTGTTACCCCAGTTGGTACATTCTGAGAAGCAAACAGAAAAGCCATGATGTTCCTGAAACTTTATTTGGAAGAAACGAAGGTTGAAACACATAAAGAGGCTTTGTTCTTGATGTTTTGTTCTCCCAGCTGTATCACTTGGCCCAATAGATGTTCTCTTGCCCTGGAAACATTGCCTGTTTATATCCTTACATTTTCAAAGCTGGAATAGACCTGTGAAAATGTGTGGTATGGATGTTGTGTATCCTTCCTTATTTGGCTACCACTGTATAGGGTTGTCTTCAGCTTGGTGATGACCTAAACATTCCCCCCTTTCCTAATCTTCTACATCAATGGTCTCCAGAAGTGCATTTTAGAATTTATGGCTCCTAGTAGCATAGCATCTTAAACTAAAGGTCTTACCCCTAATGTTTCACAGGAAAATGTATAAAGTGACAAAGTGAGTGATTATGGAATAACCTGTAAGTAGGAACTAACTTTCCAACTCCTGACAGGTAGAATTTGGATTATACCTTGCTGCCTGAGGATTTATATACTTTCAGATAAATGTCTGACTTTACTCTTATTCCTACTGATCTTTTAGATCTTCAGATTGTTTTGTGACAATGAGCTCCATATGCAACTTACTCAGTTTAAAAATCACTTCTTTTGATCAGTTTTGAATTTCTTGCCTTTCTGTGTCATTTGAGTCTTTCATTCTTGCATTATGAAGGTAGAAAATGGAGCACCTGACAATCAGTTCCTCTTTCCTGAAAATTTTCTGTTTCTGCCTGGTGTTAGCAAGATGAAGATCAGAAATTTTTTCAGCGCTCTAGACCAGAGTTATATGGTCACAAAAATCACACCTTTTTTCTTCCTACTTTTTTGACTGCAGCAGATTTCAGCAAATCTTCCTACTGGGTTTTCCATGAGGGCTTTTTTTTCTGTTCCTGTCTTTTCCCCCACAATAAATTTAGACTTCTTGCCACCAAGCACACTTGGATTTGTCAGTATTGAATTTTGCCTTCCCTTGTGCTATACCTTCATCCAGCTCTGTTAGTTCTCCTTGAAATCTATCATCTCTTGATTTTCCTGAATAAGTTTGTGCTATCTTTAAGTTTTTTCTCCTTACTTTTCAACTGCTTTTTCTACATTATTGCTAACGTATGACTCACTAGTCGCTGTATTAATGATTATTAACCTTTAACTTTTATTAACCTTTTGACCATTTAGTCTTACAGTTTCTTTTTCTCAGATTGTTTTCAATGACAACAAAACTTTACTTCTCTCTCATTCCTTTCTGACTTCTTGATTCAGCTAATAGGAACTCACCTTCTCTGCAGAGCTCCCCAGGACCTAGCAAATGTAGCATATGCAATCTTCTGGAATGACTTGGAGAACACTAACTTTAAGAAACCTTTGAGAAGGAAGTGTTGGGGAATTACACACCAGTCAACCTTGCCTCTGTGCCTGGACTGACCATGGAGCATACCCTCTTTGAATCCATTTTCACACCGGTGACTTTATTCCGGTGCAGGATCATTCTCAGGTCTCTCTTCAATGTCACCTTGAATTTTTTGTCAGTCTTTCTAACACTGATCTTGTCTGTTCTTTATGCAGAGGTGAAGATACCTCTTTAACATTCATATCTCTCTAGTTTTAAATCCAAGGTTATGTTAGCTTCTTTTCAGCTACATACTCAGAACTCCTTGACCCTCAACAGACTCTGATTTACAGTCTTCTAGTCTAAAAGTATGACCTTTCCTTCTTACATCTGGTTGTATAATTTTATCATTGACTATATTAAAGTTCTTTCAAAAAATTAAGTGACAACACTTTGCTCTGATCTCATTATTTACTGCACTGTGAATGTTTGCATTACCCATAAATTAATAACAATTTAAAAAGTTTTCCTGCAATCACCAATGAAAAGGCTTAATATTGTGAGGCCTGATTTCTGAGATCCTTGTAAGGTGATCTCCTTTGAAACAACCCTTTAGAGAGCTGTTAGTCAGTTTTGTATTCACTGAAAAAGTGTTTTATTGCTATTGTATAGCTCCGTACATTTTGTGAAGGAAAGCATCATATCATATTAAATCAAGTATCTTTAAAAGACTGTTACAGCTGCTCTTTTAAACTCATCAGTCCTTCAGAGAATGTTGTCCAGAGTGTGAAGCTGACATTGTCTATAGGGATAGTTTAATTCCTTCCTTCCAACCTGCTGTGATTTTGCAAGGCTTGGACTGAGAAATTGGTTGTTTTAATTACTTAGCAGCTTAAACTGAGACTCAGGCTCTGTGAGGACTGTGCTTTTGGGGGTGTCCTGTGGTCTCCCCTCTGTTCAGATTGGGACCTGGCTGAAGCACACTGTTGCTTCATTCTGGAATGGGCAGCTGGGTTTTCCTCCCATAAAAAGCATGACAGGACAGTGGTAGGAGAGAGAGTGCAAGCCGAAGTCTCTTACGACGTGGAATCAGGATTACTGGGGGCTTATATGTGGGCACAGAAGCATGGGAATTTGCCTGAAATTAACATCAGGCAAAAGAAGACATAGATTCTTCTACTTAAATCTGTGGCTAATTCAGAAGGAAAAGCATGCTGGTGGAGGAAATGCAAAAACAAATAATGGAAATGTGTTGTCAGATAAACAGCCTGAAGGCAAAACACCATTAAGGAAGAACTACTTGAATTCCTATTCAGAATTCTTGAGAAAGTCATGCCAACTTAAAATAAAAAGGTATTTTAAAAGTACAAACACGGTAAAAAAAAGCCTGTTCATAAAAGAAAGAGACCTTTTTCCAAAGGAGCCAAAAGGAATGGAAGCATGACTTGTTAGAAAAAAAAAAAAAGACATAAAGAAAAGATACAGCAAGATTTTTTGGAAATATTTTTTAAACCAGCTATACCAAAAGATTACAAGTCACTTCTAATTAATAACTTATGTAGGTAGAGTTTTAAACAGGCTGTTTCTTTGAAGATTTTTTTTTACCTCTATACTAAGTAATTTAGTTAAATAAATGATCAAATATAAGGCTGTGAAGTTCCGAGCATTTATCAAAATGTTTCAAATCAATGCTGGGTAAACTATTAATAACCAAAGTCATAGGAGGAAGCTATTTTTAACCAAAAGGAATTCTTAACATTTTTTATCATCAGAAATTAAAGCATCTAATTCTTGGTGAAATTATGCAAATCATGTTGTCTACAAAGGTTGTTAGCAGCGCCAGGTTTTCTCCCATGGGTCCAGAATGGAAAAGCTACATCATCCTTTTCCATTCAGAAGTTAAAGGCTCAGATAAATGTGGCCTCCACAGCATATGCCCTGCTCCCTGATTCCTATATAAACTTTCTCCATGTCCATGACAAGAGCTGTAACTGGACAGTTTTCAAGGCATTTCAGGACTGAGCAGCTCAAGTGCCATGCCCGTGCTGATGAGATGGGCAGGAGTGTCTCGCAGCAGGGGTTTGGGGTGATTTGAATCTGTCTCCATGGGAGAGACAAGCTTGTGGGGGATGCTGCAAGCTTACCAGGCTACCAGGCTGACCAGCTCATATGTGATGACATCCCGTGGAAACCACCATCACTTACCTCCTGGGAATCAGTCCCAAAGCTACTCCCCTCTTACCTCCAAACAGTACCTGTCACATGCATCTCACCCAGTTTTGGTATACAACACAGAGAATAAGGAGGAGTGGTGACTCCAAACACATGCAAGTACTTGTCTGCCTGTATTGGTTTCATTGCCTAACACATCAGAAAGCACGATGTCCCACAGAGAGTGTTTGCAAGACTATGCTCCCAAGCCCTACTGCTTTGCCTTTGACTTCATGTCTCAGTAATAAGCAGTTCCACAGTGGACACAATGTATTATACATTGCTAATAACAGCACAAGTATCATTAGTTTTTCCTACTTACAGTATTTGTCATAATCCTCAAATCATATTTTTTCACAAATAAATAAAACCCAGTGTTAGATAATTTCAGGCTTTTACGCCAGAAGTGCATGAAAAGCTATAACTCTTTTACCGCTTGTTTCTTTTTTTCCCTGAGTTCTCTTTTTTGTTTTCTGCTTTTGGTATTTTGAGAAGTAAAGTGTTAATATAAAACACCAACTTGGCTGTCACTTAAGTTTTAACGTGTTCTTTTAAGTGGAAATACATCACTGAATAAAGAGAATTATGTGAAGTACTGTAGGCCCAAAGCTATCAAGGAATACCCCATTGCACCAATTGTAAATAAAAAATACAGAAAGTATAAAGAGAAGCAGAGCTATACAAAGGTCTGCTAGATCAGGTATTTTTGGAAATACAGAAGTCAACTGGAAAAGATTTTAATGGTGCACCTATCATCTGTGAAAGTAATGGATGACAATGGAAAGCACGATAATCAAAAGGTAGGCTTATTTCTGACAGTAGCAAGTTCTGCTGCACTTTTACTGAATTTAATAGTTTCCAGTTAATCCAGACACAGTAATTTATCTGTAAAACTGCATTACAGGGGTTTGAGTGCTGTACTTGACATAGAAACGTAAGATATTTTTAACTTTGAGCTATAAAAGGAAAGTGCAAATATAGAAAGTCTGTGACTGAACTAAGTCTGAACTGCATCAGCCTCGCAGTTCAGAGAAGCTGTGAGTCCTGGGCTCTGGCTGGCAAAAACGGCACCGAAAGCTGGAAGACTCAGGAGAAACCTGAGACAAGACAGCTAAATTTGCCACGTCATGCAGTCATTTCACGTAGATCAATGTTTTCAGGGGTTTACAGTGCACTGACATTATAGATGGACTTGATTTAATTTTTTTGGTTACATACAACCCAACTGGAATTACATAAGCACAAAGGAATAATTTCTTCAGGCAGAGAAATTTAGATCACACACATGGGGGTTAATATATTCATAGATTTAGTTGCCCTTAAAGGACCAATGAAATCAGCGTTGCAGATATATTTGTGCACATCCAGTACCTTCCTTGGAAAATGCTAAGTTATGTTTGATACTCAAGAAATCTCCCAAGAAAATACAACACTCATGCCATTACTAAGGCTTACAGAGATCATGCCCTGATCTGGAAGAAAAAGAATGAGTTAACGTGATAATAGGGTATAGGTAACTTTGGAAAGACCCAGACTTACTGGTCTGGAGCTAAGAACCATTTACTGCCATATAGAAATTTTCCTTTCAACAAACTGAAGCAATCTAGAAGCTAGACATTCCCTTGTTTTTTCTACCTGTCATCCTAGAGGGACAGACTCATGCTTTTGTAAAATTCTGTTATGACCAGAAGGTTCATAAGCTATATTAAGGGTGAAATAACAAAAAGGTATTAGTGTCACAATTCACTGTCAACCTGTCTGCTCTGGTTAAAAAAAGTGTACAGAAATTTGTGGAAACAAATAATTCTTTTGGAGAAAATCTGTCTAATTTAGTTGCTGAAAGAAGGACCTGGGAGTCACACTCAGGCAAAACTCCCCACAAAAAAGGGCTGCTCACTTTAAATTTTAGGACACTGAGAAATGAAATGAACATTTGCCCAAGTCTTGAGGTATTATGACAGTAAGCACAAGCCTCAGTTGTCCCTCAGTGCCTCAAGAAAGTTTATCCCATGATCCCACCAAATTAACATAATACCTTTACCTATAAGCATCTTGCAGAACTATAGCGTTACCTTGTGGACCAGACTGCACACAATGTTGTTAAAGTTATTTCCTCTCAGATATAAAGATTATACGACATTCTGGCACTCATCATAATTTAATTTTCTATGTTGTAGTTCAGGAAAAGATATCATCCTTTCAGTAACAGGCTACCTCTTAAAAGTTTTTAACAAAAAACAAAGCAAGGCATAAACACTTAAGAATAGCAAGAACAGAAATGCTCCTAAGCAGCACAGACCAAGTGTTTTGGTTTTGTATTTGGTAAGCATTACAGGGGTATAGGAAAAATTCCAGTATACATTAGCATGAGGACTCCTCAAACTGTGCAGATAAGGGAATTAATTCATCATTCTATGAGTGAATTCCTTCAGCTTTCTAAAGTATGTTCTTGCAACACATCCATTTTATGAGAGGATCTTGAAATGTTATACAAAACTGATTACTTTAGGAGTTATTCTTATTTTACAGCTGGGGAAACGGAGGCAGTGCCAAGATGGGCCTTTACCCAAAGTTACACTATAAACCAGTGGAGGCAACTCTAAGAAAAGCCAGTATTATGCCCTCCCTTGCTTTGACCGTCTCAGGAAAGCTTTTATCTGTATCAGGACCTTCCATTATTGTCCAGATTTAATAGAAGGGTCTCATATGTAGTGGTAAACCCTATAAATATATGTCAAATTTTACCTACATTTTGCAGCAATGCTTATCTGGAAAATAGTTGTCGGTACTCAAAACAACAATCAGCACTGGAGCAGTTATGGTGTTAAAAGTTGTTCAACAGAAAGTAAGGATTTAAAAGACATTTGTTAGCAGTGCACATACACCTTCATAAAATTCCATTATAGCTTATAGGACACATGCTAATATTTATTATAGCTATTAGGCTTCATAGTTTTGAGAAATGCAAGAATCAAGCTATCGATCTGTGGTACTAAAATAACGGAGTTACTAGAAGAGCTACCTGTTGTTTTTCTTCTGATGATAGAAGTCCAATAAGAGTGGAAAATACTTAATCCCTAGTTGTCATGATGTTTAGCTAATTATTGTGTTATTAAATAGTGACTCAGCCAGAAGGGTTCATTTGTTTCTTCCTTCTCAAAGAACTAGAGAGGTTATGCAATGAGAAAGTGAAAGCTGAAACTTTCTTCTCAGCACCCTGCTCTTTGTCACTAACATTTCCCAACATGGGGGAGAGATTTATTTCCTTCAAGGAAGGAAGGAACACTTAAGATGTGAATGAATACAAGTAAAGGAGGAAACCAACTGCGGTTGTCAATACACAATTTATAGAGCTGTAACACTGCTGTGGTAATATCAGACAGAGACACAATAACCTGTAAAAATGATTCCTGCAGACCTGAGCTCAGAAATGAAGCAGTTAGCTATGTTAGTACCCAGCATTTGTTCTGAAGGCCTAGTATTTGAAGAACAAAGCCTCTTTCCTTCCCAGGTTTCTTCCTGCAATGTTAGCTCCTACACTCCAAAATGGTTATGAGCAAGGTACAAAAAAGCTGCCAGTAGCTTGTGAGGGGAACAGTCTTACTTCTTTTTGCCTTTGCCTATTTCAAACATAAATAAACAGATAAATAATAATTTGCCAACAGCTTCCCTCCTGCTGTAGGGGAATGTTTCCTATTTTATTGGAATAATTAACAGGCTTTTTGTTATTTTCTACCACCATATGCTTTTCTCCTGCTCTGTATTTGCAACTCCTCAGCCCAGCTCCCAGTTTTGCAGCACTGGGAGTTGAACGGCAGACTGGCTGCGGAAGGAGGAAGGAGCCAAGGGAAGGTGGGAAAGGGGGACGTACGCTCTTACCCCCCAACACTGGAAGGAGAACTTAGAGATGCCTAAGGTCTGCTGCTGTAGCTATCAGTGAAGTAAAAAGCCATTTACTTTTAACTGGGGACTGACTGGCTCAACAAAGGAGCCAAACTAATTTTGTTTTAATTATTTATTGTGTTCCAATTTGTGTTCCAATTCTCATTACTGTTTCTGTTTTAATTGTATCTTTAATTAACTGCATTGATTGTAACGGACTGTACACTTCCCTCATGTAACTTTGCTGACTGGTTTAGCATCCATTTTGGTTTCCTACAACAGCAAGAAAAGAAGCAAGAGGAAACCTCAAAGTACTGAGAAGTGGAGAAGATGAGCATATCCAAGGCAAATGAAGGGTCTTTTCTGCACTTTACTGCTTAATATGGGCACCCATGGAGATAATTTTAGCCATTTTTTGCTACCAATTTGTTACTCCATTTAAATTCCTTATGATGATTGAGTAACTCTGGCTTTGTATGGTTTGCAGTACGGTGATTGTTTCCTCCTTGCGATAACCTCTTGTGTGCTGGGCAATGTTTTGTCTTCCACTGCTGCTCGGGGATCGACTCTACTGGAGTGGCAGGGGGCGAGTGTCTGGTCCAGCACTGCCTCCGTCCACCCTGTGTTTGCCAGCCCCATCGTGGGGCCGGGGACACCCTGGGGCCCAGTGGCCGCGGGGGTTCCCCTGGGGTCTGTCATGGCAGGGCCTGGCAGCCAGGGCTTGTCCCACCACCCCAGCCAGGAGCAGGGCAGCCGGGGGGCACTGGGGGCAGCCCCGGGCATTGGGCACCTCCCTGGGGATAGGGATAGGGCTGGGCTGGGATGTGGGCCTGCGGGTGGGCATAGCTCGATGGGCCCATGGCCAGGCAGGGCAGGGCAGTGGGAAGCTGAGACCGGCCCTGCTGCGGTATCACTGGGGCAGTGACTGACGTCCCCGAGGGGCTGACGTGGGGTCCTGGGCTGTGGGCAGGGTGGGGGACACCTCAGGGAGTCAGGACCATTAAAGGCCTACTGGTGTCCTCCAGCACCTGACTGTTCACCAGTGGCTGCTGCTGTTTTGTTTCGCCCGTCTGGCTTAGAGGCAGCCCCGGTTTTCTTGTTGCAAGACTATGATTCAGCTCGGAGTCTCCAGAAATAGGATGTGTCTGGTACTTTCTGTGAGCTTGCAGCACAGCGCAGCATAGCAAGCGGCGCGAAGGTCTGGCTGGCTGCTGTAGAAATAAGTGGTGGTGAAGCAGGTTTTGAAACCTCAATAGCTGCTCATTTTACCGTGTTCGCACAGCAGGTTTTTGTTACTAGAGCTGTCTAGGGAATAGCTGTTGTTTGGGGGAATGTCTCTCTATTTTCAAGAGAGCAAGTGTTGCTGAATGAACAGGCACAGTATTTATTCCTCATTCTCTTTTGTTTAAAATGCTCTCACTATGCAAGCAGAGAGCAGGAGGCAGAGACTGCCATATCACTGATCATTCTTGCCCAACTAACATCAAATATTAATGCAAACAGCTCATAAACTGGATGGATACAGATGTGCATTTGAATAATTTTAGTTTATCTTTGCATGTTTTGAATTTACTGTCAGAAATTGAGAACTGGTGGACAACAGCATCGAAACAGAAAGCTTTGAAGACTACAGTCTGTCAGCTAACTGTTCAGCAATAGATACTCCAGTGCTGTTGTATCCAGCTTGCTTGAGTATTTTCAACATTAAGCTCCCAACAAGTTCTGGAATATCCTTCTGGTAGTGAAAAAGGAAGGAGATTTAGTTGTAGATACAATTCTGATTTCAGGGATGGGGGACACAGCGAGATGTTTAAACAACTTCTGTCCAGTCTAGGTACTGAATAAGTTTTCTACAATATACAAAAAAAGACTTAAAGGCTTTTCCACCAAGGCTGATTTTCAGAAATGGGAAAGCTTCCTTTAAATTTGATAAGTGCCTGCTTATTGTTGGAGAGTCAGCATTTTGGAAATTTCACAAGCGTCCTCTGAAGAGTATTACACAGGGGTATAAATGCGCTTCTGTAGTTTCCAAATCAGACAAATGAGCAGAATTGCATGTTTTATTTACTCTCTGAAGATAGACAGCAATGGTAGCTCAAAGCAAATGCATCTGCTTGCTAATACCAAATAGTATTTGTCCCCCTGAGACCCACTCACAACCAAGTATTATGAACTAACCTCTCAATACAATTTTCCAATCAGTTTTGCATCTATCTTTTAATGCTTTCCCCCATATTTTCCTGGCTTCCTCATGAGAATATCATGGGAGACTGTTTTAAAGCCAAGATTTCTGGCATCTGCTGCATCTTTCTTATCCACAAAATGTGTTTTCCTGTCATCTAAGACGCCTGGCACTGAGGAGTTTCATCTGAGAAGGTCAAATTTAAGCCCCTTTGCAAAGAGGAAGTCATTGAAACAAATGTCTGAGCTAGTCTGTGAAAATGCCATTTTTTAGAGCTTTATGAAAAAATATGTATTTTATAAATATAAAACAGCTTCCAAAATGGGGTCCTGCTTGTTCTTATCAGACCGGAGGTCAAAGACGGCAGTTGCTGACATTCTGAGACACGATTCATGGTGTTGGGGCAGGTAGGCTTCATTTCTGAGGCCAACATGTAGTATAAAACAGTTCAGTTCATCCTGTAACTCATAAAAGTTTCTGCTCTTGAAATTTGTTGATCTCAAAGTTTTAATGCTACAGTTTTTGATGTGAGACTAAAACCCATGGAGCACCAAGACATACAGGGAAAAGAGTATTTGAAGTGAAGCTTTTGCAGAGCAATGTAATACTGATTCTGTCTTCTCTGTCCCTAAAAAGCATGCTGTGCTAGGTTCATATTAAGAAGCGAACTTTTATTTTACTCAGGTTAAACGTTAGGGCACGGTGGGGAGGGGAGACAGGTTACATCAGTGTTTCTGTTCATTGCATGCAGTATGTCAGTGGGCAGAATTTCAATAGAGCTGAAAACCTTAGAATGAGAGGGGCAAAAACATCAATCACTCACAAATGAAAAATAAATCAGAGCAACCTCTGCCTTTGGGCAGTGCCTTGCACTTGAATCTTCTCTTGGTAGAATTCATAGATTTTCACTATGTTGACCGGACAAAATGGTTGTGTTAATTATTTGGTATGTCTGTGGGAGAAAGTCACTGCATGCTGAGGTCTTCTGCTTCTGTGGTATACCAAAGCCATAAAGGCAAAAAAACCCATTTCGTAAACATGACAAACACACGCTGCTAGCTGAAGGAAGAAATGAAAAATGGGTTGAAACACCTTTAAAATCTGTTGTCATAAATTACACAGAAAGGCTTTTAGACCAAACCTGGGCCAGAGAAGAAGGATCTATTGGACTTTTCTACCTCTTGCTCTTTTGCTTTCACTTGTCTGACTCTGCGGTTTTCAGGCATCTCTGCTGATGGTAATTGTTATAAGCCTGTTGTAGCTTCCATTACTCTGAAAGTACTATTTCTTTCTAAAGGCACCTAAAGATAGAGAGTGCAATTGAGAAGTGATTTTCAAACTCAAAGGAAGGGGAAAAGTCATGTTAACAAAAATCACTGGAAAAGAAACACTAAACATTTTTGATTCCCAATGTTGCTTTCCTGTGGCTGGTGCCAAGAGATCACAGAATCATAGAATCATAGAATGGTTTAGGCTGGAAGGGACCTTGAAGATCATCTAGTTCCAACTCCCCTGCCATGGGCGGGGAAACCTTCCACTAGACCAGGTTGCTCAAAGTCCTATCCAGCCTGGCCTTGAACACTTCCAGAGACTGGGCATGCACGACTTCTCTGGGCAACCTGTTCCAGTGCCTCACCACCCTCGGAGTGAAAAATTTCTTCCTAGCATTTAATCTAAATCTACCCTGTTCCAGTTTGAAGCCATTCCCCCTCGTCCTGTCACTACATGCCCTTGTAAAAAGTCCCTCCCCACCTTTCCTGTAGGCCCTCTTTCAGTACTGGAAGGCTGCTATAAGGTTTCCCTAGAGTCTTCTCTTCTCCAGGCTGAACAACAACAACTCCCTCAGCCTTTCTTCATACGAAAGGTGCTCCAGGCCTCTGATCATCCTTGTGGCCCTCCTCTGGACCTGCTCCAACAGGTCCATGCCTTTCCTATGTTGGGGGCTCCAGAGCTGGACACAGTACTCCAGGTGGGGTCTCACCAGAGTGGAATAGACGGGCAGAATCACCTCCCTTGACCTGCTGGCCACACTTCTGATGCAGCCCAGGACACGGTTGGCTTTCTGGGTTATGAGTGTTCATTGCTGGTTCATGTTGAGCTTCTCATCAATCAGCACCCCCAGGTCCTTCTCCTCAGGGCTGCTCTCAATCCATTCCCCCCCAAGCCTGTATTTGTGCTTGGGATTGCCCCGACCCAGGTGTAGGACCTTGCACTTGGGCTTGTGAACTTCATGAAGTTGTCATGGGCCCACCTGTCAAGCCTGTCCAGGTCCTTCTGGATGGAATCCCTCCCCTCCAGATTTTGAGATACCAAAATCACGGTGAACTGCACATGTGCAGCATTTTCCTCTGGCTGAGTAGCTGCCCCTCTGAAGGCAAACAGTAGATTTGGCTGGAAAATGGTTTTGTGTTCTGGAGGGAGCCCTGAATCCTGTGCAGAAATTCACTATTATAATAACGTCTGTTCCTTTATCCAAATATCTCCCTCTGTCCTGACTCGCTTGCTGCTCCCCTTCTTCTCTAAAAATGGGAGGGTGGGAGGGGGGACTGGCAGCGAGGGCAGACAACCCAAGTACAAACCCTAACTTCAAAAATTGCAGGCTTTATGGTGAGATACTTAATTTCATTGAAAAAACATTCTTTTTATTGTCAAGCAGCTCAGACTGTCTTTATTTTATCCTGTCTTGAATAAATAGCTTACTCTTTTGAGTACTGGCTTATAGATGTCTATGCTCTGGAAAGAAGATTTTGATCTAATTTGTATTTGATGAGCTGAGAAGCTGTAAATGACCATATGCGTCATCTTGGGAACATTGTAGCTTTATGCACTGTGTTCGACTAGACGAAGGATCCATTAGTGACCCAACGGAGGTGTTTTAGAGCAGGCAAGGAGAACTCTCTAAACACCATCTGCTCATACTGTTGCTTGTAAAACGATGTCACATCTGCTGCTCTAAAAACATTATGCTGATCTCTCCTACAGTACATGGCTGCTGCACTCCTCTTAGCAGTGGGAAAAGGAGTCAATGCCACATTATTGGGACAAGAGGTGTTAACTATAGATGAAATTGCACATGGCCTTCTTGGCTTCCCATATCTTGTGACTGTCCCATAAATGTCACAAACAAAATGAAGGAGAGGATTCAGCATTCTATATTTAATTGATGAAGCTGGGTAAATACTTAGACTTAGTCTTCCCTGAGCTCCATCTTGCCCCAGCTTGGCTGCTGCTGCTATAACTACGTGCTTAAACCCTAATACAGCTAAGTCCTCTCAGACATACTTAAGATAGCTTGATCGGTGGAAAATGAAGTTTGTCTTTGATTTCAGATGGAGTAAGGGTCAGAAAGCACTACGATTTCTTTTGGCAATCAGATTTTATAGCTTAGAGTATTTTGCTGCCTAACACCTGTGAGGTGTTTTAAAGTTAATTTACCTACCCTGGAAGCTCCAAGCGTACACATCTGCACACATTTGCAATACTACTCATTACTACTGCACCCACAGTGACAATTTCATAATAGTGGTGTATAGAATTAGAAAAACAGTCAGTGTTGGTATCAGAAGGAGAGAGGTTTTAATGATGCAATAGGAATCCTTGGAAATCCTGAGGAACTGCAGCCCCAATTAACTAAAGATGTGGTACTTGGCTTTCCACACCCAAATTAAATTTGACCTGCAATTCTTATACAGTATTACCAGACACAGAGACTGTTTTCAGGGGTCTGCAGCTGAAGAAAAAAATAACAGAGTGAAGTTGTTATGGTTTATATTGCTGGCAGCTCAGTGGTTAAGCTCACTTTGTGATGAGTTTAAAGCTAGGAAGTCTGAAAATTGCAGTATTTGTCTAATGTCTCTGAAAAGAAGTGACTTATATCTCCTCTCAGACAAGTTTTTGGTAAAGAAACTAAGCCATGTATTTCAATATCTATTTTGACAAAATATTTTTAGACTACTGACAGCCTGATGGTGACCTCCAATTTGCAAGGCAGAGGGGAGCAAACTTCTGAGCAGTGTCATGCAGGATAACATGACAAGGGAGAAGCCAGGATACCAGGGAAGGTGGCCATGTAGCATTTTATGTTGCCATATGGGACTCATATGAGGCGTTAGTAATATGATCCGTTATGTGCATGTCATGTGCTAAAGAATTGAAGCACCTGATATAGTTCTCTTTCTTACCTTCATCTAGTAACCTCAAGTTACCAAAGCTGTGGATTAGAGCTTCATTATTTCTGCTGTTGAGGGTAGTTCTATATCATCCTGCCTGCCTGAAGGATCAGGAACAGACCAGAAAATAGGACACTGGAAGGCTTTTCAGGCCTGTGTTCTGCTGCTTGCTTGATCACTGACCTGTGCAAATCACCTCATCTCTCTGCACTTCTGGTGCCACCTCTAACTATTTATCTTTTAGCATATTACATGCATGAGTCAGTGAAATAATAGATATTCTCCATTATAATGTATTTGAACCCAAATCTTACTTGTAAATATCACTGTACTGTGAATTGAAATGAAAGATTTGGCATTCATCCAAGAACAAAGCAATTGCCTTTTTTACAGCATGGTAGCAGGCTGGAAGGGCTGAAAGAGGACTGAAAGCCTTCTTGCATAAAAGAGCTTCAGCCTAGAGCAGCAAAAATCACCATCTTGTCTGCTCTTTCCGTGAGATTGTGTTAGAACTCAGGTGCCCTAGAAACTGAGTTTCTTTAGAGATGAAAGGTTAGTTGTATTTTCTACTGTTACGGCATTCTACCACAGCCTTTGCAGGACGGTCTTACTCTACCTCAGGTTCCTTCATGCCTGGGAAGTTCAGGTGTGCGAGGCTACAATTTTTAATGATGCCTCTGCACCTTCAGAGAGCCATCCTGATGCTAAGGCATTCTTCTTGCCAGAGAACCCGTAATGAACAGCAGGAATCCTCATGCATAACAGATAGTAGAAAGAGCAGAGATTAGTATCACTTTCCTTGTTTGTGTTAATGTCTATGACACTTTACTTCAGCAGGCTACCTATAAGGTTCCTAAGGAATTAAATAGCCTGCCTGGATTAGATATATACAATATCAGGATTTGAATCTTCTTGACATCCTGTATAAATGTCTACATTGGTCATATTTCTTCATTGCAATATTTTTTGTAATATTAATTTTTTGTAAGAGGAATGAAAAAGGCTGTTATTCTAGCTTATGCCTCACTCATATGCATTTTATAAGTATGCAACCCTTTGTAACAGGCATTTGTCCCCTTCTGTCTTGAGGGGTATAGAAATTAGATACTTTAGGGTATATGTTGATTGAAATCAGAGTGAGAAAGAATACTTCGGTTTTAGATAGTTTTGCTAAGGCTACAGGAGGGAATTGAATATCTTATATGGAGCCAAAGTTTGGCCCTTTAGACTAAATCACAGAGGAGGCAGCATAACTGCACCAGTGACTCTCCAGGTGCTGCGAGGTGGCTGTAGCATCAACTCAGGCTCGGTGATGAGACTAGTGCAACTCATTTGAGAGATGAAGGACAGATGAAGATGTGAGACAAGCAGGGATGTGGTTAGCTTCGTAGATACAGTATGTTGAATATAGAAGAAACCCTGACGCTGGTCACAAACCAAGCTGAGAAGCCCACCTAATGTGTTGCCACACAGACACATCACTCTGGGTACAGAAAGAGTCTGTGTTCGTGCAGTGATGCTGTCTAGGTAATAAGCAATTGTTATCGGCTCTGCCTTCGTTGGTGCAGCTTTGCATGGATGCAGCTAAACTATTCTCAGACATGGCTCCATAAGTATCGTTAGTTCCTATGGAGCAAGGCCATGTTTCTGCCCTCTCACCACCTGCCCAATTCAGGCATATTTCGTAGCATCTGAAGCCTTAACTTCCAAAATGTTTTGTAGCATTACCATTATCCCAACCCAAGCTTGTTTTTTAAGACATCCTCTGCACCAAATTGGAACATTGTATTTCTAGCAACTCAGCGGGGATATTGCAGCTTGGTAAGTCGTTTGTATTGATCAGGCTTGACCTTGCTTATTTTGTGTGATGAGAAAATGTCATGGCCTTAGGTGACATGTGCACAATTCCTTAGATATGTGTGCATACAGTTGCAACGATGAGGTTAATAATGAAATGATTCTAAGACCTCCTGCACACCGGATGTGTACTACTAATAGTTTCTCATAAGATGGAAAGATACTGCTCTTCTAAGAGACAAACAGGACTGCTTTCCTGTGATTGAGAAAAATCAATGTCTAATATTGTGTTATATGGTCACTTCTGCAGGCAAACGTAGATACATAAAGACGAAATATAGTTGGAAAGTTGATCCTCATTCATGTATGACTAAATTTAACTGAAATGTAATATTCAGGTTGATTCAAATCTCAGGATGCTGCAGACTTACTCAGGTCTGAAGTCAGTCTCCTGTGTGATTATTTAAGAACTAAATTTTTACTCAGTTTCCTCCTGGAAAAATAGCAGTGGTATCCAAAGCTTTCCTGAAGGCATTGCTTACTTGGAACAAATGTATTTAAGATAAAATCTGTATTAAAAGACACAGACCAGCCTCCTCTGGTGCCTGGGTTTCTTTGAAACATACCCTGCATCTGAGGAAAATACTTATTGTTCAGACCCATCCACATTTGTCTTTGTGTTGATCCGTCCTTTGACAGACTGACAAGCATGTGTTCCCAGTTCTAAGAAACCTTCCATGTGCCCAACCCTTTTCAGACTTTTCCTGCATTTTTCAGCCTATTGAAATGGTTATTCCATTTCAGCCTGGAAGTATGATGTTGTCTTGAGTTGTGCACCCTCCTCTACATTGGTGTGGATTCAGAGGCTTGCTTTCATCTAGTTAAATTCTTTTGCTTTCCTGCTTATTTATCCAGTGACTCCAAATTTAGATCAATACATAGAAATGAGAAATAATTTCACCCTGATGGCCAAGTTACTGAAATATTTAGACCATAGCAATGTCACATCCATCGTATTTTGTAATTGCTTTCTACCTATCAGAATTCCCTTTAACTTCAGTCACTAAATGGAGCAGCCTTTTTGATCCTGCTAGCTGTTGGGAAATTCCTCTGCATTGATCTACAGTGAAGGTGGTTTCTTTGTGAGATTTCATTTCAGTGGCAGCTGTTTGCAAACCAATAAATACTTGCTGCAGAAATGTCCCTGAACATTTTGACCAGTTCTCAGAAGTCTGAAAGCTGAAAATCACTTTAGTGGGTCTGGATCCAAGGCTACATCAAATGTGGTGCAGACACAGTTGTGGACACCTCAGGGGTCTTCAGAAAACATAACAGACAGGAGGCAATGTGACAGCTTTCTTCTTCTAAGTAACTTTTTTTTTTTATTAGGTGCAGCTTTCTTAACCTCAAACTTTCAAGCATGTTCTTTCATGCTCGTCAGGATGTGTGTTGTTATACCTCTGCTATCCTGTTTTAATATTTAAGTCAATGTAACTGGATCCATTTCTTTCTCTCAAAGTTTATCTTCTGCATACGAATAATAACTTGGCAACTAAAACATGAAACAGTTTTAGGCAATGTTCTATATGCCTATTATTCAAATGAACATTACATAACCAAGTACTTTTTAAATATCTTTACAATAATGGCACCCAAGACTGTCTGTACAGTTATCCTTTTGCTTCTTACTAGGCAGGCTTCAGGTGAGGACTTGCACTAAATAAATTGCATTGAAGTGGAAGTTTTTGCATGTAGGAGACATGAATCTGTAGATGTGGCTGAACGTGTTGCGCTTTTCATTTTTGCCCTGCCGCTCCTTTCATTTCTCTTGTTGAGCTATGCAATCTGAGGCATTGTTTGTTGAGGTAACATGCTTGGTAACTACTGTGTTTAATTTAAATGCCTAGATTTAGAGCAGGCTGATGCTTAAATTGGAGTAGACTGATGGCTCCATTAACTGAGTGGAATTACAGAGCACTCGGGAGTGTTTAGTCAGTTAGTACTTGATCGGTTGGATGTTCCAATCTGTACAGTATGAGCAAGTCCACTGGAAAAGATGCTCTGACAGATGGCTAATTGAAACGTGAAAAAACGTATCCTGCCATGGGCTCAGGCTGGAGCTTCCTGACCCCTTTGCAGCACAGCTCCCATTGTGGAGCTGTGACACGACACAGTAAGCAAATTCTCTCTGTGTTTCATTATCTTTCACCTCTTCTCTTCTCCCTCTGGCCATCTTTGAAGGTGATAATTAAAACATCCAAGGACATCCTATAAAATCCTAAGTTTGGGTTGCTGAAGATTGCATGAAATTCTTAAGACTGGGATGTTATCCCACTTGCTACAGTCCTCTGTGAAAACAGACAACCTTTTGTTTCTTTGTTTTTAAATTTGAATAGACTTTTTAAAGAATAATGCAGCTGTAGCATCTCCCATTTTAGCAACATCTGTGTACATGTGTATAGTCTTAAGCAGCAGTTCCTGGACCTTTATTGTTTTAGCAGGGTTACAACTAGCGCTCTGCAGACATAATAGTATAATGTATCAGTTCAAGGTTTGGCAGCTCAGGATTTCTGACAATGCCATGCAAGCAAAGAACAACAATTTCCCTTTGCCCTCCTCCATAGGCATAAGTACCTCTTCCTCAACCAAACAAAGAATCTCATAAGAAAAAAATAAAAACATAAATATTTCTGACCAGACCATAGAAGAAAACTTTAGCCTTCTTTTCTTTCTTTTTCAGTTCTTAAGGTTTGGGGTTTTTTCTTCAGAAAAACCAGGAAAGAAATTATCAATCTAGATGTATTAACTCCAGACGCACAAACCTTAGCAACATTTTTAGGATGTCAGAGGTCTTGCTAGTACTTAAACACATTAACTGAGCATGCCTGTTTAGTGTAGAGATACCTAAGCAAGTTCTAAGCTAATGAGCTTGACTACCTGAGTAGTCTGTCACAGTACCCTCTTCACCCTTTTCTCAGGGTGCCTTGACTGCTCATAGCGAGCTGACTTGGTTATATATATGCTTCATTGCAGTGCAGGAATACGTTTCATATATATATAATATGGTTTCATAAAGCATTCCCTTAAGACACCAAACTAAAAAGACTATGGAGTGGTATCCTGTCTTTCCTTCCTCCCATACCTCCTAGAACTGGTTTCTTCAACTACTGAAAAAAAACCCTCCACATCTGTTCCACCCTGGAGAAACGTTTGTGTACATGGTAAGAGCCCACCCAGGAAGACAGAAACACTTCTGAATAGTCATATTAATGCACAAGCACTCGTCACATACCGCGCAAAGAAGTGATTTGAGAGAAAGCTCACCATGCTTGTACTTCTAGGCAGAGACGCAGATTTTGTGGCTGGCATTTCTTTGCTTTGAGAAATCATAATCTCTACAGGCAAGCCAGATCTTGTTTTGCATGAGGCACTATTATCAAGTGACCTGAGAGAGGGACTTGTATCCAGGGACAAGGATTTCTCTAATTTGCGTGTTCGTGTTCCAGCCACAATGTCGTCACTTCTCAGACTCTCTAAGTCTACTTCTTCATGGGTTTTCCCATATAGAATGTTCTCTTTCCAGCTTTCAGGAGACTTTCTCTTAATATGCAAATCATCAAGGCTTCTCACACTGGATGTAAAGGCATTTTTCAGTTTAGCAGCTCGGTATGCCCTCAGGCTCATGGGATCAAGCACTCTGAAAGTAACTTCATTAATAAATTGAGAGAATTTGAGTTTAGCTTCTATTTTTTCTTCCACAACAGACAATGAACTTGATGATCCTTGGCTCACCAAGCTCAAATCAGATGCAGAGGAACTGCTTTTCTTGTGAGTCTTCTTCTGCTTCTGGAGCTTTTGGCTTGCGTTTCCCACTTCTGCTGGATGTAGAGAAGAGTGTTCCAGTCCGTGGGTTTTTTCGCCCCTTTTCTGACAGTGCTTTGATCGATGGGGTCGATAGCCTTCATCCTTATTTTTGCTTTTAACAAAGCTTTTAGCTTCTGACCTTGCGCTACCCTGTGACTCAAAGCTGTCCTCACTGGAGCTGCAGCGTTTTGAGTAACTGTTCATTGTCAAATCTCCAGAGAGTTTCCTCTCCACATCAGTTCCTACTTCTGGCACACATGCAGCAGTGGATGCACTGCATGCTCTTTCTTCAGTCACCCTGACAACCCCCTCTTGCTTGGCCAGTCTTCCAGGCACAGCACCCTCTGGCTTAACAGGGGAAATGGAGCCCTTTGTCAGTGACTCCATTTATTTTTGTGTCTGTATGTCAGCTGGCATCGGTGAAAGTGGTGTTCCCATAAATCCTTCCCTATCTTGTAAGACAACAGGCATGACTTTGAAAGGCATAAGAGTGCAGTGACCACATTTTATCCCATATGCATCCCAAATTATGCGTATGTTTCATAATTAGATCAATAGCACATTCTCATCATTTTAATTAGCCATACTAATGAACAGAATCTATAGGACAGGCAAATTTTCCAGGGTATTGAATGCTTAGTGGAAGAGCATGGGCTTTCATTGATCCAAAGCAGCATATGATATATTCCTGTCTGTTGAACTGGAAACTGAACTGCCATGATGTAAATCAATTCTCACTAAGTAAAGTCTGGGGTGGTTCTGTATCAGGGCTTTTTAAAATCCGATAGTAGAGAAGGTCATGCTATATTGTCCTAATGCTACTAGTGTTTGCTATTCTGTTAGAAAGCTTAGCGACAGATCGGCTAGACCCAGAAAGGCAAAAAAAGAGTGTGATTCTCACTTTCTACCTGCTTGTTCTTGCCATAATTTTCATTCTAAGATAATTTTCAAAGATTTAAATCCAAAGCAAGGTGCACTATTTCAGCATTGTGTATCAGTCTGGAGTAGTAATGATGGGTTCTTCCAGTACCTTGCATGTGAAGCTCTTCTCATTCTTTACTGTCTTTATAGACAGGCAAGTCTCAACTGTGAAGTGCAGAATTTCTATTTTTGCTTTGTAGATGCGGGAACATAAAGGCTAGTTTAAGTGAGGTTAAGGGCTATAGTCTGACTTTATAATCTGCATGAAGGTTTGGAGTGTCCCGATGGTATGCTGCCATAGGAACTGCCCAGAGAATGAACTGGCTGATAAACTCAAAAGGGCTTTTTGCATTTCCTTACTTTATCATAAGGGTGAAAGCAAGTGGTGGGAATCTGGTGGGAATCAGACTCTGCTTACATCACTGTCATTGCCATCACCATGCCTTTCTGACTGATTAAATGCAGCAGGTGGGGAAAGAAAAGGGAAGTGAATGACAAGCAGGAACATGAGTGGCCTCAGTTGAACACTGGGGCAGAGTCACATGAGGAGGATCCCTGGAAGGGACAGAGGAGTAGGAGAAGGTGGCAAGGAAGGGGAAAAAAGTCAGTGAAGAGCACATATTAAAGTATCATGCATAGCTGACAGGTCAGTGGCAGCTTGGCTTGAAATCTAGTTCCATGAGCTTTTGAAGCAGACATTGTACTTAGGTCCCTCATTACAAGTCACTTTGCCCACTGCACAGAATTTATTGTCTCCACATTTGTAATTCCAGGACTCATTTAAATCATAGTTCATAAAAGCTGCTGAAGTGTTGCAAATCTCTCAAATTAACATCGTAAGTGCATTAATTTTGCAAATAACAGGGGAAAAGAAGATCCTTTTAACACATCAGAAATCAATTGCTTTTACTGGAATTAGTTTCTGAAATGCTTCCATATTTTCTATGGGACTGTGCCATTCCATTGCATGTTACAAACATTATCATGATCACAGAGATAATGTGGCTTAAAATGCAGAAATCCTGTTCACGCTGTCTTGTTTTAGATGGATTTATTCCTCTCTCACTTGAATGTGAATGGTGACAGTTTAAAGGGCTGGCAAATGCTTCCTACTGTCAACACAAAGATTTTTGTGACCTTTTCAATACAGTCAGGGAACAATATAGCACTACTCTCCTCTTGTAAAGCCAGAATTTAGGGCTTCTTCAGTATGTCCTAATACAGACTTCTGCAAACTTATGGTTACTCATTGAAGCAAACAGGATTCCCCAAAGAGGTAGGGTCTATGCTAATGCATCTCAGGTCTTTTGCCTTCCAGGATCCATTAAAGCTTGGCAAAGTGCGAGTTCTGCAATTTTAATGGACTTTATTAACATGTTTCAGAAACAGAGCAAGCCTCATTGTTGAGCCAGAGTCTGTAATAGCTTGTACATATTTGGAGAAGAGCTTTTTTTATTCATGAGGAATTGGGCTCATTTGTGCATGAACAAAACTATGTTAACTACAAGCACAAATTCAGCTATCCATTGCATGTGTGCAAATTTTAAGACGTGAATCTGACAGAAATCTGTGGTACAGCCAACAAAAATGGCTCATATAATGCTCTTCTATTGTCAGGAATGATCCCATTTGTTCTGAAATGACATCTGCATAGCAGTCAAATATAATTTTTTTTTAAAAGTAAGAAAAATAGCAGCTTGTAGGTTGTAGGTAACCTAAGTAAGGTATATAACAGTTGTGGGGTTTTTATACTTATTACATTGCTGCTTCTCTGTCTTCAGACGATTTCTGCCTAATAATTTTAAACATATGACATAAACATATAAAATTATTAAGAAAAAAAAAAAGCCACAGCTGCAAAATGACAAATGAGTCTTCTTACCTGAACGATACAGGTCTTTTCACATCAATCCCACTAAATCTTGATTGGAATAGATGTTATCAAAGTTTATCATGACAATAACTGTTCAGTGGTCTGTCTTAAATAAATTCACCAAAATATTCTCTAGAGACTACCTGAACCACAGAAATTATTTCCACTAGTCACATGTACAAATAAAGAAGCTGAATATTAAAACAAAATATGCTTAAGAATCTGGATGTTTTGGACTTTGAACTCTTTTATAATGATTTAATGTTCATGATTTATTTTCCATATGTTAAGTGACTTACTTTTTAATGTGTTAAATTTATTTTGCCTTATGTATTTAAATCTCTTTGAAGACATTGGTGTTAAAGAGAATTTCTCATTCCAGTGCAAGCAGGTATGTCTGTGAATAGCAATTCATTGCTGCAGTAGTCTGGGCTGTACTCTTGGAACAAATACCTTCAGAGAGCTCAAATTCTTCTGTTATTTCTTGCTACAACATACTTCTGCTTAATGGATGTTTTCCTGTTTTCTAAGTTCTTCTAAAACTGTCATATTAACATTAAAATAATATTAAGAGAAAAACTTACACATTAATTTTGCTCTATTTTAGAAACGTTGAGCACAATTCTTGGAATAACGCAGTATGCCTGTGCAAATCAATTGAAAATTGTCTGGCCTAAGTGACAGACTTCACGGTAAGATGTCCTTTGTTAGCAGCTCTGCCGTTTCCTTGGTAGTTGACCTTTGGTGGACACCTTCACTTTCTTCTGTAGCCACTATTAACTGCCCTTAAAAATTAGGAAAGGACTGTCTTTTTCTGTGCATTGGCACACAATCTTGCATAATGAGACCCTGATCAAGGTGACATCTCTAGGTACTATCAAGACTCACATAGTGATAATTCATAAGTGAACCATTTCTAGGGGCTCAAGTGGATCCAGTTTGTAATTTTATGTAGTTCAATGGCTAAGCTGTTCTATTCTATTTTAGTATTAATATAAGAATATAAACAGAGCAATACTGATCCTTTCCTGTTAAATTGACTGCTGAATCTCAAACACTTATAACAGAATTATAGCTAAGATCACATCTTAAACGGGACTTTCATAATTATTCAGTATTTCGTTTGACAAGACTGAAGCATTCAGGGGCTTGTCTGGTAAACTTATTACTTAGGAAAACACATGAAGGTTTTTCTAAAGGTTAATTTAGGCTTATTTATATTCTGAGTGTCATTTTACACAGGCATCATTAAAAACCTGCATATTTTGTATAAAATGGAGCATAACAGTTACCTGCAAACATGACTTGATGCAATGTAATGTCTCCACAGCCCACTGTCTGAAGATTTAATATTGAAAGCTGAGTTTTGTGGGAAGTAAAAAAAAAAAATATTTTAATTCCCCCCTCCCTTTTAAATAGTATCCTTCTTTTTTAAACTTCAGAAGAATTTAATTTTTGCTAATAGTATCAAAAGCAAATACAAGCTTTCTATGTAGCAAAAAAAGCTGCAGTAGGTTGTTATGACAACTGGAAGTTTCTTTGTGTAGAGCTCTGGAAGATATAATCATTTTTGGGTCAAAGCAGACAACATTCAACAGTTCTAGTACTAAAGAAATGTGCAAAGTTTTTGCATATCTAAAATTTTGCATTTTGATACATTAACAATATTACATTCAGAACATTATCTCGATTAAAAAAAGAAGTCTAAAGGTTTTCCACCTTTTGAGTCGTATGAAAATTATAGGTTATTAACGAAAATGTGTAAATCTGATTTTAAACAATATTTGGGTCTATTTTAATTCCAATTAAGATTGATTCCAGAGCGTTTTGTAGTCAGTGGGTAGACTCCAGGATTTGGGATCAATAATTACACTGTTCTTTGTGCTGTTCTTGTGGCAGCAAAAGGTGAGATTTTCCCGTTGAAATGGAGTGTGTTTCCTATAAGTAATTTTGTTGCTAGTTCTCAGTCAGCCTTTCAACTGCTAAGAAATACTGCCTGAGCACCAGAGCCAAATCCATCAGAGTTGGTAGGAATTGCAATTAATTTCAAAGTTCTCAGCTTGCCTTACAGATGTGTAAGTCCCTCAGCATACAGTCCACCCTCAAAATAGAGCTATATCTCAACTCTTCCAGTGCCCATTCTTGTTCAGATATACTCTTACCTCCTGCATTAAATGAAAATTTTATGCATCTTATCCACTACACTTTACACTTAATGCAGTTCATTTTGGAGTGTTTTATGGGACCTTTCTGTTTTACAATTAAGTTTATCTGTTTAAATAACACAGATGTTCCTCTCTGGGTTTCTTTTAGCAGATGATTTCTTTTCTCTTTTTTTTTTCTGTAATGGTTGCAAATACTAATTTGTTTTTAGTACAAGTTTGCCTAGCCCAGTTTCTTCAGCAAGACAGTGTTGGCTTGAAGTCTTCTCAGCATTGTTTTATTGAGCTGTTCTCAACAAAGTGTATCACATTTCCAAATTAATGAGTAGTAGAATGAAAGTATAGTTCCTTTATTTTAATAAGTGACTGTTAATGGGAATGAGTTAAAAATCTTAAAATGAGTTTTTTCTTTCACTATCAATTGTTGGTAGCTATGTATCATGTAACAACAAACAGAAAATTGGACCAGTGCTGCTACCATTAAATCAGCCTGAATTCTTAACAAATAGTAGGTTTTATTGGCATGAAAAAAGATGTGAAAATGTACTGTGGTATCTTACAGACCAGAGACACTTAAGAAGCTCATGCATCTATGCAGGAATCTGCATGGTGGACAGTGTCTGCATCCAACCTTGAATCTAAATCTAAAGATCTAAAGGCTCTAAATTCCTCTAAATTCTCATTAATCTACCTCTTCACCATGATGAGGAAAACATTTATCTGTCTTACAACTACAGAGTGACCAAACACAATGCAACAAATTGCTGTGCCATCTTTTTTGCCAACAGTCACAAGTCTGATTCATTTAATTTATAGCTGCATACTAGACAGAGCTGTGGTAAGCCTGTAAGACGTGTTGAGAATTAGAGGAGAGATGTTTTTTAGCATAAATCCTGCACCACGCCGAAAACAGAGTCACTGTTCTCTGACAAATGCTACAGCTGCAGTAAAACCAGAGCCAGCCACCCATTTAACATGCAAGCTATATTTATAGCTTTAAAAATGAATTAAAAATTAAGGAAGAGAAAAATGTGAGCACAAAATGTTTTAATATACCAATTTTAAAATTATTTTTATGGCAGTACAACAGAAGAAAAGAGTCTTTCCATTTGACACAGATCCTTACTGCATTTGGTATCATACTGTCAGAGCGCCTTCCATTACTGTGCAAGCAGTCAAATTAGTATCAGTTGTAAGCTGTTGGCTGTTGTGTCGTCTGCTCCCTAGCATTAGAAAATGGCACTGTGGACACATGTTGCTGTGTATATTTTTAAAACTGCTCAAAGAAATGTACCAGGCACTTGCGGCATTAGATAATGACATTTGGTTACCCTTAATTCCCAAGGGAATTTTTACTTTTCAGTCTCCCATGAAGAGAAATTTTACTCTTGCTGAGAAATGCCAGAGAAATGAAGCTGCCAACTATGATCTTTTTCAAGGGTTTTAAATGATCTTTTATTTATCCACAGTTCAGACAATGGACTGCTTTGAAGAGAGGAATACAAAATGATATGGAGGCTCATCTACAATATAGGGAACAGATTTGTGGTCTGGTTAGGCCAAGCTTCAGAGCATATACACTATAGCATTATCTCTGTGTTGGAACTTCTTAGCACTAAAAGCTTGTGATATCACCTGCCTGAGAGATTGTTGTCCTCATCCAAGAGAGATGGAGTTTCCTAGCAAGCGGAAGATAACAGCATCTGTGAATAAGTTTCTTTATCAGATTAGTGTTTAGTGACCAACCACAGGTGCGTACCTTGACTGTGAATGAGTCCTCAAAATGCTTTCTGTCCTCTGCCAACATCCTCTTTTTCTTGCTCAGCTTCTGCTTTAGCCAGCTGCTCCATGAGTTCTTCTTCACATGCTGTACCTTCTTTGTAGCCGTGCTGTAGGATGGATAGAGCTGTAGGTCATCTGCCTTATAGTAGCATTTGATTCTGTCTCCAGTTCACTTTGTAGCGACTTGATGAAAAGACAGCAAAATAATTGATCTTTCTGAGAATACACAGATGACAAGTCTTAGTTTCTTCCACTGCTCCTTGAACATGTGTGTTTTCAGGAAAGTGTCAAATCCTTTAAGTCTATTCTTAAACCTGTCCTTCTTTGAGGTAGGATGGCATTGTCATGTGGCTTTCCAAATTAGGTACATAATTTTCCTCATTTTACTCTCCCTTTTCTCTCTTCCTGCTTCCCAGCCCTTATATCCTTTTATCATTATTAATTATTAATATTATTAGGCAAAAGAGGAGGAAAAGGCATAAGAAAACTTAAGACAGTAGAGAGGGAACATGAGTGAAAGAATGGAATTAGGTTCTCATGCAAAAATCAGACTTGGAATAAAAATACATTTCCTTTTTTCTTCAGGTGGAATGAAAATATTTCCCACCCGCTGAATTCTGCTTTATTTTAAAATTAATGATATTTTCTATGCCAATATATTTTTTTTTACTTAAATCTATTCCTAGTTCGATGTTGGATGCCACAGTCTGCAAGGCCTTGCTGCCTCTGAAGCCATATAACGTCCATTTTTGATGTGATACCACCTTATTGGTGAATTAAGGCTACACAAAGTCCATCCCAGTGGTGTTTCCAGGAGTATTGAAGAGATCTTTCAGTACAGAAGCATTTTTCTTGTCATCTTTTTTACATCTGCAGGAATATGTAATTCTACTAATTAAATGTTAAACATAGAGGAAAGTTTAAGACTGGGAGGAAAGTCTTTGTCAAATGCATAAACCACAAAGGAATAAGATGTTGCTATGATATTCTCTTCCCCCTCTCCCCCCGCCCCCTGTCCAGTGAGCTTATTCAAATTAGTAAATTCTGTGTTAGACTGAGTTGTTCAAGAGTATATTACAAATTCACCGTTCTTTGTAGTGGGCCAAATCCCTGGGAGCTTTGACTTTCATAAGAACAGTTGACCTGTACTAGGTTTGTGGGATGTCATTTGAATCATTCTTTTGGAGGATTAGGAAACCACAAAGGATAAGGAAGGAATGGGCCTTTTAACCTAGGCGATGCCGTCTCCTTGATCATGAAGTCACCGTTACCCCTTGAAGGCCTCACAAATGCAGCCCTCTTCTGCCTCCTCACCCTCCTAGTCTGTCTCAGAAATAGGTACCAATGATTGCTTCCTCTTACTGCTGAATTGTAATAGCTGTGGAAATGATCAAAGCTTGTTAGTGGTGTTACTACTCACTGATGTCTCCCTTACTCTTGTGGGGATGGTACCATAAGTTTTACTACTTACTGGCCTTGTTATAACTATACTGCGTGTTCCTGAGATTTTGGGAAGGGCTGTCAGGTGTCAGGCTAAACGTCTCATTTATTGGCTTCTAATTTATTAGACTGCTCAGAGCTGTCCCTAGGAAGCTTAGTGTTGCTTGCAAAAGCAAGTATATATTATTGCTCACCATAACTGTAACACAGTAATTTTGTTATCTCTGCTTTCATTCTTTATCTCTCGGTATGCATAATCTGCCAAAGACTTTCTATTTCTATTACACAGTAAATAAGGAAATGGTTGTTCCAGTTCCATGCTTCAATATGTCCTGGAAAAGTTTGCTTAAAAAAGCTTGCCTGCATATAAATGAGTTGGCTTGGCAGTATGCTTTTAAATTTGTTATGAATAATTTGAAAATATCTGGAAGAAATAAATGGCAATTTCTTGACTTCAGTTGTCATGGGGTGTTGTGGGATGGGTAACTTGAGCAGGATGAAAGTATTTATATGGTTTTCTGTGGAAGTTAACTAAACAATTTGATTTTTTTGCTGCATATTTTTTCTTACATAAAAAATTATGATAAATAGTATTATTGTAGGTATAGGACATGTTTGTGTTAAAAGTTTCCAGGATATTAGCACCAAAGCTGTAATGTCTCAGATGCATCTACAATATAGTTTTGCTGAGTGCTGCAAACCTGCATGTTTGCAGTCAGAGTTACATGTCCTGGGAATTTGTGCTAAGCAGCTAGGACTAAATGAGAAAAAAAAATGGTTGTTTGCATGTGGGTATGTGTACTTTTGCACACTAAATGTAAAGGTAGCCCTGAGGTTTGCCTGTTCCTAAGTCCTTTCTGCTACAACAGTTGCAATTTAAACTGGAAGCAAAATATTGCTATTTTTTCCCTTCAACTCCCATAGTCCCACCCCATTTCATTATATTAAAGAAACATGTTCATCAGAGCTGTTTAAACACTCTTGCAGAAAGCATGCTACAGTGTGTGCTGTTTGTTTTGGCAAATGGCATGCATTTATCGTGTTTCTCATATAAACAATTCTTTCATCTATACTCTGTTAGGTTTAACAATGATTGACTAATACTTTGTATAACTATACAAAGTCATCCATTACAATATTTTCCTTCAGCATTTAATATAAATCTGAAGTAGGTTTAATGTGTACATATTAGCTTTATTAATAATATTAATACCACTATCTGTCTTTTTCCTTTCTTGAAGGTAGAAAGGATTTTGCTAGTTTCATACTTAATGGCCGGTGCATATTCAGAATACATATTCCAGTTCTGATGAGATCAAGTAAATGTGTTCCATGATGTGTATTATGCAAATAAAAAATACATAACTCATTTAAAAAAAAACCTTATCATGACACTCAATTACAAATCATTCCATTAGCTTTTTAGCACTGCAGCTTTGGGAGGCTTCATCTATATAATTTGCTGTCTTGTACCTTAATGTATTAAATATTTCCTTTTTAAGACAGTAATGTCTGCCAAATGAAACAACAGAGCGTGTTAATTCATGTTTAAAGCAGGCATTCAGTTGTCATATTGCAGAACCACAAATTCAATGCTGAAGACTTCTTTACTACCTGTTATACATTTTAAATGAAAAAACAAACATGCTGTTAAGAGAAAGCAATACTTACTTGAGAAGGATTCTGCAAGCTCTGTTCTGCTAGTCCACAGACTGAAATGATGGAGCCAGATTTAGAAGTAGCTTATTAGGTGTATGCTGCTTCAACAGTTACAGCTTTTCTTTTTTTTTTTTTTTTTTAANTTTCTTTTAATGAAGCCAGCATAGAATGATATGCTGTCCATGTTGCTATGAGAGCATAAACTTGCAGAGCAAAGTCAAGCAATTGCAGAACAACTTACCAAGGGTCATTCCCTATCAACTTGCCAGTGCTTTTCTGTGTAGTCACAAACTTTAACAGCATCAAGGAGGGTCATGATATGTCACAAATGCAGGAAATTACTAGTTAGTCATGTACACTTGAGATTGAAAGTGATCTAGGCAGTATTGTTTGTGAATACAAGTAGAAAACTGGGTAGAGGCAAAATCTTTCAATTAAAACACCCACTGAATTCCCTTAAGAGGGGACAAGGCTCTGATTACAATCAAAATGTTGTACCTGCTATTCTCCTTTGCTCTGGTGGTTGTATACTACTTCTAGAACTCCAACCCTGAGAAAGGAGCGTAGGAACTGCCCCAAAGGGATCACACAAATGTGAAAAACTAAGTGTTTTGTTTTGCCTTTGATATTTTGGGAGAAAAAAATTTAAGCATCAAATTTTGAGCGTACACAAACAATTGCAATTATAAAGGCATGTAGTTATTGTTATAAAATCATCCACATGTGTCTATATATTTAATATATAAAACCATACACACTTTTGGAGTTTCAGTGATGTCACCATTTAAAGTATTCAAATGTTTTTGTTAGAATTCTGCCTGTGTGAAGACCAACACAAATATGTACATCATGGTCCAGTAGTCAATTATATCTGCAATATTGCACTGCAGAGAAGAACCATTCTTTAAATTTAGCCCTGCATTTTGAAACATTCTACTTCAAATTGACTTTTGCCCAAGGATGCTTTTGGATAGGAAGAGATCTCTGCTGTATTTATCAATTAGAAATTACTCTCAGTAGACAGGTTTTGGCTTATCCTGGTTTGGCTTGTCCAAAAGACTGGACCTTTCATCTCTAATGTGAAGACAGAGGTGGACGGTGTTATCACCCATGCTCTGCATCATTAGCTTGCCATCCTGAGGTGGGGAGATGGCCAATGGTTAGGCACACCTCCATGCCTTGACTTGGGGGAAAAAAAAAGGGGTGGGGGCAAAGGGAAGGATAACTGGTTACATTAAGTTATTGCACTGCTGCTGTTGAGTTCCTACATGCATTCCAGACAGAGTGGGGAAGCTCAGGAGCTTCCCCTTACAGTTGTTCCTCATCAGCTGTCAGGAGATTTGGGCTTATTGCTCCCACTGAGATTTGAACATTGAACAATGTGCAAGACCTGAGTGTTCAAAGAGGCAGAACTTCCCAACATCCTACAGGTAAGCTCCTATCAGCAGCACCTTCCTTTCACCAGAAATAACAGACCTTGCTTCTTAAAAGGCAATGGTTAATGCCCCTGAATTCAAAATTCAGCTGAAGAGGCCGAAATCCACCACTCATTGCTTCTCACAGCTGCAAGATACAAACGTAAAGCAGAGGTCTCTAGCTCATGACTCCTGCCATAGGACCTTGTAACCACATCCCTGCTTGTGTTCCCATTTGCTTTAACCACTGGTGGCATGGAAAATATTTGGCTGCTCTTTACTCTGGGTTCTTCTTCAGGCCAGTGAGGCCACTGTATAGCTCTCGAACTAGTTTTTCCATGATAAGATCTGTTGACTAGCAAATTCTTCTGCTCAGGCTCCATTAAATCTTAGGAGCAGAATGGTGAGTTCAAGCCAAATGCAAATGGGCAGTCATTATATCCCAGGACCTCCAAGACATGTACTGGGAAGGGAAGAAGAACTTTGTGTTTCTTATGAGAAATGGCATTTTTCTTCCAGTGAGCTGAAGTGAGAGGAGAGGAAACATTACTTCATTTGCAGGTTTTGCTTTAGCCACCGCCATACTTACAGTTGGGAGATTAGAGGGACAAAATATTGCCCAGCCCTGTGTGTATACCCTTTTTTCCTTTGGCTCTTCCTGGTGTAAAAATGTTTTTTCCAAGGGTTAGGGGTCAATTCCAAACTGGCCCAACAAAATTCCAGTTCCAGTTTCCAAATAAATGTAAGGTAAGGCAGAGAAGCTCCTCATTGAACAAAACTTCTATCTTGTACTACAAAATCAACTCCCTTTTTTTCTGCCTCTTTTTCCATTTTTCCATCTTCTTGGCTCGCTTTCCCTTTTCCACACTCCGCAGTGCTGTACCAAAGAAGGTTCCTTTCACTCCCTCCCTCTCCTTGAGCAGAGCTTTCTCCTGAATCCATTAGCCTATTGTGAATTCCTGTACAGGAAACATGAAGCATTTCGGAATGAATGGCTGGCACAGCCACTGAGCTTGGGGAAAGATACAGAATTTATGATCACTAGCCTGGCTGAGAAAACAGTAATATGATTGATTCTAAGTATATCTTGCAGAACACTGCTATCTAACCACTCATTCTTTCTCATTTTTTTTTCTCCACCTCCCTCTTCTCTCAGTAAAATAATTGCTAACAATAACCTCAGCAACAGAAGGAAAAGAAAGTACAGTCAAGGCTCAACTTTGAATTTCAACAGTAATGTGACTGGAATCTTCAGTCTTGCCCTTTTATGGGATTTGAACTGAATATTTTAAACCTTATTCAAAATAAGAGGAGCAGGTCTTAGAAGGGTGAAAGAATGAATGCCATGAAGCAGTTATTTCTAAAAGTTGGTGCTTCAAAAGGTAAAAGCAAAAGTCCAGGGCAAGATTGATACCACTGTTCAGTTGGTCATTGGTTGTATAACTTAATTTCTTGGTAGCTTTGCGTGGACATCACGTAATTTTTCTTGCACCAAACAGAATAAATATTAATTTCTCCAGTACATTCCAGCTCAACCTGAATGAATAATGGGGATTGCCACAGAAATACTGTTCGGTAACTTCAAGTATTCTCTAAGTGTCTACGAAGAAACAGTACATCTCCTAGTGATCTCGGGTAATACACGTAAAAGCAGTCATGATACTAAAGATTATAGAAGCTTTGGAAAGTTTAGTGCCTATTAGTGGCACTTTCTTTCAGTGTTACCTTCTTTCAGCTTCATGTTTTAAATCCCTATTGTCATAAATACTCTCATCACCTCAAGTCTAGATATAAAATAACCAAAGGTTAGAAGCTAGAAAACTATCCAATGCAAAATAAAGCATTAGTCTTTAACAAAGACAATAGTTTTCTCTCAAACAAGCCACTATGGCGTGTGATAAATTCTTGAGCATTCGGAATTTTTACTAAATTTGTAAGTGTACACACACATATATGTAAATGTAAATACATATGCACATAGTTTGATTTGCAAAGTAATTTATGCTTCCATGGGAAAAAATGAAAAACTCTCTTTTTTCATTTACTTTCTTCAGACCAAGTTATTGCTAAGAGCGAGGTCACAGTAAGAGTACTGATAGCATGTCTGAATGGTATCTTTTGGTTTTAAAAGGAGCCTATTTTGTGGTATTCAAGCACTTCATTTGCCTCCCATTACCATGTGAAGAGCTTGGAAATGTGTCTTTTTAAAATCTTTGCTTTGCTATGCTATAGGAAAAATGTCATGAACACGGTAAAATAGAATGGCCACTTCTGTTTGAATATAGGTTATTTCAGTAAAGTGACCAAACATTATCGTGAATTTAATGTCTTTAGTTGGTCTCACTCATCCTCCCTTCATGGAGTGATGTAAGCAGGGAGTTTGGAGAAGGAAGCTTACTCAGCCCTTGTGTATGGGGAGTATTTTCTATTGCTAAACCACAACATAACAGAATGGGCTTGACAATGGCCTTCAAAATCCTTCCCTGACAGTCCAATGGCAGTTGTGCAAAACTTCACAACCCCCAGTCTTTAACAGGGAGAGAGAAAGAAAGAGGGCATTGTCTTTCCTTTACTAACTCATAACCTACAGAGGAACACTGTCAGGGTGTAGCCAGGGCCAGAGGCTCCCAGGGCCGTGGAGCCACAGGGGCTTCCCCAGGGCTGGCAGGGCAGGGGCCTCACCAGCTAGGGACTTGTGTTTGCCCTGTAGTGCCTGTGTACATCTCTTGGTTGGCCTTGAGGAAAGTCATACGCTCTTGGTGACTGGAGTAACTCATTAGGAGCAGAAGTCTTAGGAAGGACGAGCCCTGCAAATGGTTTACATTGGTGCAGCAGGACTTTTGGACAAACATAAAGTCATCCCTTAAAAATTGAAGATCTGGCTCAAGCTATTTGCTGAATTTGACCTCAGTCTAGAAATAACCTCAGCTGCTCTGAACCTGCATTTCTAAACAAAAAATAAAAATGCTCAGCTTGTATCCTGAAGACCTAAGTTCTACCTTAGCTGGGGGATTATTCTGTCTTTCTAAGTCCTCTGGGATTGTTCAGCAAAATAAATGTGTCTCATCTGGCTGCAGTACTCATCACTCTGTCAAGTGTAATCAAATATGGGGAGAGGAGAGGGGAGATAACCTTGAGAGAGGGGGTGTGCTGCAAATTCAAGCAATATATAGTAAGTTCCTTTTCACGTGTGCACTAATCTTTTCTCCCACCACGTTTATCATTCTCCACACATAGCCTGCTATCTGCACATCAGTCACGCTCAACTTTCAGCAGCCTGGCTATTGCACACCTACGCACAGATTCCCACAGTCTTCATTCATTTCACATTTGTATCAGCATCTAAGCACCTCTATGGAAACCATAGCATACACAGAAAATTAATGTTGTTAATGAGTGTGTTTGTGAGGAGACCTCTCTTTTAATAGGAGATGGTCATTCTGGACACTTGTGGGTTAGATTTTGTGTTCCAGTAAACCTTGCTGCTTTTATTTTAAAAAAAAAAAAGCCCATGCAAATGTCATATGCAATGACGTTTGAGGAACATAAACTTTACTTTTGTCAAAAGAAACACATAGGAATTTGACGGTGTCAAGCTGAGAACATTATTAAAAGTAGGGGATATAATACCACCCTGTTGAAGCTATTGACTCCAGTATAGTTTGGAGCAAAAAATACCTAACCTTGGGTCAGCACCGCTAAGAACATGACCTGTTAGTAATCTCTACCTTTAAATTTCAAGTGTATTTGGATAACTCTGGAAGTAGAGCTACTAAGCTGGAATGCTTTTAGAATTTATGAACTATTTTTGTATCCCATTCTTTTTATCTGTTGCTTTGCGTCTTTATGGATTTTCAACAAGATAGTGTTCTTTATACCATCTGTAACCAGCATTTTTCCAATATGTTGCCAATGCTGCTTCTCTGGTTATTTCTCCTAAAATTGCTTCAAGAAGATGTAGGGAAGGCAAAATAGGAAAATCAGACTCCAGATGCCAAATTGATTTGCAGAAATACATATGCCTGTTAAGGTCTATTTAGCCAGCTTTTTGCTAAGCATACTTGTTGTGCATTGTTAAATTTGACTCAATTGAAAATTAGCCTCTTTTTCAGACTCTTCAAGGTAGAAAAGGGACATTTACAGCCTTATATCATGCTAGCTAATATAAGAAAACAGGCCTTCCAAACCTTCTGTCCTGTTTCTAAAGACAGAGCTACTTCTTAGTACGGCCTTTTTACCATTTTTCTAACTGGTCTTTCCTAATCTTTAGCAAAAGTAGGAACAGAAATGAAATAGTATAGAGTATTATAATGCATTACAGGTAGGAAAGATTACTTGTGATTTAGATATAATATTCTCACTTCCTGGTATGCAGATGTTGATCAGCAACTAGTTCCCAAATAATGTTTGCTTGCTTGAGTAACTGAAGAAAGATTGCTTTAGGGTGCATGTTTTAGCCTGGGACATACTATGGCTATTGTTTTAGAGCCTTACTTTGAACAACTGGATTTTCCCTTAGAAGGGAATATGTAAAACAAACAGATATTTGTAGGGGCTGTAACTCACCAAGATCCCCATGTAACCCTAACCTTGTCCAGAACATAAGCATATCCATCAGCTCTGAAAATTGAAAATTCTGTTTCAGGGCAGGTGTCATCAACATACTGCTAATGGGACATGACATCCCATTCTACCAGGTAGCATGACAGTTGCAGGCTGGCAATAATGGGGGATATTTTCTTTGCTGAAATGTAGTGTCTCTCCTCCGGGAACTGATGGATGGTTTCTGTCAACAAAGAACATCGTACTTACCAGCTAAATGGCAACAGCACAGAATCAGCATTCTTAAGGTAATTCTTATGGGAAAAATAATTTTTTTAACTGTTTATGCCACCTATAATGTAAAACAGCCCATTTTTCTTCTTCTCTCAGTCTTATAAACTGTACTGTAGTTTAAATACCCCACAATATATTTAAATTTCAGATCATGGAATCATATGACTCTTGGATTTCATTCATGAAAAAGGGAAGCTGTGCTTTAGCAGGAATACCTGCTAATTGTTGCATCTGCAAAGATACAGAAGTGAGATACCCCAAAACAAAGATCCAACACATATTTTAAATTGTTATTACTTTGTATCATGTCTGCCTCATAAAACTACACTTTTCATTAGCTGGAAATTATGTTTTGTTCACATTTCAATTTACAGTTTAAAGATGTTTCAGGATACCGTGTAAAAAGCATGGGTTTGACCCCTCAAAAGACATGATCCAGCTCCAAATAGACCTAATGTGTTGGAAAGGGCTGATCTAGACTAAACCAAATCACTCTTGAACACATGTGATTCTACTGAGGAAAAATAATAGTATCTGCTGCAGTAATGATTAAATTCAAAAATGCAAGTTCCATGTGGTCCCCTGTAGGTGCATACATACAAGAGATACTTTTAATAAGCCTTTAATAAGTGTGTGGCAATGAGGAGGCTTGAAATTTCATCATCCAAATAGTAATATTTGGATTAATTTTATATTTTTGATCTTCCCAAAAAGTTAAAGAGGCTTCAGAAATTTAGCCTGAATTTGTGATTAAACTGACAGATATCCCATTTAGGATTGTTACGTAAGAACACTGCCGGATAGCCCTGATGACTTATCAGAAGTCTGCCACATAGTGTGGTGTTTCAGTCTTCCACATGGATTTTAGCAAAGCTGCGCTTTTCACAATAGTCTATATGTCATGTCTTAACTCCTGAAGAATTACTCTGTTACTGCTCTCATCCTCAATGAATTTCCCTGAAGAAATATATTGTTTAAAGAGGCTTTCTTCTGCTAAAATATCTTTTATTTCTGGCAGCTAATAAGACCATCTCTTACTTCTGTGCTGTCAAGGGGATTATAATGAGGTAGGCTGCATTAAAAGATACAGAGTACAAATTCATCATCGTTCTGGCAAAGGTATGCAGATACTGATGATGGATTGTGGTGATAGGTAGTGGACCAACAAAACATCGACTGTCATTACTGCATTATATGTGTTTTTTGCTGTATGGGATGCTTTCTCTTTCCTTCCCTCTTGTGAATTGTAAGGCTTGTATTTGAGTATTCATGTTTATTTTGCTCAACAGAATTGCGAATGAGAGTGTCTCTGAGAGGAGAAAGTTTGTTTCTGGGGGAAGTTGGATTTGCACTCTGATACAGTATGTTGCTCCAGCATTTTGAAAGCTAATAACTTCTACCTGCATTCCTACTACGAAAAATAAAATGAATCTTCTATCGTTATTGTTACAAGGTTGGATAAAATACTATTTTACATGGAATGTAGGATATGTACCTTTGGGGCCTTTTATTCCTGCAGAATGTTTTGTGATTCTTGAGTTTGAAAAAGAGAGATAAGGAGGAATGTGAGGAATAGAAGCATGTCTATGGAGTTCAGAGCAGCCATTTCAGGGCTTCCAGGAATGGCTAAGCATGTTATCTGAGATATAGCAGTTCTTGTAGCACACAGTAGCTAGGCGGACTAGCACTGTATCAAATCCTAGAATTAACAGAAATGGCTGTCTGTTGTAAATGAACTATCTTCAAAATTGCAAAACTTGCCTTAAGTGATATAGTAGGCCACAGGCTGGGAGGCAATCTAGCAGGTAGGAGGAATTGCTTAGAGAGATTAACGTATGTGGAATATAATTTTATATTAAAGAAGAAGGAAAGCAGGAAGGGTGGATTCATGAAGCTAGTGAATTAAGAGAATGAATAAATTCTCATCCAATATAGCATACTTACCATATAGAAATCCTGATGTTTTCAGGGCAATTTGGATGAGCTTGCTTTGCTGATCTGAATGCAAATTTAAGTATTTCAGACATTTATATGACATTAGAGGAAGATAATTTTCAGAAGCACTCAATGCTACTGCCATTGAAAATTCAGTCAAATCCCTGATATTTAAATGTGGTTGTACCCAAGCATCCAGCACTGCATTTTTTTTTTGAGACCCACTAATACACGGATCAAAATGACAGTTGTCTCCTCGTTGCGTTTGCTGCCCTGAGGCATCAACTCTTTTCTCAGGGGACAGTAGATCTCCTTGCTTTAGCAATGTCTTTGGCCTTGGCCTTCTCAGCCTTCCAGGAGGGGTTGCTTATCGGAGAGTTCCTGGGCCACAGTGACCACCCCAGATCCCTTCATCTCACTCCTTCGCTTGCATATCCAATTTGGCCAGTAGTTTTCTGGTAAAATCTATTACCAACTTTTCCAGAGGTGAAAAATACTGCTGTTTGGATATGTATTCAGAGAGGAGAAACAAAAGAAACATGCTGAACGCCTGAAGTCTGGCAGGTCTGAGTTATGCTCCACGAGCCACTGCACGGCAGAGAGTCAGCTCTAGCGGGTCCATGAAGAGCTACTCAAAGACATAGCCCCAACAGGAAACTTTTGGGAAAATTATATATCCCACATGAATGGAGTTATATATCTCATGTGACATCACATGCCACATCAAATTAGACTGTTTAGGAGGAAAGCGAAATACCTTCTTCCCTGTAGCATATTTTCTCCATTTGAAGATATTCAGATCCTATATCCTAGTAACCAATCATGCTAATAACCTTACAATAAAGTATAAGGGCTACGTATGAGGTACTTTATCAAGTCAATTGCTGCAAATGAGGGGATGAAATATTTTCCCAAATGTTGCATAATATTTTGCTATGATTGGATTGTGGTAATAATGTATTTAGAGTTGCCTGTCTAACGTAGGATAAGTAAATGCAGAACCAGGAGAGTCAGAATTTATCAAAAGTACAGAATATCTAGTTAATGCATTTTTATGTAGGTGAAAAGTCCTCATTACATTTTGGCAGAAATGCACTAGTTATAAAAGCTAAAGCACTACTTATCAGAGCAATGTACTGTATTTAATACATGACGTATATGATGTCAGGAAGACAGGTTCCTGTTTTACTCTGACCAAGAATTGTTTAGACTAGATCTACTGTCAAACTGCAACTGGGGAATTTTCATTTTCCCTTTATAGGGCTTTTCCTTTAATTTCAATTTAAGAAGGAGATTACTTTTGTCTGCTGCTTAGCTAGAGCTGCTTATGTGGTACTGTGCTATGTAGCAGTTCCCACGGACTTTCCTGAGGTGCCTACCGTCAGTGACGGATGAAATGATCTCTGTTTAAAAGAAGAGGTGTTTTTCAGTTTATAAAATGGCATGGATTATCATTAATTACTTGAATGCCATCACTGTGCTCAGCATGGTGCAAATATGCACTTTGTATTAAAGAAAGGGGAGCTATAACTTTAACTGTGAAATACTTACTTGAGTTAGCAACTGGCCGTGCATCATGCCTTTTGCCATTTATGGCTGTTCCACTGCTCTGCTCAAGATGGGTTACCCAGTAGCTTCTCAGACAAAACATTTGGCTGACAGTTACAATGCAATGTAGCCTCCTCTTCTGTTCTCGTCACACCTCTTCATAAGCCAAAGTGTTCTGGTCCTTGGAGAGTACTTCTGCGGCCAAGCTTTTTCTCTCCCATGTTAAACATGGTTTAATCACCACATTTTTGCTATTAATACCCCTATTTTGAAATACCTAATTCATTGAACAAATCACAGAGTCTCTTTTTTTTCAGCACATTGTAAAGGTGCATTATACATTAGTCTTAGCAGAAGATAACTTACATCCCTCATATATAACCAAAAAAAATCGTTCTTTTCAAATTTTTCTGGATCACTGCAGCTCATCAATTTTTGGGTCCAAGTCCCACTAAAGTGATGAGCAAAACTACTCGTGGGATTGGGTCTGCAGACTATACTTTTGCAAATCAGGCTGGCCCTATCTATATTCTAGTAAATTAACATCTCTAACTTTGGGGCTAACTGGCACAAAATAACTTTGTCCATAAGGTTGATCTCTCTTTGCCTCCAGAATAGGAAAGTTATTTGCAAATTTCCTACTTGGAATGTCCCTCTGTCCATATTAATTCTTAGACTCTGCCCTAGGAATTTTTTAGGAAAGGGCTAGTTATCTTGAGTTAAAGCTGTGCCAGGCTATAATGTGATTATAAAGGCACAGACAATTGTGTTTCATTGCCAAGAATGTTTCTTTGTACTGTTCACTAACATAGGTCTGGTCTACCAGGAAGTCATTTCTTGTTTATCAAAAAGCCACAGGAGCTCCATTCTGTCACATTTCTATTTCTTCTCCAATGTTCTGCTGTCTAAACTGAGCTAAGTTAACAGCCTTGGTATTACTGCTGTTTTTATTTCATTGAACTATGTTGTTGCACCTATTTTCATTATGTCTGCATCTTGAATAATCCAGTGAGCTCTTTGTCTACTCAAGAGTCACAATCAAATTGTGGTTTGGGGCTGGTTTTAATTTATTTTTACCTAACTGGTTTTACTTAACATCAATGCAACATAATGGTTCAACTCAGTGTTTTCCTGAGTTCTATGCAGAAAGTCCTCCTGGGTAGCTGCTTCTTTTACCAAACCAGTATCTGTCAATTCTATGATGCTGATTTCCCAGGAACAGCACTAATTTCATTTCTTATGATTTCTATTTCTCTTTCCCCCACTTCCCCACCTGTATTTTTACACTTATCTGTTCTGCTCTTTGCATAGAACAAGTACAGTCTAAAATCAGCACGCTCTTCTTTTATTCCTTCATGCATGGATTAAAAATTCTAACTTTAGATACCTCAGCTTGAATATGGTGTCACCACGTATAAATATAATCCATGCCTAGGAATAGGCTAGCGCTAGGATTCATAAGTTTGTCATTGCTGGTGATAAGTAAACCCCCCCAAAACTTAGTCAGAATAATTACTTTTCCAAAGAAAGTGTGCCATAATGTTTATCAAGCTGTCTTTTATGAAACTTTCAGGAATGCTTTCTTGATTTCTTGACTGGGAAAATGTATTATTTTATACACAATGTAGTTTAAGTGTTAAGGAGCTCTAGAACGTATGCTGTGAGCTACACTGTACTCTGTGATAGTAACCTTGCAAGTCCTTACATACCCAAGTGAATAGCCCATAAATAATACCTTTTATTGCATAGACACTTATGAAGATTGGGAGCCAAGTTTGGTGCTCAGTGTGTATTCACAGTCGTTGCACTGGTCATTCAAGAATTTTGGACATCTCAAAAACATGGCATCAACTATGCTAATTAAAACTGGTTTCAGCTATTCTGCCTTCGTTACAATCTTTTGCCAGCAGTGAACATTGTATTTCAAGTTCTTCTCAGTTTCTCATTTTCACTTCAGAAATATTATTTTGGGGGTTGAAACAGAAAGAATGTTTGCTGGAGCAGCTTCTGCTTTTGAAAGGCAAAGGGGGAAGTGGTATCATAGAATAGAATAGCAGAGGTTGGAAAAGACCTCAAAAGATCATCTGGCCCAACCTTTCATGGGAAAGGAAGCCTAGATGAGATTATCTAGCACCCCATCCAATCATGTCTGCCAAACCTCCAATACTGCCATGCCTAGAGTAATTTCACATAAGTAACCTGAAAACAGTTGGATTTTTTTTATTTTTAAGAATACAGTGGTTATTGTTCTAAGTTTTCTCTATTCAGCAATTTGGGTTTATATTTACAGATTTTTTTAAGTGGAAAATGAACTTTTATTCATTACAAGAAAAGCAAAATTTTGTGGGTCTTTGGATAATATTGTCGGAAAAGACATAATCTGTTTAAAGCTTTCAAACTGAAAAAAAAAATCTTGCACCAATGGGTATAAACTAAAACAGTCAAGCCAGTAGAAAATACTTTAAGTTAGCTGGGTGCATTAGACACAGGAGGATGAAACATCAACATCAATGAATGAGGTATTCTAAAGGGAGGCCTCACATTTCTTTAAAAATCTTGAAATACTTAAAATGGTACAATGCTTGTGAGCAGCTCAGGCCGTGTCCTGACATCTTGTCAGGGACAAGTTGTTCTAGTGTTTAGCCACTCTCACAATAAGAAGATTTATTCTTATGTTTAAGGGGACTTTCCTTTATTTCTGCCTGTGCCCATTGCCTCTCATCCTGTCACTGTACCACTGAAAAGAGTCTTCTTAACTCCCCTCCGTCAGATTTTTATACACATGAATAAGATCCCCACCCTGAGCCTGTTCTCCAGGATAAAAAACCCCACCTGACCCAGATACTCTTCATGTGACAGATGCTCCAAACCTTTCATCATTCTCATTGCTCTTCACTGAACTCACTCCAGTAAGTTTCTCTTGTACTGGGGAGCCCAGAACTGGATGCGGTACAGCAGGTATGTCTCACCAGGGCTGAGTAGAGGGGAAGAATTGCTTCCCTCAATCTGTTGGCAATGCTTATCCTAAAGCAGCTGAGGATGCTGTTGACCTTCCTTGTCACAGAGGAACATTGCTGGCTCATGTTCAACTTCTTGTCTATCAGGAACCTCAGGTCCTTCTCAAAAAACCTGCTTTCCAGCTTGTTGACACCCAGCCTGTACCAGAGCATGGGTTATTCCTCCACAGGTGAAGGAATTCCTTCACATTTCCTTCTTTTGAACTTCATTCCTCTCTGCTCATTTCTCCAGTCTGTCAAGGTCTCCCTAAATGGCAGCACAGTCATTTGGTATATCAACACCACTCCCAGTTTGTATCATCTACAGATTTGCTGAGGGTGTACTTGCTACAGTCATCCAAGGTCATTAATGAAAGTGTTGAACAATATTAGCCGTGGTATCCATCCCTGAAGTACAGCTTATCTTTTATTAAAGAAAGAGAGAACCAATGAACTTGTGCATGATAAAATGAGTAGAAAGGCTAAAGGAAGAGGAAGGGAATAATGGAATTTCACCTATTGTGCTTCTAATGTTTCCCTTGCTTAGCTCAGATACCTTGCTATTTCCTATTTTGCCTTCCTCCCTTAAAGATCAAAATCCCGCAAGAGGCATATCCATATGGGCTTCAAGAAGTTGGTGGAGAAGGGGAAACAGTAGAGTTTACATACATGTACTGTATTGACGCGTGGAAGAGCAGTTTCATTTACTGTGGAAAGTCCAAATTGTTTCAATCTCTTTTACTGCTAGTGACCAATAAACCAGGGTGCAGAGGAAAGTTGACCAGATTCAGATAAAGAATGAAGTATCTTGAAATGAATTGTTTCATATCCAGATCCTGACATCATCAAAGTATGTGGTTTGATTTTGGACCACTTTTAGAGAACAGTTCTAATCAATTAATATAGTTAGTTCATGCATTATACTGAAATTAAATGAGAGGAACAGAGATGCTGACCACAAGTCAAAGTTGAAGGTACTTATTTGTCATTTAATAAAATAAACGAATGGTTTTCTAGCACATCTTCTGAACTTTTAAGAAAGGTCACTCACTCAATGCAAGGGAAATTGTCTTTCAATCAAGTCCTCTCCCCGCTACGGTTTGATTTATGCCTTATCATTGCAAGTATCATCTGAAAATGAAAAAATAACATAATGCCATAAAGGTGTTATTGGAAAACAGAAAATAACATCACTTCCATTATTGCTGACATGAAACCAAACTGATCTGTGAATAAAAGCATTACAGCTGATCAAAAGCTCCCATTTTGTTGTTGCTACCAAAGACATGTCTCAAAATAGCATCTCTCTTTGTGGTTACTTTATTTCCAGTGTTGTTCTTGCAGAAAGTCTTTCCTGATTCTGGGAAAAATTAAGGCTCATTATTGGCCTAATACAAGCTCACAGTTGTGGAGTTGCTTTTGGCAACGAGATAAGAACTGAAGGGATTTGAAAGGCATTTCCCATGTGGTTGAGATGCCCTTCCAAGACTTAGAAGGCAGAATAGAGAAGGAAGAGATAAGATAGAGTGAGAAAGAAATAAAAGATGCAACTGTGTAAATTAAAGGTGCCTTGGTAGATAAGGTGGCCTTTAGAATGGGTACGTGCCTTCCACTACTTACTGTGTGAGCTTGGGAGAACTAGTCAGTCTTTAGTACCTCAGTTGTCCATTTACAAATGTGTAATTACCTCTCAAGAACAAAACCATGCCAGATAGTGGAATGCCCAGGAACTACAGAGAAGAGGAGTTGTAAGACCCCATGGGACATGAGGTGGAAGCGTTATGATACGCTGAGAACAGACAACCAGGAAGATGCTGAGAGATGTTCAGTATGAGGGAAATGAAACCCAAACACATGTATATACTCTGCTGCAGTTTGTACGCATTGCACAAATTGCTTGGTAAGATGCACCCAAACAGATTCGCTTTTACAACTTAGAAAACAGGAATATCCGGGGTTAAAAATGATGAACCTGAAATAGCCCATTTTCAGAGCTGTCTGGTTTTTAATTTCTTTATTAAAGAAGGCAGATTAGAAAGAAACGTTCCAGAGCATTTGAAGAAAATACACTGTTTTGAAGTTAGCCATTTATTCAACCTTGTACCTGGACAGTATGGTATCTGCCTTAATAATATATTCTGTAGAAAGACTGAAAATGCATTCTCAGAACAAACTGCAGCAGAGAAAACTTCACTGCATAATTACTAAAACATGCTCAGGCTTCATTCCCCAAAGCACCTCTGTCAATCAGGTGGTGTCTTCCGGTGACTCTCAAGCATGTTGACTGAATATAATGAATAGTTTAATCACTGTTTGAGATGTACACTCAGTCACTAACGCATTATTATACACTAATGCATTTTATTGAAGGTTACTATTCATGGAGCAAGACACAGGTCTTGGTTGAAGTCTACTACTTCAATCTCAAAGAATTTTTCCTTCTAAAATGTGGGATATTATGATTGTTCGTTCATATTAAGCTAAGAAAAAAAACTTGCCTGTGAGCTTTCTCTCCATGGGATCATTACTAATTCTGTTTTATGGATGACACAAAATCCCTGGTTCATCTTTATAGAGTGTCTTGTAATCTGTGGCTCCAAAATAGTATTCAGTGATAACATGATTATCAATGTCAGATCTCCAAGCAGGTTATTGTAAGACAGTTTGGGTATCCTATGAATTGCGTGATCCTGCCGTTTTTCTCTGAAATGCAACGCAGAATAAAGGTGCCGGATGAGAGGCATACATATGGCTTCCTGAACAACAGTGAAATACTAACAATATGGTAAAACTCCTTTGTTTTGTGGCTTTGGAAGAAAAAAAAGGAGCCTGCCATGATTAAAATCACTGTCAAAGACACAACTTGTCTTTCTCCCAGTATTTATTCAGCACACATTTTCAGTGTATTTGGGAATATGATTATTCACTGATGAGCAAGACTGGCTATATACTGAGAAACAGATGACTGACACCTAGCTTCAAACATGGATAATTCTTATACCTACTGAGCTGCTTGTAGAAAAGTTGACAGGGAAACTGACATGGTGCTGATGTCTACGCAGTGACAGCAGGAGATAAGAGACTATGATATAGTGAAGTTGACTTCTGAACTGAAACTTGTTGGAATTAGGGCAGCATTTAAAAATCTTACATGCCTGGATTGGAACTTGACGAATCAAAAAGTATTGAAAACACTTTTGCGTACATGTTATATGCATGTATGACAAGATTGTTTGTCTTTTTACTGGATGTCTTCCTTTTTAAGATGACTAACAGGAGTAAAGTACAGGAAATAACTATGGTAATGGAAGGAAAAGATAATTTTCTGTACCGTCTATCCCTACATTTTATGGAGTTTTCTTGTTTACTAATACAGAGGCATTTGAGAGTAGGGTCTTGTTTGCTGTGGTCTTAATTTTAACCATCAGAGTAACCTAAACGGAAACATTATGTTTGGATTGTATATATTAAATTATAACAAGGGAAGAACTAATTTAATAGATTATTTAGGCAGAGACTGTTTGCTAGTTCTTTACAAGATTTTGCCAAAAGCAGCTCAACATGCTGTCTGCTTGCATCTAGAAATTGCCATGCTTTACTTTTACAGAATAAAAAGATAAGTGGGAATCTGAGCTTTTACATAACCCCTAAGATCACAAGGTACAAGTAGTACCTTACACAGAATAAGAGTGGATCTGGCCGCTCAGATATCGAATTCAGTGTTGAAACTATGATATTTGCGGTTCTGTCTTGTGGGCAACATATTGTTGACTCAGAGATAAAAAGGAAGCTGTGTTCTGTCCTGAGCATAAAAACCGAGTCTGTACACATGAGGGTGGAACTATTTCTGTTTTTCATGGATTGACACAGAATGGCATTTGTAGTAGCTCTTTGCTATAGTGACTACTAGAAGGTGGAAGGTTTAGGAAGGAATTTTTCCATTATAACCTATCCTGGCACTGGAAAAACATCCTTGCAGAAATAACAATGATGTGCTGAAGACAGAGCCTCTTTCTGTGTTGGGCTTTGTGTCACTACTGTGAATGGCTTATATTTAATGTTCTTAAAGACATTTCTTTGACTTAACTGGGCCTTAGTAGTACTGGACATAGGTAGTGTGGGTTTGTGACATTGCTCTCCATTTCCTTGGAATGCAATCATCAAAGATGCTAAACTTATGTTGCAGGGCTAAGTTTTGATTCCTTGTTCTTGCTAATAAAATTTAAAAAATACTTTCTGGCAACGTTTTATGCAGTGATATGTCTGAGGCTACAGAGAGGTCCAAGCTCTAACTTTCATGGGAAAGGCCTTCCATAGGTAAAGCCAGTGGCTATAGCCTACAGCAAAAGCAGACTCTTCTGCTTCCCCCCTTGCCCCAAACCTCTTCCTTCAAAAATTACAGGGGGGAAAGGGGGTGAGAATGAAAAGGGTCAATGTGTAGGCCTGAATCACACTTATGTTGTTTTATTAGTTTCAGGAGGCCATTCCGCTTAAAGAGGAAAGAAAGCATTTCAAATGGAGAAAAATTTGTAATTCTAATAACATGTAAAGTCTAGTGTAACTAATTAACGCCTTATTGTGCCTGGGCTGAATGGTCAACTTAAAGTTAAGCAGAAGATTAGGAGCTATTGAAATGCAAACGTTCCATCCTGCAATAGGAAAGAAGAAGGTAGGAGACATTCCCAGATGCCAGCAGACTTACCAAGAAACACCCCTTCAGATCTCTGTGCTGGGGGACTGTTGGTCTTCAATGTTCTGTGCATGCCTCAGAGCTAAAGCAGTGAAAGCCAGCCTTTAGCTAAAGTGAGGAGGATCATCCCCCCCGAGAACTGGTACTGCAGAAGGGAGAGGCACTCGAGAAGGGACTGGGCAACCAGCAGCATGAAGGCAGCTCACCACAAGATCAGTGGCAGCCTCGGTTAAGCTTTGTTGACAGGCAAGACCTGACAGCCCTCAACCCTGAAGTAGTCAGTGCCCAAGATTAAAAGCAACCAGCTGGCCTCAGCAGAGGTGAAGACTGTAAAATAGCATTGATTACACTGGAGAACTTGGTAGTGCTCCCCTAGTTATCTACTGCGCTGGGGCTTTGCTGTCTTCTTTAATAAGATATTGTGAGGGCAATTGATTCATGTTTGCAAATGATGAAAATGAGCTCATTAAACACCAGGTTTAACTTTCTTAGATTGATTGAGAGGCTCAGGACAAAGTTTTATTGCAGCCGTTTAAATCTGAGCCTGGCCTTTGTTGCTGCTAGTCCAGACTTGTCAGAAGAGTTACAGCTGCCCGTGTTTATCCTAATCAGACAGTTGTGGCTCTGCAGCTTGCTCGTAGGTTGGTATAACAAGCAATTCAAAACTCTAAGACCTCTTAGGCTGGGTCAAAAGACTTACAAAATGAAAAGTAAAACAGTGTTATTTTATTTAACACAGGTGTGTTATTGAAATGTTTTGTTTATAGGCACATAGGAATGGAAGGGGAGGAGTAGATTTATAGGAATATTAAAAGAGGAATTGCTCTGTCAATCCTTTTCCCTATTAACTGTCCTAGCAATTAGGTTTTAAGGCTTGAGGAAGCTTGAGGCTATCTTTCTTCTTATCTGAGTTGTCCAGGCTTCTCTGAGAGAAGTGCCCTAACAACCATATTAGTAAAGCTTTAGAATTTGGTTGCCCTCAGTCCTTCCTGTTAATGCTGCTCTCAGTTGAGGATGAAACCCACCTTTTGCAGTACATAGATTGATGGTTAACAATATCAGAGTTCTGAGGTGGATCTACAGCTCTACTGTTGCAAAGAGTAGTGCTGAGATTTTCTTAAGAAAATAAAAATGCATCTCTAGCCTGGTGATTTGAACTTTCACCAGGGGAACAAAAGATTTCGCTTTCTGTTGCTGATTACAAAAGCAAGCAAACATTTTTTAGAAGTGGAAAAACACCAAAAAGAAGGATTGCAGACATATCCCCAAATAACTGCTGATAAGAAAGCTGGTAGTTGGGAGATGTGGGTTCATCACCCCTTATCACCAAAAGGGACTGTGTGTCCCATGCCCCACCTGAGATGCAAAGGAAGGGGACAGCTGCTCTTTCTTCCTCTGGGGATGCTGGCCATCAGTAGAACTGATGTGTCTAATTTGAACCAAATTAGAATATTTCCAGGGTAACTGCATTGTTAGTTGATTACGCTGTTTTCCATAAACAAATACATTAAGTGCCTCAGACTGCAAACAGTGCTATCCCTAGTGCTATCAACTCGCCCTGGAGAGTGTGTGTTTGACATGAAGAGTCTCATTTGTTTATCTTGGAGATGAGGAAGCTGTACCAGTGAATTGGATGCTGGAAGAAGAAGAATGCCTGTTCTTTATCCCACCCTCAGTAAAGAGGTAAGAGGGCTGACAGAATGGCGATGGAGATGCAGCTTGTGGGTCAGGCTGCAAGAAGCAGCTGTAATCAGGATGCGCTAACTATTCCAGCCAGGGGTTCTTGGTTGTGCAGCCATTTTAGCTGGCTGAGGAGAAGAGCTGCTAGCCTTCCTCACAGACTGGACGGGGAATCTGCATTTCACAGTTTGCAGCTGGCATGCTCTGTGCTGGCTAACCCACTGCTGCTTTCCCTTGGCTCAGAACTGGGAGGAGGCAGCTGGTGCTGTGACTTGACTGGATCCGTGGAAGTTTCTGCAAATATGAATTTATACACAAATCAATTATAAAACCTGTATGTGCAATGTATTATTTGCTGGCTAGCAAAGTATAAGAGCCGTTGCTCTGAATTCTTATGTTTCCAACATAACATTTCTTCAACTACTAAATTAAAACCATATCACTGGTATATGAGTGTTGTTCTAATCAGCTATTTAAAGGTTTTGGTTATTCATTGCTCCCCAGTAGAGGGGGTCATTAAAACCTTGACACTCTAGTGTTTAATTAACTTACGTTTTCTTATTCATTTAAGGCCATGTATTTCAGCACTAGCAGCAAGTGATAGGTTTGCCTTTACACAATATCATTAGAGAATAAATTGCACTATGTACTTTCCTCAGTCCTAATAGTCTGGAATCTTTGAGCTGAATTAACTTGACTGTAATTGCAGTGCTGTGGCAGAGGCATTATGAAAAACAGAAGATGTTTTATATAGGCACTTATTTTGAAGAAATATTCTGGTTATTTATATATAATTTTAAGGCCGAAAAATGGTGGTGGCCCAATATAGCTTTTAATCTGATGTACGGTAGCCTAAACAAAATCTGCTTAAAAACTAGAATTGTTTGGCTGGAAATCTTCATGGGCAGAGCTGGTTCACTGGCTCTTCTGGAAGTTAATCAAGCTCTCAGCTCTTTGTAATGAGAAGATAAGATTAAAGTTTGGCTAAATGTTAAATACTAGTTATTAGAGTTAATCTTGGGAAAGAAAACATTCCTAAGAACAAACTTTAATTAAAAAATAATTCTGGTAAACTTGCAAAATATCGATAGTGCCTCTAAGCTCTTGAACTGTGTTTTTAAATTTGGTAGCAGTGCCTTTTGTGTCAGAATGTGTGTTTTTCAGTGCCTGAAATACTGCAGAAATTTAGCCAAGGTACAAGTCTTAAAGTAATTGAAGTTTGCACAAGCTCAAGAGAGACTTCAGTTTTATTGGCTAATATGTCCAAATATTCCATCATGATTGAACATAGTCAGGCTCAGGCTACAGAAATAATGTGAACTTGATTTGTAATAGCTGTTTTGGACCAGGATAAACATGGACATTAAAGCATGGAGCAGGGAAGCTGTCTGTCTTTTTCTCCTCTTCTGTGACATCTGTGCCCACATCTGGTGAAAGAGGGGGAGGAAGAATACCTGATGCAAAGGCAGAGAGAACAAAAGCTGCACTGCAAAATGGAAAGATGGAGAAAAAGAGTCTGATGAAAGTGGGATGATGAAGAAATTAAGTGAAATGGGAGTTAATTGAAGTGGAAAAGAAATTAACTGAAAATGAAGAAGCAGAGAGGCAGTGATTGCATAGAGAGAAAGAATTAAGGACATGGACGCGGCTAAGGATAGTTAAAGAAGTGTAGTTTACACATGGAGATGGTGGGGGGTGGTATAACTGCTTGCAAAAGAAGGCTGATGTAGGGAAGAGAATCTTGAAGAAAGAATATCGAGTATTTTGCAAGTCTAAGTAGAAGACAAAGGTAGTCTAAAGTAAAATGCGCCTGTTTATTCTACCATGTCCCATATGAGATATCAGAACTTGAAGAATGTTTAGAATTAGATAACCGTCTAGGTTTAGAGTTCGTTGGTTTCAGCCACATCTGCAAGCACTCAAATACACCTGTAAATTCAATCTTACGGTGTCCAGTTGGGTAGTCAGAAAATGAGGCATGTAGTGTGGCAGAGGTTCTATGAAACAACTGCTTTATGACACAGGCTTTAATGATATGATCACACATATTTATACCAGGGAACATCATTCTGACAGTACAGGCAATTTCTGATACTTTCTGCTGGACTTTGTAGCTTTGGTGTTCATGTAGGCATGTGCAAATATGTTTATTTCTTGCGTCAGAACCTTTTAACAACCAGTGTGGTTAAGTTAATCTGCCTTGTAATATAGTTGCACTGTGAATATGAATTATTATAATGGTGATTACTCCTGAGCTGTGCTTGAATTAACGTCACCTATTTACTTGGCTACCTTATGATCTCCAGTACAGCATGAGCATCTCTGTGCTTCCTGCTAGATGGGTAGGAAAGGACTATATCCACAATATATAGCCAAAGATGTAAATTCTGGGTCTCGTGTCACAAGCTGCCTCTTGGGGAAGCCTTCCTCTCCTCTACAGTAATATCCACAGAAGGGGCCAGGCTCTTCCTTTAAATACACAATTGCATCCTGGTATGCGCAGGAGTTGCAGGACGAGAGATCTCAGCTCGCCAGCAAGAAGGGACTCAATTTCCCTCTGCCTGAGCAAAGGTGAGGCATCCCTGACAGCCTCTCACAGGCACGGAGGAGGAGATAAGAGACTTTCTCTAATCAAGCCTTGATGCTAGTGCTTCTATTTTTGAAACAGGCTTATTCCAGTCCTTGAGCTTAAATCAAAACAAAGCTGGGGTCCTGTGAAGCTAAATGGATTATATTGTCACAACCTCCTGTTCTAGCAGCATAACTCCTTGAATAGTTTTTCATTATTTGATCTGAGATAAAGACATCAGCTTATTACTCCTGTGTAGCAGTTCTCCATGTCTGTAACTTCAATCTTTAACATTTCCAAAGGGCACTTGAACCACTTGGTTTGCAATAACTTTTTTTTATCTAGACTCTTAAAGATAAGATTTTTATTTTTCCCTGAGAACAGTACAACATCATAGTTCCAGAAGCTAACAATCACTAAAGGCTTTAACCACATTTATCCTTTGGAACATTAGTTGTTTCTTTCTCAGTATCTCAGATTTCTCATTGACACTTCTGGGTCATGTTAAACTGATTTTTTTAACCTGCAGCTTTTTTCCAAGCTTTCTCTTATCATTTTGAAACTCCTATAATTAAAGGAAGTCCTGATTCTTTGTCCAATATTTTCTCCAGCATTATCATTTGGATTTGTAAAATCCCAGTGAGCAAGTTAAACATTACAGTTAGTGCAGCAGAAAAAATGGCTGGTTTTGTGTCAGTTGATCTTCTTCCCTACGCTGCCCTGAGAAACAATCCACGTGACTTTCATAAAACTATATTGTGGTCAAAATTATCTGCATTCTTTTTTGCTAGCTGTTGGGCAACTTCAATTGATTAAATTCAGTTGTTTGTGTCTGAGCTTTATTCTTCTATTCTGGGCTCTGCTGATCAATATAGCCTATGCTGAACATGTTCAAAATGGTTCAGACTTGCTCAATGTGTTTTTGACAAAGTGTCAGATTATATTGTTATAGCGTCAGATCTGCTTGGTAGAGTACCATGGGATGAAGCCCTGGAGGGAAGAGGGGCCCATGAAAGCTGGTTAATATTCAAGGATCGTCTCCTCCAAGCTCAGGAGCAATGCATCCCAACAAAGAGGAAGTCGGGCAAAAATGGCAGGAGTCTTTTTTGGCCAGGGAGTTCTTGGACAAACTCAAACATAAAAAGAAAGCCTATAGAGCATGGAAGCAAAGACAGGTAGCCTAGGAGGAACACAGAGAAACTGTCCGAGCAGCCAGGGATCAGGTTAGAAAAGCTAAAGCACAGACAGAATCAAAGCTAGCCAGTGACGTCAAAGGGAACAAGAAGGGCTTCTACAGGTACAGCAGTCATGAAAGGAAGACTAGGGAAAATGTGGGCCCTATCTGGAAGGAAACAGGAGACCTGGTTACCCAGGATATGGAGAAGACTGAGGTACTCAAAGACTTTTTTGCCTCAGCCTTCACTGGCAAGTGATCTAGCCACACTGCCCAAGTCACAGAAGGCAAAGACAGGGACTGAGAGAATGAAGAACCACGTACTGTAGGAGAAGATCAGGTTGGAGACCATCTGAGGAACCTAAAGGTACACAAATCCATGGGACCTTATCAGATGCATCCACAGGTCCTGAGGGGATTGGCAGATGAAGTTGCTAAGCCACTATCCATCACATTTGAGAAGTTGTGGCAGTGCAGTGAAATTCCCACTGCCTGGAAAAGGGGAAACATAAGCTCCATTTCTAAAAAGGGGAAAAAGAGAGACCTGGGGAACTACAGGCTGGTCAGTCTCACCTCTGTGCCTGGCAAGATCATGGAGCAGATCCTCCTGCAAACTCTGCTAGGGCACATGGAAAATAAGGAGGTGTTTGGTGACAACCAACGTGGCTTCACTAAGGGCAAATCATGTCTGGAAAATCTGGAAGCATTCTACAATGGGGTTTCAAGGTTCATGGATAAAGGAAGAGCAACTGACATCATCTAACTGGACTTGTGCAAAGCATTTGACACTGTCCCGCATGACATCCTTGTCTCTAAATTGGAGAGACATGGATTTGATGGATGGACCACTCCATGGATAAGGAATTGGCTGGATGGCTGCACTCAAAGAATTGTGGTCAACGGCTCCATGTCCAAGCGGAGGCCAGTGAAGAGTGGCGTTCCTCAGGGATCCATACTGGAATGAGCACTGTTTAACACTGTTTAACATCTTTGTTGGCAATATGGACAGTGGGACTGAGCGCACCC
>RSEF01000005.1:53280947-53303380 GCA_003993805.1 Himantopus leucocephalus | reverse complement strand
GGAGGTGTCCCTGCCCATGGCAGTAGGGTTGGAACTAGATGACCTTCAAAGATCCCTTCCAACGCAAACCATTCTATGATTTAAAGAACAACAACAAAAAAAGAGAGAGAGAGAGTGCGCAGTTTTTTTATTTCAATCTCTTCATTTGCATTTTGGGCTGTATAATTAATTCTAGCCCATGATTTGGATTTTGCTTTATCAGAGTTTATCAACAAACACTCTGGCTCTTTGTTGTGGTATTTGATTCCAGTTGTCAGAAAATCAGCCGGGTTCCTTCTTTTCTCCTTTTCTGTGTAGTCACCAGAATAGAGTGGTTTAGAAATCTTTCCACAGAGAGAATGACATTTTTTTCCCTTACCTATTTTTTTTTCTCAGAAATGCTTATGCATGATATAAGGTAAGAAGGAAACAAGAGTTCAGGGTTTTGGGGTTTTGTTTTGTTTTGGGTGGAGTTTTTCTGTCAACTCTCTCAATAAACCAACTTATGTTAGTACTTGTGACTTTCATTTTGCTTTTTCTACGCTAACAACAGGAGCAGTGATTCCCACCGGCAAGATGTATCACTTATTTTTGTATCAAAGCTGGCTGACACAGGAAGAATCCTATGTTCTGGCATCACTAGGGAGGCATCCATAACTTTGTTTCCAACTCTTCCCAGATCAAGTCTGACATTTTTATAGGTGTTAAGTGTACTAACCATGTCTTAAGCATCAATCTTTTTTTGTCGTATATAACTGTGATGCTCTTGCATCTTGACTAGGGCCTTTACTACCTCTGTCTGACCATTTCCCTGCAACCCTTCCCTGCAGTTTTCTGAAAAATCTGCTGTGGTGAGCGATAGGAATAATTCCTGATCTCTGAATTACCTTTGCATTCTTTTGTCCTGTTATATAACTGTTAAAGATGGTTGTAAATATAGAGAGATACTTTCTGTCTATCCTTAAAAACACTTTATATCTCAGTACATTTTTGAAGCCAGTAAATATATACTTGCCATTGATGTCAGAAAACTGCGACACAAATTAACAGACACATTCTCTAGTTGTATAAGGCTTTGCTGAGGAGTTGAGAATCGGGCATTGGTTTCCACCACCCTGTGCATTAGCTACAAGTAAGGGGGATCACGAAAAGTGAAGTGGGAAAGGTGCTAGGGTTTTACGTTAGGCTTCAGCAGTGCTGTAGGTAGCTGATGGAGAATGCCGTAAGCTGAAAGGTTCTGTCTTTATTCAAATAGTATCCATTGCATATATGTGACTCAGACTCCTACTTACTGTTAAAAAAGACACTTTAAATACAAATTAAGATGCTCCTTCTACCCTTCCTTCTTTCCTCCCTGAAAATAAGTTTCTAAACCTTTAGAGTTCCTCGAAGTATTCATTGGCAGTATGCTGCTATGAGTTTAAACATCTCCAAAATTGCACACCTTTCTCACATAGGAAGGGTGAGTACAAACTGACTCAATCAGCTACCAGTTGGGCTTTATTTTTAAAACTGAGTGTGATATCTACCAGATTTATGGTACAAATGTTCACACACAAATCTGTCTCAGATTAGTAGTGTCTTTAGCCTTTCAAAATCTATATGCTGTCATTACAAAATCTTTTGAAGGAAAAAAGCTTATTGCTCCCCAAAATGGCCAAAATGTATTTGTCTTGTATTAATATTCATGATGCTTTCCAGAACAAATGTGAAAATTGTTTTCTTTATGGTATTTAAAGGAGTGTGATTATCTCAGGAATGATTCACAAACATATGAAGTTTTTTCTTTTGCCAAGCAAAGCTAATACGCCTCTGTCAGAATTTTAATCCTCTTGCACCCTCTGTTTTTTTATAATAAATGATGTTACATATTGTACACATTTTACAAAATGACAGAATCACTGAATAGGAAAATTAGCTCCAGTGCCTAGCACAAATAACATTTAAATGTTTATATCTGTGGGATAGTTAAGGACTTTCAAGCTAGTGCTCCAAGATGTGAGGGACTCTAACTTGATTTTGGTTGTGGAGGAATAAAAGGTATCTCCCTTGCTGTCTTCCCTGAAGCTGCATGTCGAAGTGTTTTGTTAGACATGTTGGCCCTTGCATAGAAATCAAGTCAGCAAATTCATTCTGGCAAGGGGTTGCCAGAGCAAGCCCCTTGCTGGTGGGAAAGGATGGCATGTGTCTCTCAGAAAGGTGAAGCAAGACTGTTCCTGCCATCTGGATGGGCCTGTTACCCAGTCCCACAAAGAGAAGGGACCAGCGCTTCAGAAAGACAATATGGTGCCTTCATGTGATGGTGTCTGTGCTCAGCCTTTTCCTCAGGTACTGCTTGACAGGGGCAATCGGTCCCTTTGTTGCACCTTTCATCGCTGATTTGCACTACTCTGGTGGCACCTGTCCAGAAGACCAATTGCTGTCAGAGGAGCTCTTGTGGCTACCAGGCTTTGGCTGTGGCCACACTGTGTGCCAGAGCAGCTCACCAGGCTAAGCAGTTTGCAGAGCTGGATGTCACAGATCGCAGCTCTGCGAGGCCAGTTCTGCCACCTTCTCTCGGTGCCATCGGAGAGGCACTGGCCTCACGCACTACAGAGCTAGGCACCCTCTGTCTCTCATTTGCTGGCCATTGCTGACATTTTCATCTCATTAGATAAAGAAGGGCATTGATTAGGGGCACGAGAGTCCAACCCCTCATGTCAATTTGAATTCTTGTCCCAGTGACACCTGGAAAGCCTCTGGTTTGGAGTATGCCAGGAGGAAAATCTGGGTTATTTTGGACAGAGGAAATGCAGAGCATTGCAAAAAAAAAGCAGTGTGTTGAGAACACTTTGGCAGCATCCTTTCCTTCTTATTACAATCAGGGTAAATTTTCACTTGATTGGAGCCGTAGCAAAATGCCACAAGCAAGGGACCAGCACAAACAGCTTGGATTCGGGTTCCATTATCCTGAGTACCACACATGAGAGACATGCTAAGGATTCATTGGAGGGGGGCCTTTAAAATCACAGTGGGAATTTTGTCTGAATGAGAGCTGTGGAAAGCTTCAATAGTGGGCCAGGATACAGGAATGTAAATAAGTCCCTAGACTGAGAAGGAAGCCTGTGCCTGTCAGACACTAAAATAACAGTTGCTTAGAGCCAACTGAGCCTCTATTTATGATATAAAGATTAATAATCTGAGTGGCAACCAAAGGTGAAGTGATTCAGAAATCTAGTTTTCAATTTTTAGAAATATGGAACAGGCTGGTTTTTATAGCAGCAGATGTAAGAGGGGAGGAGGAAGGGGCAGGGCTGTGAAGGAAGCTGCAAGATGTTTTTTTAGACTGTATGAAAAGCATTTGGCTGTGAACCAAAGAAAGGCATTTAAATTCTTTCCCCCCCTGAAGATAATCAGGGATCTATAGAATCAAAACCCATGAAAGGACAGTTCGTATGGCATGAGGTCAAAAGCAGTTATGTGAATGTGCTAAATAAGCATTCTTTTGTAGCCCATCTGTAAGGAGATATGGCCAATCGCTCTGTAGTTTCTCATCAGTACTGGCAGGTACTGTGCTATGAGAAAGGAGGGAATGAAGCAGCACGAAGATAAAGTGACAGTGGTCAGCTGAAGGTCTTGTTTCTTTAGTCCTAATTTAGGACTATTTCAGAGTTTATGGAGTCAAATCACCAACAAAGATGTACATTATTCAGAGGGACAATGAGACTCTTGTGGTGCTCGGAGATCCTGCTGGATGTTGCAGTTGCTCAAGTTATCGCTAATCCAAATGTGGTCATGACCAGTCAGGGTTTCTTTTTCTTTACGAGCCTCCCTTTAACCCCTTATTCCTGTAGAAACCTGTAGGAAGGAGATTCCTTATCCCATGGGACAGCTCATTAAGGGAACTGCTTTGGGCTTGATCTTAACTAGGGGGCAATGGCCGTGCTGGATGGCTGAGCAGTGCCAAAAGAATTTGATCATGTTGTGTTTGGAAATGCATGCTCTAGCATCAGCATGAGAGATGTGTTCCTTGCTAGATCAAGCACAGAGAAAAATTTACAAATGGGTTTTAAAGAGTTTTAAATTTTTCAGTCCATGTTTTCAGTCACAATCTTCAGGTTTATGTACACGTGTTCACACGTACGCCCCTGTTTACTGGGGTAAAGAATCCTTTCAACACACATTCAAAACTTCTCATTTTCAGTCTTATTCTGAAAGAAATTTATAAAATGGTCAAATAGTGCTGACTCACTCTGGCTAATGGTAGTTTGGCACTGGCATTGGTAAAAGGTGTGATTTCCAACTCCAGTGGAAGGTGCACACGCAGAAATTCAGCCTTAGATGAGATCTGAGTGCAAGCCAACTTCAGAAGACCTAAACTCAGTCTGCAAGATTGAAGCTGCAGCTGACAAATTCTTTTCCCATAGTCTGTCTTTGTGATGGTTCTCACTAAATTTAGAGAGACCTTATTTTTAATCACTGAATTGTTGTTTTCTAAGTAAATGCTGTGTATAAGAACTGTTCCACAACAGAATTTGAGAAATTCAGGGTTTTGACAACTTCTAGCACCTTATGGAAATATGTCACTGCATGTCAACTTTGTTTCTCAAAAGCAATGTGGAGTTTCTTGCTTTTTTCAAAAAGCACCAGGGATCTGATCAAGCATTCAGGTATCTTTTTCATAGTGCTCAGTGCTGAAAACTGTGGGGTGGAGGCACTGTGTGCAGCAAGTTGGTTTCAGTACTCAGCACAAATTATGGATTGCATCTAGATTTTTTGAAAAGGTGATAGAAAGCCAAAGAGGTGACGGGATATACAGCATGTAAAAGGTTCTTCTCCAATAACTTTAGTTGTCCTTAACACGATAAAATCTGTATACAGCTGTAAAAGTTGACCGGTCACTAATTCCCTACCTACTCATGCAAACAGTTTTTCCCATCTTTCCTCTTTCCGCCAGATGCTTCAGATGTGGATAACAGGGGGAGAAAAATGAGCTATGAAGGTCATCCAATGTAGACTATTCCCAGACACAGTTCTAGGCTCAATTCCATTAAAGCCAGGGCTGCAAAATGGCACTGGTTCAGATTTCCAGTGCTCAGCAGTCAAAGCTGTGGCCAGATGTAGTACACTCAGCATCCCTGGGCTTCCAGCTGCAACATTCATGGCTGCATTTCTCAAAAGCTTTTTTATTTATTAATTTATGCCTTTTCTTAAAATATTAACTATATCCTTACCCCCGCCCCTTTTTTTTTATTCTTACAAAGAGATCTAAAAATGTGTTTGCCAGCCAGATGATCTGCAAATGACCCAAGCAGGCAAATACTGGTTCTCTAACTTGCAGAAAAACGTGGCAAGAAGCTTCTGTTATTCAGGGAATGTGAGTCTTTCTTTTCCAGTTGATTGATTTCCATTTTGAACATCATACAATTGTGATTTCTTGGGGGCTTTTTCCCACTCTGGTCATTTTATTGCTTATTCAAACAAGTAAATATAATATTTTTTTCTAATGTGTCATGTATGAGCATACTGTTCTTGCCACTCTTGATCACCGTATTCCTATTCTGCTCTGAAGCAGTCAATTAAAATAATTATAAAGAAACCGACTTGGAAGAACTCGTGAGCTTTTTTTTTTTGAATAAATGAGAAGTTTAAGTGAATTAGTGCTATACATAGTCTCTGGTCCCAAGGGGCATTCAAAGGGAGAGCGAGTGCATAAATTCTACTTAGAAGAAGGTTGCTCAGAATCAGATAACATGCAGATTAGAGATTTTAAATGGAAAGCTCTACCAAGGGTACTGCTCTGTAGTTCTGCCAATAAAAGCCCTAATAGGTCCTGGGGAAATTGTAGCTTATTTATGAGTAGAAGTAGCATGGAGAAGGGTGCATAGATGGGAGAACACAGGTTTTGTTTATTTCCTCAGCCTTTTTTCCCTGTTTATTTCCTCAGCCTTTATTTTATTTATTTCCTCATAATAAATATTTTAGACACAGGCAAAAATTTGGGGGGCAGGAGGTAGATTCCTCTCTTAGGTTTTTCTTTGTCCCAATTTTGCTGAAAAGGTTGGGGTCTTTTTGTTGTGGGTTTGGGTTTGTTTGTTTTTTTTTTTTGTAAATAAGAAATCACATTTCTGTTTTATAGCTATTCAGAAAACTTCCTAGGTTGCTTCTGCAGACACTGAAGAGAGATGTTTTTTGAGGGACTAAATCAGAGCAGGAGCTTCATCTATGAGCCTGAAGAGGGTGAATCCAGAACATTTTTCTGTCTCCCTTGACCAGAGGACAAAAATCAGCCTCAGTATGGTAAAGTATACCTTTCTGAGTATTTACAGACATGGAGCCAGTGCTGAGAGCTGGTTGTATCGTACCTGTCATCATTCAGAGCTACCGATCTGTAGTTGCACTATTAGAGTAACAATTTTTTAAAATGTCAGATAAATTACATTAATACAATGGAAGAACGGAAAGAAAGACTAGTGGCAATCCATGGTGTTATGGTTTGAGGAACCCACAAGAGTTTATTGTCATTTAGACAATTATTCTCTCTCTATATTCTCTATATTCTCTCTATATTATTCTCTCACTTGATGACCCCTTCCTACCTGTGAAGGGCAATCAGGAAAAACAAGGAAACCTGAAGGTTGAAATATAAACAGATTTCATAGAATAAGACTAAATAATTAACATTAATAACACTAAACAACCAATATTGATACCGACACCACTATAAAATATATGAAGATTATATTCAGCCAATTCTATCAGTAGGAAGCTGTGCACTCCCAACAGGGGACAGCGTATGTGGGACACTGTGAGAGCTGTGGCTTCAGGAGGAAGGGAAGGGCTCAGGGGTCTGGAACTGGGGCAAGAAGTTTTCAGGATTGCAGCCATCAAGGGAGAGAGAGAACTCCTTAACAAACTTTCTAATTTATATTGAATATGATGTTATTATGAAATAATCCTGTTGGCCAGCTTGGGTCATGTGCCCGAGTCTCACTCCTCCTCATCCCTGCACCTGGCTAGCTTGAAAACACTGAGACCTTGAAATCCACATGCCATGTCTGGCTATAAAGTAAATCTTTTCACAAATTCAGACACTAGAGTCTTCTAAAAGTGCAGTTTTCCCAAGCATTAGAATAGAAATTTGTCCTGTGTTGCTCAAGCCAGGACACATGGCTACCTTTGTGATGCAGAGGCTGACTGAGTGGGAGTGCGAGTGACAGCCAATATTGGCCCAACCACATGCACCCATCCAACTTCATTAATAGAGGTCTTTCTAGAGTATGTTCCCTCCATGGAGAAGTTAAAGCTTTCATTTTCAAGATCCCTGCTAGATGTATTGAATAAAGAATGGGTGCCATTTTTAGGGACAAGAATGGTCTGAGCACCCACTGCTTCCTCACACACCTGAGATGGATACACTGCTGCTGTGAGGAGTGCTCAAAGCCAGAAATGCTCCTTGACCACTGCACCTGCAGTAGGGAGAGAGCAATAGGCTTCAGAGGAATCTGTCTGTCTCCCCACTCACCATGGCCAGCACTTTGCAATGGCTGATTTAGGGCTCAGGGCTGCTGTTCTCCTCCCTGTTTTTCTTCTGTCTTCAGCATCCCTCTGTTCTTTACCACCAAGCAACCTGCTGTGGGGTTTTTGGGGGGAAAAAGTCCTAGCTATTTGGGCAGAAGGCTGTGCATGTTGCCTCCACAGATAGCTCAGATTTGTGCTGAGGCAGCAATAGCACGGCCTGCCATGCCACATAAAATATGTAGCTCTTTGCTGGGCAGTTGGCCCCTTCTCCCCTTTGGAAGTGTCTTTCAGCTCTAAGGATCCAGTGGCCGGTGGAAAAAGCAGGTCAGCTGTCTGGGTTTTCCTTTCCCCATTCTCTGTGGATGGGGGGACACACTGTTGCATCTGTTCAGTTCAAGTCTTGCTTCAATTTTTTCTGCTTGCAACCATGAGAACCAAGTGTGTGATATCATTATTTTATTTTTTTTAATGGCAGTTAAGGTATCCAAGTTTTCAAAAAGAAAAGACTGAAGCTCTAGGACAGCAGGTACAGAGATCAATGAAGAAAGCTGAAGAGATCTAATCTTTACTTAATGATATGTTAATCATAAAAAACATGAGAAATGTCAGATCACAGTTAAGGAATAGATTTGGAGGCCTGATCCTTTAAAGTTTTGTAAATATTTGTTATAGTCAATATAAGTCTGGATCTTCATTTGCCCCTTCCTGGTGCCTTTTTCCAGACAGTACTTGGTTCAATGCTATAAAAGTTTTGGAGAGAAAAGAGACAGAAAGGATATTTAACAATAATGGAGAAGCAAGATGTTGGCATACTTTTTGACCACGAAGAGTGTAAGAACATTTGCTTGGGACACAGGGAGATCATATAAGTTTTTAAAAATCATTTTACACAGCAGCTTAGACTACATCCATACTGGCTGCACAAACCGGCAAAATCAGTCAGAGATAAGAGTTTTTCCCTCCTTTTCACTCCAATTTTAGAGATTATGAAGTGATTGTGAAGTTAAAATTGTTTTTATGATCAGAAATGGGTGTTTTAAAACCAAAAATATGAATTTTGGATTTTTGCAAAGGCTGTATTTTTTTTTTCCTGAGGGAGAAGATGTAATCTGTCAGTGTGGCTAGATTTGGCCCATCATCTTAATGATGCATCAAGGGACCTGTAAGGTGTGTTTCGCCAAAGATTTGTATTCTCTGTGCCTGCTGTGAATTCTCTGCTGTCTGCCCTTTGGGCATGAGATAAACAGTGTTGGCTTCAGACAGTTCTCTGTATTAGGATGCTCCTGTGTTTCCCATAAAGCAACTGGAAAGTTTCACAGTCTCTTGCTCTCTTTTTCTCTCTCTCTTTCTGTTTTAATTGAAAATCAAAATCTGTATTTTAAGTCTTCTACCTTCTATAGCCCTTAAAATCTGCATGTAGAAAAGGAGAGGAAAATTTGTTATCCTAGAGCGTGCACAGAACATTTAGTTACCAATTTCCTTGTAGAATTGTCAGAAAATCTGTATTCTGACACCAAAGTTGAAGGAATGACTTTTCAGCTAAGGTACCTTCTAAGGAAATTATTTATTGGGTGGCATTTCAAATATGACAAAGGTTTGCCATATGTTTCCTTTAAATTTCTTTAGGTTTTGGATGTCTGAGTCAAATAAAATCACAATGCTGACCTGCTCTATCCCTGATGGCTATATGACAGAAAAAGAATTGCCTAGAATTATTAGTACTAGAATCAGAGAAATAAGAGAGGCACAAGTGCATAACGTGTCCAGTTTTTAATGTGATTAACCAGTCCGACAATAAATATAGTGAAAAGCCAAGCAAGAGCATGGCTGCATTAAAAAGGGTCATGCATGCAACACCGAGATACTAGACAGATGACTTGCTGGAAGTGTTGCAGAAGAGTATAAAGCAATGTAAATACTTTAGGAAGCCTAAACCAATGAGAAAAAAAAGATAAAAAAATGGCAGGCTATTTTGTTTTATTTTGGGTTTTTTACTGAGTTCTTGAAACATTCTGAATTCACACAGGTATGTGAGATTTGGCATGATCAAGGGGTTTTATGACATGTGAGTAAAGTGATTGACTAATTCAGTTTTGTATCATTTTTAAGTTAGGTAGTTACATATAGCCTACGTAGCACTGCAGACTTTCTTCTGTTACAATATCTCCTTCCGTTGCTCTACTAAAACTAAAAGGATGTTTAGGTTCACTGGGTTTGCTCAGGCAGCGGATCTGACAGGTAACGACTTTCAACCATCCCTTTCATTGTGATTTTCTGCAATGTTATGCAGTTCTTTCCTCTCTTTTACCAGGGAAAATTGTAGGGAGGAGTCTGATGGGACCCGAGATGTTGTGCTTTTTGTCTGTTTCCAAAGGTCAGTCTGTAGCTTGCTGCTAAGAAAGCGCTGAGAGCAGACCTGGGAGCAATGCCAAGGGCAGGAGGCTTTGCTGAGCTGATGTGGGGACCAGCTCATTCTGCCCTATTCACTCTCAGGCCAGAGGTGTATAATGTCTGCTGACATATGGGGAGATGTTTCTAACCACTCACTGAGGCTAACCGGTGAACTCTACTTTGAACTGGCATATTTTCTAGGGCAAATTATCCCTCTGTGCCAGTGCAACAGCATTGTCAACAACCACCACTTGACAAATGAACACATCTGCTCATGTGTGCACAAAGTGCAGGAGCAGGTCAAAGAACGGAGACCATCTATTTTTAACTCTTTCCTTATGTGATTTCGGACTGTGATTCTGCTCCTGAAGCCACAACCTTCCCCTCCTAAAAAGTTTCTTGTCCTGTTTTGTCTCTAAATCAAGAGAGTAGTTGATCTTCAGAAATAATTACTAGTATATTTGGATGGCTATGGTAAAATTAAAAAAAAAAAATCAAAATATTGTAAACAAAAATTTATGCTCTCTCTCCTAAATTGCCTGAAATAACTAACGTGGTCAAAGACCTCTAGCCTTAATGACCAGCTTGAGATTGATGGCTCTAGCATAACTGACTTTTTTGTGAGCAGATCTTCAGCATTTCTCTGAAACCATTCTGACCTTCAGTTCCAGAGCCTCAAAACCAAACCAGCCACGTTCACATGTATAGTATTCTTAGTCTTTATTTGAAGCTACCTTCTGTTTGGGATTGCTGCAGCTGGTAGCATACAAACTTACGTGTTAGCAAATTCATTATGTTTGCTGTAGCGTTCTCTTTGCAAGGAGAGATATAGGCTTCTGCATTGGCAGCTTATGTTGGTGATAATTTGTCATAATGACTCAGGAGTCCTTTAACTCCACAGTAAAATCAACTCTCTTCAGATATCTGACTGATACAGCAGAACTCTGTCCTTCACTTACATGTGCAATGGCGGTAATCTTTCCTTTAAGTTTTGCCATGCCAGAATATGTGTATTAGGCACATAAGTTTTTAACTATTAGGAATCTATAGATTCTAATGGGCTGAGAAGACAGCTGGAAAAGAAAGTGGGCTATAAGATTACCATCCTTTCATAAATATGGCCTCAACCTCTGCCAAGACTAATTTTAAAAAAAATCTAGGGATGACCAAGAGTCTTGGCCTCGTGCCACTTCTAATCTGACTCAGAAAAGACAGATATTCACTTGTCACTTGTGCTTTATTTTCACTCAGAGAGCATTGTAAAAAAATTTGCTGAAAAAAATCCCTTTTGCTTCTGTTTCTTGTACAACTTGCAGTCTGTTAGTCTCCTGTTTAGATCCAAAGAAAACCTCTTTGATAATATAAATCAGACAGTGAGTTCACTGCAGATCAACTGAAAATTTAAAAAAATTTCATATAACCCATAAAATGTGTGGCCAGCTCCAACATCTTGGTTTGGAGCTAACAGTGGGTTTTAGTCTATAATCAAGCACAGCAGATCACTAGCTGGTGGGTACTGGTATTGCTTTAAGGGAACTAGAGTGAGAAGAACAGTGAATGTTAAAAGGGACCTAACATTTGCACTGATGCTATGAAGGCTAAATAACACTAAGCAAGATCACCTTAATCATTTGTTTTTCAATGGACTGACAATGGATTTGTGATAACATCTGCAAAATACATTTGCATGTTCATCCTTTGATTTCGGTAGACGTGCTGATTTACACTAGCAACGTGTCTGACGCAAGTTTAAAAACTGAATGTTGTATTGGTCACATGTAAGATTAACTTTTGAGTCTCCCAGAACAACTTTCACAATTGCCTTTTCTGGACTCATGTGTTTCAGCCCAGATGTATAGAAAACTCTGATGGTCTTCAAGGAGCAGCGCACGGAGGGTGAGGCTGCCTGGTGTTCTCCCCGTGTGTGTCCTAACTCTGGTGAGAGGCAAACAGAGCTTATCACACCAGCCTACGTGTTATATTTGCTTGAGCCATAGAAATCCTAGGCTAGGATCCTTATGGTATTGTGCTATTATACTCAGGCATTAACATGAATTTAAATAAGGTGAGTCTAATTCAGTCTTACTGTAAGGAGAGGCAAACACTTATTTCAACAGAGTTATGCCTCCATCATAGTTACCCTGCAGAGTATGCAAAGTGCAAAGTACCTCTTGCTTAAGTGGAATAAATTCCAGTAAGTGTAGACCTTTCCTGAAAGCCCAAACTCTCTAATTGTATTATTCATCAGCCAACTCCCCTAAGTATAAAACAACACATATTACATCAAGTAAAGTGAATCCTGAATAGAGAAGGGAATTTTAAAAAATAAGTTGCACCTAACTGTGCGTGAACTGTGAAATGTATTTGTAAATTAATTTTTTATTTCCCCTTGTCATTTCTGATCTTAAGTGCAGTTGTAACTATCTTGTACCCATCACTTCTGACACATAAGGCAGGCCAGAGATGCAGACAGCAACCTTTCTAAATTTACTTCCCCTCTTTCCTCTCTCCTGCTTCCCATCGTATTAATAAAAACCTTTTACTGGAACGATTGCCTTTCAATGGCAGAAAGCTGGCCAGAGTTTTCATAATCATCCTTCTCTGGTGATGGCACTTGTGACTGCTTCTCAGCTCCCCTACCCTTCCATTTTTGCACACTGTGGGAAGTGATTGCATCATCTCATCTACTTTTGTGTGCCACAGTACAATTAAAGCCATCTTATAGCTAGCTGCTAACAAGTGTGATTTTACTGTTGTCCACCTCTTTCCAACAGGATTTTCAATCCCGTCCTTTCTGCTGGGACTGGTGATCATCTGATCCCAGAAGGATGTTAAGAACACTAAACCAGAAGACAGGTAATCACTTTTTCTTTTTTTTTTTTCCCCTTTAGGGTTGGTTCTCTGCTGGTTAAACACCCTAAACCACCTTGGCATGTGATTAGACAAGTCCCAGGGAGGATTCAGAAGCACATGGCCAGGTCTGGAGCTGCAGGAGACTGATGGGACTGTCCCCGTGCACAGCAGGCAGACGCTAAGTTGGCCTGTCTATGTCACAAGCAGCACATTCAAGTGCCTGAATTAGCTTGGTCTGCTCTCAGCACTGAAGTGGAATTTAAAAAAAATGCTCTCAACTCCCATTAAACACCTTTAAATATTCAAACGTTTAAATATTTAGGTGACCTGAACTGCTTCTAAGAGGCTCTAAATGAGGGACAATAGCCTGCTAATTCAGGTACCCGTTCCTGATGGCCTGAGCACCCTCCCTGAGTAGAGAGAAATATAATGATTTCTGATCATTTCGGAGTCTACAGTAGCATTTTAGTTTGGAGCACATGTGTGGTTTTAAAGCCCATTTCCCAGCTGTTCCCACTTAAAATTGTTGGTTCAGTTCAGGATCTCTTTACATCCTATGTTAATGAGAATTTTTTCCTTTAAATAATTCAGGTTTGCTGTTGTAATAGTCCTTTAATTGTTTGAATGCTGTATCAGATATGAGTTTGGTCCAGAGATATAAAATCCATTAGGAAATACTTGAATTAAGAAATTCTTATTGGAATATATTCCACTGAAAAACGATGAATACACGGAACAACAGGTAGAGGGAATAGCTCAAGCGAGTGAACATGCAACTCTAAGTTCTTTGTATTCATCATCAAATGCCACTATTCCACTTTCTAATTTCAGTTATTACTGTGATAATGGCATTCGGATTGTCAGCACAGTATGACAATTACAGTAAAGAAATTATCTCTAAATCTTCAGGAGGAAATTCATCATTCAGTCTAACATTTACAATAGCTCCTGCCAACATAAGGAGAAACCATTGCTTTTGTTCAAGTGACCTGGTAAATACTACCTACCGCATCAACCACTAAAACCTTGTCTCAGCAAATTAGCTCTTATAACACTGTCAGAAACTTGCTGCTGTTATCACTAGACCAGCTACTTTGATTTTAAGTCTTTTTTGGTGGAAAGAGCTAACTTAACATCTTAGTGAATGCATGAAGTTTACTCGATTTACAGTGAGCACGTCAGATGAAACCTACTCAGATGCAGATTTACTGGTGTCGAACGGAAACAATACAAACCCTGCCACCAGTTCCTGACTTCTGCTCCTCTGCCATGGGAGCGGGAGCTTGTAAGCTTCCACTACCTACGGCAAATTTTCCTTGAGCTCCCCATATTTGATGCACTGAGTTGGGAAAAAGGAGAGAACCAGTAGCACTGGGCAGAGTCCTAAGCTTCTCTCTGACTTCTGCCCCACGTGGTTGCCCACTCCCATCAGGCAGTCCCCCAGCAACATGCCCCTGTTTTGTAATAAGGCTTAATTTAAGTGAAGTCCACACTTTGCATCCTACAGTGTAAATGTAATTTCAGACAATTGATGCTCTGCTTGAGGTTCTTCTTTTAATTATAACAAAAAAACACATGTTCTTGTTCTCACCGATGCTCCTTGTTGTATCTTGTGGTGTAACTCATTGTATCCGTGGCTCACCTCCGAAAAAAATGAGTAATGAATGGAAATGTTGAATATTGGGTAAAGTTTTTATCTTTGACTAATTACAGGGACTTTACAGGTAAATCTGTCTCTATTGTTAAAGCCTTCATCATCAGGGCTTCCTTGGGCTTTGCTTCTCATCCTTACCATTGCACATCCAAATGAACTTCATGGCTGACATTGCATAGACTGCATAGAATGAAGTGAGGGCAGAATGAAGCATTTAGCATACATCTCTCCATATCCTTTGTGTCCAAAAGTAGTTTCCTGAACAATTTTCTGGATTCAGATAGCTTTGCCAAAATTGACAACTGTATGTCAAAAAGACTGAAGTAGTTCTAGCAGGAATAAAAAAAGTATTTAGAAAAAGGGCTACCTTTAGAATATCTCCTTCTTTAAACTCTTAATTTTCATTTACTCTGGGACTTGATGCGGTGCAATAGTCTGCAAGTCTGATGAAAATCCAGAATGCCTATAGTATTTAGTGATTCCTAGTGTTTTAGTGCAATTTATTTTAATGAAACATAGATTCAAAAGCTGAGGGATCTCAAGAGGCCATTTTGGCCTTGTCCCAGGCCCAGGTCATGGTGATCTATGCTTCTGTCATTCCTGGTAGACTTGTCCCTCTTACTCTTGATGGCCCATGGTTGTGGAGATTTCAGAGTTTCCCCCGGCAGCATATTACATGCCTGCACTATATTTACTGCTAAAAAGTTCTCCTAATAGTAAACTTGAATATTCCTTGTAGCAATACATGGCCATCGCTTCTTGTTCTTCGCACCATAGACATCTGAAATAGCTCTAGACATCTCTGCGTGGGAGTCTGAATACAAGTCGGTATTCCAGCCAGTGCTTGGATGGGAGGATTGCATCACATGTCTGGTGAGCTATTCCTATTAATAGAGCCTAACGCAGCATTCACTTGTCATGGAAGCAGCATGGCATTGTTGACTCATGTTTGGTTGATGGCCCACAGCATCCATGTGGTACTTTTTTCCAGGACTCCTTTGCAACCCAGTTTTTCCTGGTCTTTATTTGGGTGGTTGACTATTCCTGCCTAAATGTTTCTTACACTAACAAAATGACCCACCCTGATGAAGATTCCCCAAGCACACACTGCAGCAGTATGTCAGATTAGCAATACAAGTCAAGTGCATTTCTCCCTGGTTCTGCACTCCAGTCCTTGGTTTCACATTCATTGCATGGGCAGGTGATGTCTATGTCCTGACACTCAGGTCTTTGGGAAGGTGGAATGTGTTTTGCCACTTACTGAAGGTAAATTTGCAAACTACAAATCAAGTCAGTTGTATCCATGGAAACATCACTTAAACATATGGGTATGCAGCTTCTCCTCTAGCCCTCTGACTAGGATCCGCTGTTCTGCAGTCCAAGTCTTTCTAGTTCAAAAAATAAATAAATGGGATTTTTTTTTTATCCAAAACAGTCTGTGAACATAAAGAACATTTGCAGGCTTTCTTAATTGATTCCATCACAGTTTAAGACACATCTGTACTAAATAGTACTTTGTTAATTCACTATTTAAAGCCTAGTTCAGAATTCCCAAGTGAGCTGATTTTTCATATCCTTTATTGAGTTCAACTGTCACAAGAATTGGGCTAGGGAGCAGAAGGTTTTGGACACTTTCAGACAGTATTTAGCCAATGAGTACGGCACCTTCTTTGTGACAGTGCTTGAACAGTGTACTGGAATCCAGTAGTCACCATATGTACTGATACAGATGCTGCTCTTGGTTTCTAGTCTACTAACTAGCAAGCTGTTATGAAGTAATAAGCAGAGATGTGAGAGCACACCTGGCCAGTTGATCTGAACTCTATTCCCAGTTCAGATACTAGTTTGTGACCTTGTTCAAGACATTTTGTCTCTGCTACCCAGTTTTGCAGTTAGGCAATGGTTACTGGCTTCTTATTCAGAAAACACTTTGAAAGCAACGAGAGTGGAGAATTATTGTAAGTCTTCACCACTGTTGTTTTCAGTGAACTAAAATTACCATTTTTTTGGTCCCTAAAGAGAGGAAAATTACTTTCAAAATGAACTTTCCAATGCAATATTTCAAATAAGTTTTCTATTAATTAAATATTCTGCAACATTCACTGTTTTGCCAAATATTCCTATCACTGGAAGTATTTAGAAAATTGAATTCAGAAAAATTTGAATGCTGCCAAAGATAATTCACTTTAAAAAGTGAATGAAAGTGTATATGTTATACGTGTTGCATACTCAGCTGTGAAATTGGCCACAGAACTTCAAATGTTTTGTGCTTTCAAGTAAGAATTTCTGGGAAGGAATTTATCTGCAAACTGTTTTCATGATGTCCTTATGCCTTTTCCTCTTTAGGAAGTAACAATTTTTAACTTTATATGTCTGCCAAACCTGAATGGAATCCAGGGGACAAAGAAAAGACACTTCTGAGCCAGATGTTAATCCTTCTGCTAAATACCAGACTATGACAGATAGTAGCAGTATGAGAAACTGTCAAAGAAAAGTTCACAAAAATCCTTAATATGAGAAGATACTTGGGTTCACATCAGATTAAGATGTGCTCCACATCTTGATGTGCTCCATGTGCTGTGTGTTCCACAAGATCAGCTCCACCTATGCTGAAGACTTGATTTTTCTTTCTACTGCCATGAAGCTCAGTGAGGGGGATAGCAACTTGCTTCAGATTTCAGATTTGCATTTTCCTTGCTAAATGTCCTTTTGGCAGGAGCATTTCTATCGTTTTTTTTTTTTTTTCTAAGTACAATGTTTAAACAGTCTTGCTTACTATAAAAAGGAGAATGAATTTAAATTTTAATAAGAAAAACCGACAGTGTGTACCAGCATAACATTAAAGGTTTCTTCTGCTGTCTTTTGTCCTCCAGAGTTTTTCAAGACTGATATCATTCTAACATTAATTACCTTATGTATTTCCTAAGAATGTTATGATTAGGATTTACAGTTACAATCTTTTTATTAGACAAACAGTTTCATATAGCTCAATAATTTGATTATATCTAAAGCTTATGGGAGGAAATACATTCTTAAACAAATACAGGCAGGTATTTTTGTATTTTCAACTACAAAACCCAATGCACCATAGATTATTTTATTACAACATTTGTCTAAATTTGCTACAATTAAGTGAGCTAAGATGCTGCTGAGTGTTGGCAAGGCATTGTTACCTTATCTTTTATTACAGAGCAAAATCAGAAAATGACAATTTCATTAAAATATACAGCCATAATTAAAGTATGACATTATTTTTACAATCAGGAAAAAATTTGAGCAGTAATGATTCTCATTAGCACGAGCTACAACTTTTGAGGCCTAATTCTGAAATGTAATGAACAGGAAAGAAGGTTGCTTGAGTTTATTATTGTTACTGTTGTTGTTGTTATAATTATTATTTGTAGATTTGTGTGTACAGCTGTGTTACCTTATGAAACCCAAAGAAGAAAAGATTGCTTAGAAAAGAAATCACTTGATGTGGCAAAAAAGGTAAGATGAGAAGATATTTCTGCTCTTATATAGCTCTTTACAGAAGTTAAACAAAAATTAAATATGCAGCACTGGTTAAAAGGGAATATCTAAAGCTTGATTTTTAATTGATGCAGTAAAAATTCCAGAGGTAGTTTCACTAGAGAGTTCAGGCTTTGGTGTATCTTTTTTCCTTTTCACAGAAAAACAACTTGCCCTTCTTGGAATACATAAACCAGACTACACTAAACTCAATGAGTGTTTTACTTCTCAGTGCTTTCTAGCCAAATTTTCGGTCCTGAATTCATGTGACTTTTGAAAATCCTGCTGAAGACATACCTGTGTGTTTAGGTGCCCAACTACTTTCTGTCTAGCACGGAAAACTAAGTTGTACAATTTTCTGCACTTTTTTTTCTTTGTTTTTATTTTTTGTGTGCTAGGGTCCTAAATTAAGCTTAGCTGCCCATGGGGGAATTGCATTCAGCTTGGATAATGAATACCAATATGATGCAAAATATGATGAATACCAAATGATGATTGCAAAAAGCAGAAAATGTGGATTTGTTTTATAAATTAACATTGCTACTCTCTTCTGTTAACACAATGAAGGCAGTAAAATGAAGTAAATAAATCTTTACAAGAGGGTATCTATCTAAAACTATCTCCTGTCCTCTCATTGAGGATATTAATTAACGAGTTCTAGCCTTCGTTCTCTACACCTTTCATTGTGGAGACTTTGACTCCCTCAGAAAAAGTCATATTCCCCTTTAGACTCCATTAACACTGCCTAAAGTAAAGGAGGTGTAAAGAAAACCAAACTCTTCTCATTGACATCTATAGTCCTTCACACAGTTCTCTTCACCCAGAATGGGTCTGGTTGGAGATCTGAGGAGTTAAAATTTCACAAAAACTGTGCTCTGTATAGGTCTCAGCACTGAGTTGTGACTAGATATTTATTAGGCCAAATATGGTAGTTGTAACTTAGTTATCCTGATGTGTAAGTGAAAGTACAATTTCTACAGCTATTGTGTTATTGCAGTTTAGCCAAGATTTGTTTCTTCTTTGTTGCTGTGTGACTTTGACAGGAATATACTGTTTAGATGCTCTAAATGTTGGATTTTATGCATTAATCTTTGGGTTCAAGACTCAAATTCTCACAACAGTCTTACAGTTTTCTGTAGGAGACTGTTTTATATTTATTTCATTTTCTAATTTATTGTTGTGTTTGTTCTTGCTGCTTGCCATTATTCAAACTCTGGAAATTTATGTGGGTAAGGAGGAAACTGAAATCGTCTTCAGAATCAGCTGGCAATATTTGTAGAAGTTTACGAAAAGTTTACCCTAGAAATACCTACTTCTCTGCATTTTCATTTACCTTAATTAATTCATGCATCGTATCATAAAAGGAGAGTCAGAGAACCCCGAGCTAAAACTAATCTTACTTCTCGACTGACCTGCTAGCAAATTATGTTGTGCCAGACCGCCTGTGAAACCAGTGGACATTAATCACTTGTTTAATTTCACATCTCCTCTTGTTAAAAGGCTATCCGGCACTCTGATACAACTGAGATCAAGTTTCGGCTGCATGAAAGGTTGTCATTGTTCTCTTTCTAAAACTCTTTCATGTCAGCTGTATGGTAAGAAGGCAATAAACTATAAATTCACATTCAAAGACTTTGATTGCCGCTTTGTTAGGACTTTATGATTTTCTGAGACCTAAAGGGGAGTAGGTGTCCAGCTGTCGTCAGAAGTCGCAGTGAGTAGGACAGCTAGTTCCCTTTGGAAGCCCTTGCCTTAGTATTTTGAAATGACTACGATATCCACGTGATCTCCAAAGCGTGTACTCACTTCAAATATCTTCTGCAAGCTTCTAAAGAAGTCATACCACCTTTAAACATATTCCTAAGGCTTGTTTGAATTTAAGGAATGTAAATCAATATAACCTCAAGTTGTCTTTATTTGCACAAGGATCTAAGAGATTTCTTGAGACGGAGAGGAAGCAATAGCTTGTCTTTCAACAGACAATGGGCACATCTAATAGCACTTGGCATTTGCATACTTTTACCATGTCTGCAGTATGTTGGCAGCTTTTATTGTACCGGAAAGGTCACTGGACTGGAACGAGTGGGTGATAAGGACAGAAGAGCTGACTGTGAGCATCCCACATGTTTGACAGCAGCAGATTTGGGTGTTCTTGAAAAGGCCGATATTGACTGACGTTTCCAGGATGTGACTTTTACATTAAAGAGCGTAGTGGTGCCTGGGAAGCTGTCTCCTTCTGTAATGAAAGAGTAAGCACAAAAGTTATTTTCCAAAGGGGTGAAAAAGGTTGTGAAGCCAAACGGAAAAGACTGATAGGTTGAAATACAGAGTGAAAAAGAGAGGGCCTGGTGTAACTACACTTACTAGAGCTATGAAAAAATGAAATTAATGTGCAGTTCATTTTCCAGTTCATCCAATAACTGTACAGGAAGCCTGCCTGTGCCTTTCTATTGCTTTTCTCAGGTACCTGACGGATAGATATCTGCCACATTTCAATCACATTTCAGTTTGCTTCAGGAACAATTGCATTTGCCTGTGGAAATTCTAGCACTGAACATGATGAGGTCTCTGTTGTGAAATAGGCTCCGCATCTGGGGCAGTGCTGTGGGTCCGTGACTGTTCCTGTTTGAGATCAGTAAGGTAGCCATTCAGAGTGGCCAGCCCAACTGGCACTTTTTAGGCACCTAATATTTAGCTGCAAGAGAGGGTAATGTGGGTTGATATTGATTGAATTCTTTTGGTCGCTCTGCATCTAGATAAGATGCTTGATCTCATACTCCCTATTTTGGTTCTTATTAATTTCAAAGTGTGTGTGTTCTCATGAGCTCTTGGTCATCATTTACACGTGCAGTATATGTGCACAGGTTCTGTGCTTCTTCCTTCCCTCCACATCCTTATTTATCTAAGAAGTAACGTTAAAGGCAAAAAGGAAGACAGCTTTGCTCTGCAAACATGTGGTATCCTTTCGGATGAAATATTCACAGCAAAGCATATAGAGATTTGTTTCCATTTGTTTAGACATCAGAAGTCTCACTGGATTTGAGATGCTTGTAAATTATCTGAGCTTAGTTTAGGAACTTGCCAGTGCTGTCTGATTTGGGACAAGTTTTTAAACACTGTTTATTCCCAGACAAGAACTGCAGATATGTAAATGTCCTTGTTTAGAAGGAACAATGCCTTGATTTTTTTATAATCAGTATAAAGGCTTGTGTTCAGCTTGGTTTGTGGTTCAAGTGATAGCGTGCATTGACTCTTGTTTTATCCAAACATGTTTCTTGGTCTCCAATAAATATGGCAATTTGTGTGCACCTGAGAAAGCTTGCAAAGAAGGTATATGATTACAGCATTCTGCAGTAGGCTCAGGCCTATCAAGCCTCTCTTATTTCAAGCAGATGACTCATATGATAGTTTGATACCATGCATAATGGGGTGCTTTGACTAGTAACAGGGGTAAACAGTCAAGTAGAGAGGAGTTAGATCTACAGCGCACCTCCATCTAGGAGTAAGAGCGGTAAGGCCTGAATAAAGCAGGATTCATTAGTCAGAAATATTTCTGTAGCAAAGGCATCAGTGCAAATAATAGCATTGATATTTTGTACTGACGTCTTAGTGTCAAAATAGTACTGCATAATTGAATTCAGGCTTCAGGAATTAATGCGCCTCTCAAATGTTTGCATGTATTACTGGCTCTATGTTCAGTGGCTCTTAGGCACTTGCTAATACCCGCCCTTCATCTTTATTCACAATGGGACGATTTATACTTATATACTCCCATTACTGAAAATCCAGCTGTTGGCCCTGGACAATGTGCAACGTGCATTTCAGATGTGCAGCCTACTTGTTTCAGACTCTGATTTGCAAAAATAACATTGAAAATGTAGAAGAAATAAGTAATGCTCACTGCTGTGGTGGCATAGATTGCTAGTTCATGCACAGAATGGGATTTCTTGCCCTGGATCCAATAAGATCGGAAATTGAAACTTACAGTATTTCGGTGAAGTGGTCTTTACTCTGCCTGGCCTCCTTGCCTCCAACCAATCCTTCTATTTGTAACCTCAGCTTTGTCCGTTTCAATGGCTGTTTTCTAGTTTATAGGGATGCCTGTTGCTTAACATACTGACAAGAAGGCAAAACAGCTTAATGAACTTGACTCCCTACTACTTTTGATTTTGAAGTCTCATTCACTGTATAAACCATTTTTCACCGAGAACAAGGAACATATTCCTTGGGAAATTCTTCAAGATTTTGCAAAAAAGTACTGAGAAGAGTAATTGTGAGAGGAAGACTTGCCTCTCTAGGGTGGATTGTAACTGGGAGGAATAGAAAACAGCAAGCAGACTCATAGTCCTTGAGTCTAGAGACCAAAGACATCATTAGACTGTGTTACCTGTTTCCTTTATAACACAGGCAATTACCCTTCCCTCAGTTATCCCCATACTAAGCACAACTCCGTGTTTGACTGAAAAAAACCCAAACCCAAAAGTTGTCTGGCTTTCCCCCCAGCCTGTTTTTCTGGGGGGGTGAGAGGTTGGGGGAGCCTTTAATA
>RSEF01000005.1:53245594-53280320 GCA_003993805.1 Himantopus leucocephalus | reverse complement strand
GTAGAAAAGGAGCTTAACAGGTCAGGTGTATTTTCAGGTGTTTATGTACATCAGGCTTTTCTCCTAAAAAATGGAATCGGACTTGTTCTACAAATACTACTTTCTATTAAAAGGTGTTGATTGGCACAATTATATTCTGGTACTTTATCAGCTAAAGGAATATTTCATTATTTTGGCCATGATTGACATTAGACTCCCTTGCCTATAGTTGCATAGGTCATCTTGCTTGCCTTTGTGAAGTACTCACAAGTACTCACAAGATTCTTCTTGTCTGTTGTATTTCCTAGTTATTCCACATTTTTTTGCTAAGATGGGAAGTTAGTGCCTAGGACTTACCATGGAGAATTTGTAGAATTCTTGGGTGCAAATTCTCCAGAACTACTTGCTTTAAAATAAAAGTTAAGCACTGATGTGGGATATTTAACAGCCCCTTTATCTGCTAGTGTACTAGAAAGTGTTCCCTCTGGATATTTATAATCTGCTTTTTCCCAAGTAGAGATTATAAATATTTTCAAAGAGTGTTGCCTTTTCAGTATCACTTAAAATTTTATCATGTCTATCAAGTAATGGATGTGTTTTATTGCTACCAAATCATATATCTTATATATGTATATAAAAATGTGGAAGCTATGTTTCCATAAATATTCATAACATTATTTTTCTTGCCAGATGTTGATTTTTCCCTTGTGTCCTTAGATTTTCTCATCGTTTTTCTATATTTTATAAATTCTAATTTACACTAACATCTATTTCTCCTCTTTCCCTTTCTGTCATTTTCCATCAATGGTAATTGCTGCCTTCATTCATCCACTGAGTTGTAGCTTTTTAACAGTCTCTGACAAAATTCGTTCATTAGGAAATCCCAATTTCTTTTAATAGTCCTCCCACTAATTTTTATTAACTTTCTTGAGCCTTGGCAAAATTACCCTTCTGGATGAACTGTGCTTGTGTGTGCAACAAACTATTTTGAGATTATCGTACTTACTTCAATCAACATCAATGAGTTATTAACATTGCTTCCAGTGCACCCTTCAACATCAGTCCAGTGATTAATTCATCAGGAGTTATCTTGTGAAGTGAAATTACTCTTAAGTTAAGAAATAATAGACTGCCCTACGGACTTGAATAATATTTTACTGTGTGGCAGCAGAATGCCTTCTGTGTCTGCTTCTATAGTCAAAGTCTTTGCTAATACAATTTCATTTCTTTCCAGATATACAAACATGGTCTTAAGGAATGGCTTACCCTGTTATCAGATTTGTTTCAGTAGTGATTTATGTATACTCCAGTTTCTACAGATCAGGGTTATTAGTAACTCAAAACAATTCATGGGATTTTTAGTACAGCCTACACGTATCATCCTTTCCCTTTCCTCCTTCCCCACCTTTATTTTGTATTTGTTCTCTTCTTCATATCTTAGCCATAAATGCACAGGATTGAACAGAAAAATGCTTAGATATCTACACTAGTTTCCTGCTGCTGTTGCAAGCTCATATTGAGATTTTATCCCTTGTGTGCTGGCACTGAAGTTTGTTACTCTCTAGTTCTCAAGAAACTGTAGCCAAAAGGTAGAAAAAAGAAGTTGAGTTCACTCACAAATTGCTCAAAATTTAAATTTTGGCACTCCCCCTTCAAAACAGATGAGCCACAGGGTTCATCTCTGCAAACAGAGCTAAAGAGGAAGCAATGCAAACCAAAGTCCATTTTCTCAAAATAAACATTTGATTTTGTGTGGCACATGGTGTTGAAGAAGAAAACATAATGAATATCCCAGGTCTATGAGGTCTCCTATATACTTGAATTCCCTTTCCAGTTTTCTTTCCATGCTTTACTGCCACTGAAAGTGTTGGTGAGGTGAGGCTGCCAATGTCTTCCCAAAATTTAACCTCTGCTATCTACTCTGAGCAGGTTGATGGCACAAACTACACATAATACACCCAGGTTTGTGCAGAAAAACAAAGATATTTTTGCATCCTTTCTATATTTTGATAGTGATTTCCACCAAGCTCATTTCTGTTTATTTTAACAACCATGAAACCAATAGGGGTCTATAAAATGAATATTTGTAAAAAGTAATACATTATACCTTTGCTTATCTCCAGAGAATATTAATTCTTTCCACATAATTTCTGTAGTTCAGAGCAGCCTTTCTACCTGGATTATCTGAGTCTTCTTTTGGTTTTGAATAAAATAGGGACTTTTAAATGTATTTGGAAATTTGTTCTGATTTTTACCTTTGGGTGGTATCTGTGTAACATGTTGCATATCACTGGCTGGCTAAATTAAAGGGCCTTTGCTGTGAGTTTTATTTTTGTTACATTGGAAAACTTTGATGGCAAAACCAGCTTTCACAGTACCTCTTTATAATGTCAAAGGCTATAATTCTGCCAATACCCACCTGAGATCGAATTTTCTTTTGGCAGCTTTCACAACACTTTCTGTATTCATTTTTCTGTCACAGTTTGAGCCCCTGGGTTTGACTGTTGGTGAGCCACAAAAAAAAAAAAAAAGAAGAAAAACAGCAAGTGCTGACTGGAAATGAATTTTGGAATTAAAAACCTGCTAGTAGTATTCAATGGTGAATAGACTGATTCCACATACTGTTGCTGAGAACTGAAAGAAGCATCTATCAGACTGGGCAAAGCGATTTATAATGGACTCAGAGCATAGCAACACTGTAAATCTTTTTAGGCAACTAATTTTTTTGGCTTGATCAGAACAGGAAGAAATCTTTGCTGGAATTGTAATGCATATGTGTGTACAAAGAGGATGCTGCTAGCTTTCATCTTCTTACTTCAGGATTATCAGTCCAACACACTTCACCGTAGTTCAGTTACAGTGAGAATTCAATTTAGGTGTAACTTGACTAGAACCATGGGTTTTTTACTGTTTCCTATATTGAGTGCACAAATAATCATGATCTAAAAACTTCAGCTTGATGTCCTATATTTTTTCTTGGCTGTTGTACCTCCTTTCAGCTATAACTAGAAAGAATTAAATAATCTACCATTGCTCTACAGGAACAACTTCCGTTTAATTAAGTAGGTGTCTTCTGCAAACCTCCATGTCAGACTCTCACAGCCTTTAGAATCGCGAGAGGAAAGGAGGAAACCAGAGAAGCCGTGGAGTCCTCATGCTGCAGCACCTGCCAGCTCTCCAGGGGCCATCTGAACAACTGTGTGTTGTCCTGGATACAGGGAAGTAGTTTAATTAGATGACAGCTTTGTTTAGTAGGACATCTAGGGACTATCTGAGGTATAACTCATCCAGTACAGGTCAGTCTGCCTAATGTAACCACCTCCGTGTGAAGGACAATGGCTTCCATCTTCAAGCTTCATAAACATGTCTCTAGCAGAGTTACTGAGGGAAAAGCCTTCTCTGGCTTCGGGGAGTGAAGGGGGTTATACCTTTGCAACAGGAGATCTAGTTCTCTTTTGCATCATCTTTACTGAGGACCATGGCACCTTATTGCTCATTTACTTTCACAAACACCTACTGATTTCTGCCTAAAATATAACCTACCAATGAGGTTTTCAGGCTGCTAAGAGGACAGTGAAAAGCGCATTGCTGAGAATAGGCTACCTGTGAAGGCTGGCTAGTCTTCCTGGCCTTGAAATTAGCTTAGTACTCATACAGAAGTCCAAAAGCCTCCCCATTTCCTCTAAAGCCCCTGGGGTTTGAGGAAAAGGTTAATAATCTTCTGTGGGACTTCACTGGCATCATTATGCCAATCTGTTCAAGGTTCCCCTTCTCAGGGATGCAGGACCCAGTGTATAGCATCTCCTTAACAGAACTGTGTTTTTTTCTCATCATTCAAATCCAAATTGCATTATTCCTGGGATAACACAAAGAGAGCAGGTGCAGAAAAGTGGTATCTGTGGACCCATACACACCTTCTTGCCTGTCTATGAAAATCAGTATTGTTGCCAAAGAAAGATATTGAGATCTGAGCAGGTTTGAATGTGCATTTGAGCACTGGAGGAGGCTCAGAACAAGGAAGCGGTATAAAAATAGAACAAAGATGTTATTTACTGTAAGGAGGCACCATAACCCACAAGGCAGGATCATGACAGTTGGTTGTGTTCACACTGACGCATACCAATGACAACACAAAAGCCAACAGTCATCTTAAAATTAAAACCCATTGCTAGAGGGATAATAAATTTTAAGAAACCATTATCTTTTATGGATTTATGCAGGTGGGCAGAGAAAATGGAAGCAGCCACATGGTCTTAACCATGAACATGATATACAAATAATCTTTGCAAAATGTCATTCGTGGTATCACAGTTAATTACTTGTCTCTGACACAATACAGAGTCCTATACCAGGTATTCCTTAGAAATGACAATGGAGGAGTTTATATGTGAAGCAACATATTATTTGTATTCAGACCTGCTGTGTAGCTGTTGTGAGGAGACCTTCTGCCTTGCCCATTGCATGCTGAGCCACTCAGAGCCATGCAAGCAGGACAATTGATTGACACTGAAATTATGGCTTTTCTCAACCATTCTTCAGATGCCCATCTGCAGCGAGGAAGTGTGGAACAGCTTTACAGAGCAGGCACTCAGCAATAATTTCTCCAAATACCCCCTACCAGGTAATTATTTCTCTTAGCCTGATTCTAATGTGAAGAGTATGGCTACAGGTCTGGTCTTGGATACAGCAGAGGCAGTTCATCATGCTGTCTTTCAGGAGTGTAATTTACTCCTTTGGGGGTCTTTTATGCCTTTTCAGGGGTTCAGCTAGAACATTGTCCTCCAGATGCAAAGTACAGTATTTTATTGTTTGTTTCTCTAAGCATGACTAGTAGTTTTGTTTGAAAAAAAAGAGAGGGGAGAGAGGGGAAGAGTGGCTGCAATAAGGAAAAATATCTGATAAAGTGGTACAAATATATACATAGAAAGGGTGCCACAACTTAGCCAGCTGTTCTGAAAAGTAGGCTAAAGAGTAGTTCAAGGCCCCAAAAATTTTTTAAGAACGTGGGCAAACAGAGAAAAAAATGAGGTGTTATGTGCCTTCAGAAGACTGTCTCTTGACCTGAGACTACAAACCTGTAATTACACTGACCTTTTCACTTAACAGATAATCTAAGATCCTAATGCTCCATTGTAGGTGTAACACAGAAAGAATAGATTAAAGTTCTCCTGGAAAAGTATCAGCAGTGATCTTTAAGCAAGGAAATACCTGAAATTCTGATGTTTTTTGAATTTTCCTTCAGAAAGTGAAAAGTTGCAGCTCTCCAGAGCTGACAAGTATTTTACTTCTTTCATCTGTCGCTTGCAAAGAGATATGAAAGATTTATTTTCCCAGTCTTCCCAGAATCGGTAATAAATTGTCAGAGTCAACCATTTATATCTGGTGGCTTTTTAAATAAAGGATTAGCCCTTCAATATTCCATTTTTCTCCAGCTTTGCTCTGTAAGCTTGACGAGAAGGAGGTAATATGTAAAGGACTGTGTGGGAAAAAGCTATTTTTCCAGTGGCAAAGGGATGTGGACAAGCAATTCTAGGAGATATTTTATTTTCTCTCCCTCCTGCTCTGTGTGTATATATAGATGTATACAGGTATGTGGGAGAACTGAGGGAGACAGACTAGCTGTCAGAACTGCCGGCTTTCGTCAAAGTTGTTATTGAGGACTTCTGCAAGCTGGTAGATTTCTGACAGAATCAAACTGTTGATGGGAAACTATACAGGGGATTACATCTTGCTATTACCAATATGGGTGTGTTCTTAGAAAAAAAACCTTAAGTGCTCAATAAGGCACATGGACCTTCCTTGCAGGCTGGTTTGGAGAAAAACAGCAGCCCTGTGGGGACTTAAAAGAGCACTCTCTGTTGCTCTGCAGCTTTCCTCTGCTTGGCCACTGTGTTTTCCATCTGGAAGTACTGAAGAGAACAAAATATAAGAATATTTCTGAAAAACAGCGTGTTGCTTTTGAAAGGTCACTGAAAAGTCTGTCCTTGGGGAGGATTCACAGTTTCTGCTTTCCAGCCTGGTGTCTGTCCCCAGGCGTGAACATGTAAAGTGCATGTCACTTCTCCGTTACTTTGTGTTGAAACAGCTCTTTGGGAGCCAATCTCCTGCACTCATCTGAATTTCAATCTTTATGGTCAAAACAGAAAGGAAGGAAGTTTGCCTGTGTGTTATATACTCTGTTGCCCGTTGCTGCTCTCCAGCGATGAGTGAGATGGCATCAGTACATTATACATGACAGAAGAAACTGGAAATGACTGAAAAACGTGTATGGCCCTGTTAAAGTACGTATCCTGGTTCCTTCATTTTGGATGGATGACAAAGGTCTCTGGGTGCAGAAAATGCCCTTTCCAGAAGTCTGTTGCTCTGTGTGCAGGTCTGGTCAAAAAGAGTTTCTGCTTTTTAGCATCAAGGCCAGAATTCCTTCTGCCATCATGAAATGTATTACCACAGTGAAGCCATAATTTGGAGGTGTAGTGGCTAAGTATAGAGATGAAGTTAGAAAGAGCAGGGATTATATAAACAACTGGTGCATGAGTTGCTCAGATCCTACTAAGAGAAAATGCCAGATGATACTGTCTCCTTCCAGACACTGAGTAGGACTCCCCTCTACACCTGATTAACTCCACAGTAACAAGTATCGCCCCTACGTGTACTCAGCAACTAGTCTGATGGTGGATGTAACGACTTTTTGTGACTTAAATGTAGAGGCAACTGAAGTGTGAACTTGCAGTAGAAGAGGTACAGTTATGCTCTGGTAAAGACTGACAAATGCCTTCCAGTCCTGCTTGGAAACCACAGCTCCCACCCCACTTCACCAAGTCTTTGCATCTCCCTGGCCATTTAATTGAATTTTAGATACCTGAAAACACCTGAAGAAAATCCAGTCAGAGAGGGAGAGAGAAGGTTAACACTGCAGGAGCTGACAGAAGGTAGGGGGTCTAATTTGGTTTCTATGGGGGTACCAGGCTATGCTGGGCGAAAAGAGATGCATTTCATTACAACCCATGTAGCAAAAAGGTTATATTGCAGCTGGCACTGCAAAAATTAGTACCTAGGTCTAGTCAAATGAGGCCTGAAGGTGATCAGGCAAAAAGGGACAGGAAAAGCCATAATGAAATATTTACCATGACACGATGAAACCATCAGCAAATGCAGCCTGTTTCTCTGGAATGAGTAACAAGGTGCTGAAAGCTTCTCAGCTGTGCAGTACGACTTTGGCTCCAGGCAGTGAAATTGCAGAATCTCCCTGAAGCATGGAGGAAGAACATGGAAAAACATTTTTCTCAACCTGAGGGAAGGGGACTGCAGTGTCTGGAGTTACTGAGGTTCTGCCCGTGTTCGCTACTCAGAAGACATGATCATGACTAAAGGTGCTTGGTCATATCATGAAGTAATGCAAAGTAACAATAGCAAAGAAGTCTTCTCCTTCTACTTGTGTTCACAGAAGGATCTGCGCGTGTCCTTTTCCTTCCTGGAGAAGCAAAGCGAAGCTTTGATGGATTTCAGACCTCTAACAGTGGAGAGTTAGCTCTTATATTCCTTCCTCTTTCTTCCTTCCATGCCAGTATAGTGAAGCTAGCACCTGACTGTCCTGACTTACTGCTAACACTTCAGGTGCAAGAAAGGAAAGTAGGAACTGGGCAGTAAGGAATGCCTCTGAGTCACAGTACCTCCTGATGTGCAATCGCAATTGAAATTGCAGCAATTGAAATTGTAGCAATTGAGACAGCCTCCGCAGGAAAATATAAGGTTACTCATACCCTCCACTGTTCTATAGAGGATGATCTTTCAAGACATCTACTACAATAGCACTGTTTCTAATGTGTACAAATTATTTCAAAAAGAAGTTCAACAGTGCTTATTAAAGACCTTCGAACATCTTATGGAAAGTCTGTAAAGACTTTCCGTTAAAAACTACTATAAAAACTGAAGTTGCTTCCTTATTCTTTATCACTAGGGACACTTGCAAGATACCAGGAGTTTTATTGCTCAGAAGTGGCTTGTTCACATTGTTTATTCCTCACCCAAACCGAGTCTTCTTTTTGTAGCATTTGGTTGCTGTAAAGGTGATTGTACAGCTGCAGATGGTGTGTTATGTCACCAGGAGAAGAACAAGCACCGACAGCAGGTCACATCTCCCTCAAATTCCTCCCTGAGATGTAGCATTTCTGGTAGCTGGCGCTCAGGCTCTGCTCTTCAGAAAAGATCTTTGACTATTCTTGTAAACACATATACCTGTTACAACGCAGACCATACGGTATTGTCTCATATGGAAGGGGAAGATGCGTATTTCAGTCAAAGACATTTTACGTCTAGATCAACATGAGAAAGCAAGGAGTCTTTGTGCAAGATAACAAGGGATGTGTGTCTGTCTTTTTGCTGTTCTGATCTGCTTTGAAATGAACACAAACGGGCAGGTTTCCTCTGCGCTCTTAGAGATGTGGCAAACATCGTAGAAGATAAAAATGAAACCTGTAATAGCTTCCAAAACAATTTAGAGCATGTGGGAATGGGAACACAACAGTTAACTTTGTGGATCTCATTCTTTTAAAGCTTAAATATAACAAAAGTTTCACCAGAATTCCCCTATTCAGTAATAAAATCAAGCAAAAGAGAATATGTTCTTTATAAGAACAAGAAAAATAGTCTTTTAAGTGTAAATATTTTTAGATGCAACTGCTCAATAAGATTTGTAACTTAAGTTCTGCCACACAATGCAGAACTTTAAAAATCAAGTAATAAGTCTGTTATGTGTTTCCTGTCTGCTTCCTGGAAGCTGAAAAAACCGTCTGATTTATCTGAACAGTTAAAATGTCATCACACAATGCTATTTAAAGGAGTTGGAAATGAAATATACTGAGGATAATGTTTGCTTGCCCTTGATATAAGTGCATCTTATCTGTGGCTATTTCATAGACATCTGCTTATTATAAGACTTTAAAAAAAACAAAACCAGGCAAACAAGAATCACACGTGACTTTACTATGAAATATCCTGAGGAATACAGACACATACCCAGGAAGAGGAGGTGCCTTTTCAGTTATCCCACTGAGAAACAAAGAGCTGTGCAAGCAAACTGGCTCAAAACAACTCCTCTTAACTTTTTTTTTCCCCCATTTAAAAGCAGCTCATGCCATTTGTTTGATTCAGCTTTCAAAAGAGGTTTATGTAGTTAGTTCTTTATTTTAGACTGAAACACAAAGATGCTAAAGGATTATGTTGTTGACTTGGCTGGAACTCCCTTTCCAACTGTTTTGTTGTTGTTTGTTTCATCAACATGAGTAATCATTATTCTGTGGAAGGTGTATTCAATTTTGAACTTATCCTACTAGGTGAAACATAGTTATTTGCAATGATAAATAGTTATTAATTCTATTATAAATTACTAGAGTAAGCTCCTCTCTATTACAGGATGAATTTCTCATTCTCATGTGTCCACTGGGCTTGCATCAGATAATTTCCTGTAATTTGAGGACTGAAGAAAATATTAATAAGACTGGGGGAGAAAATCCTTTGAACATCTGACTGAGTAAATGGGCCTGATATCTTTGTAAAATCTTAATTTTTGGCTCAGTACACTTTTAAAAGTATTCCTACAAGGGAAGCGTGAGAGTGATAACAAAACCTGTCAGTTCTGTTGACCTATTTCCCACCCAGTAAAAATATTTTTAATGCTTTTGAGCATTGCAGCACCTGTGGTAGTTGTTTTCTTTCCTGTGCATTCATAGTAGGTATTTTACTAGCAGCCCTGGAAGCAGATGTTTTATTACATCATGCAAGGCCACAGTGCCTTTGTCAGCCTGATGCCAGTTTCCCGGCACACTTTCCCTTTGCAGGTTTCCTGAAGAAACCTGAAGGAAGAGCTACCATTGTCCATTGGGCCCTCTTCTATGTCTCTGACAATTACCAATAGCTGACGTTTAGAGAAGTGCAAAGTATATAACTATTAAATACTAGGTTTCTTTCAAAATTAATGCCAAATTCATTCTTATGAAGGTGAGGACAGGGATATTCAATAGTTGCCCATTTTCTTCAGCAGCCCAAGCAATTGCAGGGCTTGCAGAGCTGAAGGAGATCTCATGGATCAGCATGTACAGGTTGTGGCAAGCAGTTATTGCACTCATTGATCTCATTCCTTCCATTCCCCAGGGATTCACAAGGGCTCAGCACTGTCTCCAGAGAAGCTAACCTAGCTATCAGACTGCAGCAGCTGCCTTTAAATTCTCAAGGAGGTACCATGACAGGTCATCCTCTCCTCCAGCAGAGGCAAAGATGAATTTCTGCTCCCTCATTCAGAGCACAGTGAGGTTTTCTGGCCCAGGTGGGTATGCTCTGCACCATCCTCATCTGCTCTGCTGAATTTGGCCCTTTGATTGCAAATAGGAAAAAAGCAAGCCAGTGCCATAGGAAAAAAAATCTAAGAACTCCCCCGCCCCCCCCAGCCTTGAGTTTCTCTGAAATGACACTACTGAGAACTGCATCAAATTTGTGGCTATTGATATGCAGATGTTACAGTCTTTCACTGCATCGGGACAAAGATGACTGCATTTACATGTCTGTTTTGCACATAAATATGTATATTATCCCAGTGCCCCCGCTTCCGCCACAATGATAGCAATTGATGTTCAAATAGGACAGGCTATACAAGATGAAAACCACAAATAAATTATGCTCATGAAATATTCTCTTCCCTTTCCTTCTTTCTGATTTTTCTTTTCCTCAGCTATACACAATGCTCAGGCCAAGCAGGATCCCTCTGGCTATATGTGTGGGCGGCCAATCTGGTTTTCTCCCAAGGTGACAGCTGCTTGCTTTTCATTAAGGAATATGACTGCCCTCACCTGGTGAGAACAACGCTTGGAAAATTGCCATCCCAGTGATCTCATTGCATGGGAGCGTCTCTGTCACTCATGACAACTGAGCGATGCCTGCGAAACAAAGGGTCACCCACTACATAGGAACACAGTTTCGAAAAGAAATTCTTTAAAACAGCTCCTGCTGTCTGACTTAAAATACAAATGTGGTAGATTTGATATTATTAGATTAAATGAAAGACTGTTCTGGCATTTATTCTATTGTTACAGATTTGAAGGCATTTAATATCTTTATTTTTAATCCTGTCATAAATTTCTGTGATTATTCATAGAAACAGAGCTGGTGAATAAATGTTTCTATCCAAATCTGCTTAGTCTATCACATTTGATTAGATACTATTTTGAAAAAAAAACCCAAAACGATCTTAGGGTGTAGTTCAGGTAAGTTAAAAAAGGTATTTGAAGAGTGCAAGAAAAAAATGTTAAAATGTTTATTTTTCATTTTACTTTGTTCAATATTGCTGTTTTGTAAGATGTGATTTTACAATGTTAAAAATAAAGAACACCAACAACTTCATTGAAACATTTCCGGTCAACTCAAAACAAAATGCCTTCAGTCATATCTTTTGCAGAGAATTTTGGAATGGTGGACTTTCATTTCTATCTCAAAATAGATTTCAGAAATCTTCGGGCCCTCCTTGAAACAAGAATTTTGCTCCCTGCACAGGGTTAAGTCATGAATGTGGAACAGGATCAGAGATTGAAAATGCTAACTGGGGTGGCAGTTCAATTTTGCACATCCAGTAAATTAATTCTGCCATAGTATGAAAAAGAATAAGTATTATAGTGTAAGATCCAATTTTTGAATTGCTCTGTTGGAAATTGTTTGCGGATGAGGAGCCCCTTTCCCCATCGCATTCAGAGAAAGCTGAAATACACAGAGCCCCTGGGATCAAGTACATTCAGAGATACAAAAGAGCCAGCCACCTTAGCTGGATTCAGAAAAATACCTAGCACCAATGTTAAGTCTACCCACACTTAAAATAATGCTTAAGGAACATGTTTAAAGTTGATCTTAAGTATTTCATTCAGCTGGGACCATTTGCTGAGTTAGAGTCTTTTCAGATGTACACCCGGATGCTGGGAGGCAGTGCCTGTCATCGCAGGCTGTGCCCTCTTGTGAACAGTGAGGATATGAAAACAACTTGAGTTTCTCTTTCCATATGCGCTTCTTGAGACCTCACCCATTAATCTAATGGGTAATGTTGACTTGTCCACACCAGGGTTGTGATGGTTTTGGTTATTTATACATAAGGACTGTGTAGTGCAGCTCAGTATCACATGAATCTTATGCTTTATGTCACTAGCAACTGGGATTATTTATCCATCAAAGAGAAATTAACTTGCTTGCAGTTGTAGTGAATCCATATGTGGTTTGCTGGTCATCTTCAATTCAATTATGTTTATGTATACCTTTTTCCTAAACAGAAGAGGTTTTGTATAGGAAAGTGTCCCTCACCTGCCCCACCATCATCACAAGGCTTTTATAAGGACCGTATTCCTTGATCTTCCCTTGACAAACTTGCTTTTCATCTCTCTTTGGGTGTTCCTTATGTAATTTCTTGCACATGCCCCTTAGGAAAACAAAATTCAATGTAGTCCTTCATCTTGCTTCTGAATGTGTGTTTTCTGTTAATGGTAACAGCTTGTGATGTGAGTGTTCAGCACAACAGGGTTGTGATAATAGCGTTCAGATTCTACTGATAATTCACTGTTAATTGTTAACCGTTTCATATCTTTGCTAGACTCAGAAGTAGCAATACACACCCACCAGTGTCAAGAGGAATTACTCAATTGACTGTACCACGGTACGGCTCAATATCCTGATAGAGATTAAAATAATAACACTCTGAACAACACATCCCAAATAAAACAGCATAACAAATACAGCTGGTGAAGTTCAGCTAAGCAGCTATACAGATAGCATCCGTGTTAAAGGACTTTACACATCACCACCCCAAAAGCACCCCACTCTCATACAAAAAACAGCAAACAAGTTTCAGAGAGTTAATCTCTGCCTGTTTCAAAGTATAGCAATGTAACACTTCCTTTTGGGCAGAGAATTTTTATTGTTATTTTTTGTCTGAGGAACCGAAGCTGTTGCTGTCACAAGCTATCACCACCCTCAGGCTTTCCATTCCCTCCAAACCACAGAGCATTGGCCCTGTTTCTTAACGTGAAAGCAAAGAAATTCAGAAGCGGTACTTCAGGCTTCTTTTCAGCCCCAAAAGGATTCAGTTATTGTGTACTCCAGAAAGGCTGTGAGGATTTTTGCACTGCATATCCAACTGGTGACAGTGGTTTGGAAACAGTATTTATTCCACAAGAGAGACAAGACCTCACCACTGGTTTTGTGGAGCCAGTTCTTCTGGCTCAACTTCATTTGAGGAAAGGGAGATTGCATGGGGGTCCTCAGCTGTTCCCACATTCCAGGTCACGCCCTCAAGGTAAAATTGTCTTTCTTCTGAAAAAAAAAAAAAAAAAAAANAAAAATCACATTTATTTGGGCAAGGGTCATGAATTTATTATGAGGGCTGCTTATAAAACTGAATTCCTGTTGAAAGGCTTCACCATGTACTTGGGTCTCCTCTGGAGACATCCAGCCATCTGACTGGTACGCAAGACTCAGCCAGCCTTTGTAGAAACTCAGTAGTGCATTGTATCAACTGGAAAGCAGTTCTTCAGCTTGTCAGAGGCCTTCTCCTGCAATTAGAGCAGCTTTATCCTTGTTCTCTGGATCATTCTGTTCTGCCAGAGCTCATTGGGAAGATTCAGCACAGGAAAAGAGACTTCATGCCCCACTGCAGCAAAGATGCTACTTGTGCATGGAAGTAGAGCTGTGACTCATTTTAGTGGTTCAGTTACAGCTTGTTCTTACAAGTTCTGAAGTGGTCAGGATTGCCGTAGTGTCTTCTATTTCTGGAGAGCTTGTGTTTATCCTGCTAATCCTTTCTGCCGTTCCCAATTCCTTTTCTGACATGAGTAGTGCCACTCAGGAACGTCATGCATTTCCCCAAGCCTTCCATCTGTGTGTACTTCAGGACTGACATGCAATTGCAAGTCTCAGTTTCTTCAGCCTCTTCCACAGACATTTGACTGTCTTTGACTTCCATCAGTACATCCATATCTACAAGCTCGGGTCAAGCAAAGAACCTATAAACTGGCTCATTGGCCACTTTCATCTCGAAGTTCTCAGCAATGTACAAATCTTCAGAGGTCCTCTGCCAGCTTGTGTAGCCACTTTTTTTCCCCCTGTTAGCTCTTAGCTAGCCAAAACACAATGATGACAGGTTCCAAACCATGTTATTTTGGTCCTTATCAAGCATCAGTCAATTCTGTATCATTTTTGATTCAATTAGTGAGTTAGATTCTGCAGCATTATTGTCTTGACCACCTAAGATAGCAGTAAAAAACTCACCTTTGAGGTTGTCTTCCCTGCCAATCAGTGAAATTATGCTATTGAATTGAATCATGTAAACCAAATGAAATATTTTTTTTCAGAGGTAATAGATTATCTGAGAGAAACCATTCTCTCTTCCTCGGACCTCTTCAGATTAAAAATGGGGTAGAAAATAGAAAAATTTCTTGCCCACTTATTCGTGATGATGTTTACATCATGCTGGTGTACCAAAAGTTAACAGCATGAGGAACCCACCCCTTCAAAGCCATCTCCCCTGTTAGCAGGAGTGGAGAGGGAAGGACCATGGACAAAAACTCCCTAAGTCATATATGAGATTGGAGATGACCTGAGTGTGAGCTGAGAAAAATAGCAGCACCAGATTTGGTGTAAACTGCAGAAAATGAGAGGAATGAATAAGGTCAAGGTAGCTGTAAATATAGCTGGTTTCCAGAGGGGGTCTTAAAGGGCATATTGTCAGAAGTGGAGCCAAAGAATAGAGAAGAGACTTTTGTCTCTGTTAGAAACAATCCTGCGGCAATTTAGTGATGGATTTCAATTTGCACAATGTGACTGTCACGTTTAAAAGGTTAATGGAAAGGGTACTTTCTGCAAGTCTCTGTTGGCATTTTGATTATACCTAGATGATACACTGGTGCACGTGAAAGCCCTTGAACAGGAACAGATATGTTCATAAATGCCCTGTGAGAGCTTTAGTGCTGCTGCATGGAGGGGAAAAAAATAGAAGCCTCGTTTCAGAAAAAGTAAATTTTTTGTCAATGAGAAGAATCAATTTGACATACAGGATATTAACTTTGCAGGAAAAAAATAATTAGAGATCTACACACTTATGGAAGTCTTAACTGCTTTTTCTATTGTTGCTACATGGGCTGTGGTTGGTGGGGAAAGTAGGACCCCCCTCATGCAAGTAAGGTGGCTGAGAAAAGATATTGCCTGTGCCTGTGTAAAGTCAGAGAGCAGCAGAACTATGCAGTGAAAGGGGTTTTGTGAGTACTCTGTGATAACAAGAACGTCTAGTGCACTCCAAAGGAAAAACAAATACTATCTGGAGTCATGTGTAAAAGGAATATTGTGTAAGAAAACTGCTGCTTCTTCTGCTTCTTGGATTTATTCTAAGAAACAGAGCTCTGCAAATAATCACCTGAAATAAAAACTACTGGTTGTTTTTTTTTTTAAAAAAAAAAGCACCCCCTCAGTTTCTGCTCACGGGAGCCACCAGAGAGCTCTGCCTCACTGCTCTCATGCAGATAGACAAGAGAGAATTGCTTCATTTTATAAAGTATAATAGATGGTGCTGTATGTTTGGGAAGGATAAGCACTTCCCATTTTACTGTGGCTTCTCTCCAGGTGCAGCATGCTGTGGGAAGGTAATAGCAGCTCTGCCAGACCACTTTGAGATGTCTGACACGCATTGCTTTAGCATTTCTGCTGCTTGGGGAAAGAGCATTTTCGGCTTTTGCTAAAGGAGAGCTCTTTGCTTTCCCAGAGGACTTTGAAAGACTCAATCCATTTCAGCACAGAAGGCAAAGGAAATACTCCCCTTGACTTCAATGAGAGTTGGGTCTAAGCCCAAACAAGGGCTGATGAATGAGCTGAATCAGCTGCAAGTGTTCTCTGCTGTTGTGATTGCCATCTTTTATGTAGAGATGAAAAGGAAAGGGGATTGGGTTTTTGTCCTCCTTTCACTACCTTCTGTATGCCTGCTTGAGAAAGCTCAAGAACAAGACAAGTTTCAACCCAAATCTTAGCTCTTTGTTTCTTTGCCAATCACTGCAACAGAGCACCAGTAGCCCCTGCCTCCTTTTCTTCTGCACGGCAGGCCTCTGAGCTGCAGATCATTAATTACCTGTTCAGAGTGTACTTTCTGTGCACATGAGATGTAGCCTGCATATATGTGTTCTGGCTGATAAAGAGCATTAAATATATTTCCAGTCACATATCCTATTCCTGTTTTTCAGCAAGTCCAACTACATTGTTCTTTTATCCAGCTTTTTTATAGAATAGAATTTTTTAGTTATATTGTTCTGAGGGCAAAGGGGTTTGTTGTGTAGTCACTGCTCATTCTCATCTCTCTGATATGAAAAAGAAAATCAAAGGAATGGTAAGGGTATTTAAAAATACAGCAAAAATAAATTAGATATAAAAGAAGCCTTTAATAATGTATACACACCACAGAACATATTAGTTTAACTATATATGCTCTGACTAAATGTTGTGGCCACCAGGAAAGTGGAAACAGCAATTACTGGCAACTAAGCTTTAGAAATCTGTGAGGTGTATTTTAGCTGTATAAAACTGACACTGCTGAGTGCAGTATACCCGTACTGTGCTCAGTGGAGAGTTACACTGGTAACCATGCGCAGCAAGGAAATACTAGAACGCTTCTATAGGTGTGTCACATTTGATACTGTCCCAATCCTTGGGAAGATAAGCTCATTCTTTTTTTCAGGAAACTAACAAGTTCCTCCATGAACTTGCAGAATTGCATGGCCAAAGGAAACTGTCTGTAGAAGTTCTGCTTTTATATGTTATTGAAAATGAGATCAGCATTTATGAATGGTAGATTTGACAATGCTGAAAACTGGTGACATGTAGAGCAAAGACAATAAAGTTTCCCTACCTGATAGTGGTGGTTTGCCTTCTCATTGTTTTGGAAGGACATCCTTCTGCAGAAAAACAGAGTGCTGGGCATGAATTATTCTATCCAAGATAGCTAACTGACACGACGCATTTCTTGCCATCACAGTTCATTTTGAATTTAATTAATTTTCAGATAAGCCACCAAGCACAGACCAATATAGAATATATTTGGCTACTCTTAGAAAAACTTCTCACAAGGTTTTTTAATTCAAATTCTCAAAGTTCTCAAAAATGGCTTTTAAAATAAATAACTATAGGGGTTTTGTCCTTTGCCTTTTATTCAACAAAAGAAGGTTGTATGTGACTTGAAAAAAAGACACATAAAGAAACTGGCATTTTTTTCACACAGATCTGAGTCCCCATGTACACTCGGTGCTTTCCAGTCTGGTTTCTGGTGGGAAGTGGTTCCGTCTCCATTTCCAGAGCATAATCTAATTTTGCTTCCTAAACTACATATTGTACCAACAGCTGAATGGAGACGGAGATCATGGACTAGATTCTCTCTCTGATCCATGCTTGTAAATCCTGATCAAGGTCCCCTGCAGCTCAAGTGGTCATTTGTACAATGCATTCAACACACGTATTTCTCTGAAATTATTCTGCTTTTGAAAAGCAGCTCGGGAGACCAAGTTTGTATTTAACTGAAAGATAACCAGTGTTAATGCAAAACTTGTGACCAGTCTAAAGCTGGCCAGACTGGGGTCATTACTGTGTTTATGTGGGCCTTTCTGCATGTAGAGAATTATAACTTTTGACAATTGGGTTTGTATTTCTGTAAAGTTATGTCCTTTGTGAAATAAAATCGGACAACAGATGTTCATTTAACAAATCCTGGGTGGTTTAAAAGCCTGCAAAGAGTAAGATTTTTAAATTGTCAGCAGTCTAAGATATAAGTGAGTGCATGTGTTCAGATATTTCATTGCCTTTTGACAGCCTGCTGAGTTGCGTTTTTTGGTCTTCCAGGGTGCCCATTTTATAAATTAATGGCAATGTTACTTCTGCAAATGTAGTTGATATTGCCTTATATTTGATTTTCTTGTATGAGAGAATTATCCTCTGTTCTTTCTTATAGATGTGGTCCCAGGCATTTGGCAATCTTCTGAGTTTATAAATTGGAGCTGTCTCATCCTCCATGGCTCTGATTGTTCATTAGGAATCAATGCAGTCTTTTTCCTGATATCCCTTTGTGTTAGAGAGGGACCCATTTAGAGTGCACTTTTATTCTGTGTCACTAAGACTTCCAGCTGTTTTCCAGCTCTCACCAGAAATTTCAGTACTATCTTATGCCAGTGTAGCTACAAATTGTCATAGTGACTCAGTTGTCACCCGCATCAGCAAAGTGATTAGATTCTCCTCCCAGCTGCAAGATGACTCCAAGCCAACACAAGGCAGATGATAGGAATAGCAGGTACTGCCCTTTTTTCATGTCAGGCCACTGTCAAATCACTGTTAGCTCACTGTAAAATCAATTTAATTATCTGTGAGGTGTGTTGGGAACAAGTCCTGTGAGCAGGAACCAAGTACTTAGAGATCTGTTTCAATATTTTTTTCATTTTGAAATCCTAAATCATCAAGTTTGCCAGTTTTGCCTTTTTCAGCTTTGGGGTACTTAACCTTCCATTTTCCTTATTCTTCCTTTGCTCTTGAATTTTCTCAAACATCTGACATTAAGAGTCGGGGTTTGGGGGAGTTTGCTTTTTCTTCTCTATTCTCCAAATCATCAGCAACACTTGAAGTATTCAGTAGATTGAGGGGTACTTTTAATTTATTTGATTCTGTACTCTGTACCTTTCAAAAAATTACAGTTGGATAAACTAGTTCAAAGCTATCAAAGTGCAAAAAAGGGAATGATTTAGGGAAAATACCTTGGAAGTCATTTAGCTGATTATACTCGCCAGTGTAAGTGAAAAAGAAAGTGGAACAGAGAAAATCCCAAAGAACGCAGCCAAAAAAGAATCCCATTTGATTGACTGATTTCAGGAAAGAAATAGTTTTTCAGTACCTAAAAATGAAAAGAAAATTCACCATTTACACACTGATTCCTCCTGCCTGGCCATTTTTCACAATTTTCACACACGGGCATTTGCACAGTATTGTTAGCACAACAGTGTAACTTCTGCGAGAATAGCCACCATTACAAGAAAGTGTAAAGCAGATTCGGAAACTTGTTGGCTGTAGTGGAAATTGAAAGTCCAAAATGATGAGATGCTCTTGTTCTGTGCTGTGTGGGCAAGGATGAATCACTGCCCAAAAAGCTATCCAGCAGATTAAGCTCCTTTTGAAAAATCCCTCCATACTCTGACTCACTGCTTCTTTCCAAAAAAGCCTATGACAGACAAAACATTTATTTTCAAGCAAACAATTACGAAAAATAAAATAAAATAAAATGACTGATGACCAGTTGCTAACGTAAAAAGCATCATTTTTAATGCCAATTGATTAATTCATCCCATTGGATTAATTAGCTATTTCCTGTTTGAAAATAAATTGTTTTTTAAATACGTTCTTGCCATTTTCAAACTTGTAAAAATATCGATCCATCAGCAACATTTGAGGACAAGCATTTACAACCAGGAAAAAAACACATCAAGGAAGGCTGTGAGGATGACGGCCATAGCTGGCAGTCTGGGCACAGATCTCTTGGAGCAGGACAGAAAGGGGTACCCCCATGGGCGCAGGAGTACCAGAGCCAGCAGCGGCTCAAACAGGATAGGAGAGAGAATGTGTTCTGTATGCCTAAGTGACAATATTTATATGGATAGTCTAAGTTACTGTTGTCCAACTCATGTCCTAAACCAGCCTACATGTTTCCATTCAGCATGCCAATTTCTTCTCCAGGGACGTGGGAACATGGCTTGGAAAAGGTTGTCAGCATAATTTGCAGATATACCATGTGTAATTTGGGAAGACTTAGAACAGTCATGTTGCTCTTTGTAACATGTTTGCAGATCCCTTGGAAAGGCTGAAGCTTACACTTAAATATTTGAATGTTGATGACCTGGATGATTAAACTTAGAAAAAGATTAAGATTAATTAGATACTGTATACATCCCCTCATACTAGCTGCTACACTGTCTCCTGCTGGGGTGTTGCCATTTGGAAAGTAATCTATTACTGCAGCAGAGACATTTGCACTGAAGAGACCTCTGAATTAGAACAATTTACACAAATGCGCAACATTACACAATGGTAATGGACCAGATTGGAGTCCTAAATGCTCAGTTTTTCACACAACTCATGCAGTTGGTGACTGTTTTCATGGAGCAGTTCACATGAGTAATAGCTCAGCACTGTGAGTAAGGGATCTGCAATCTGTCTTTCTATTATTATTTGTCTAATTATAACCTTGGTTAACTTGAAGTGCAGATTTGCAGTAGAACATGAACACGCTCACCTGAAAGTTGCATGGGTACCACTCAAAGCAATAAGATACGGTTTCTGTCCAAGAAAGTTTACAGTCTAGAAAGCAGTTGTGTGATAACAACAGGAAATTATATATATATATATATATATAAAGAGAGAGTAATGAGACAGGTTTAATCAAAATAAAACAGAGATATAGGTAGTGTTAGGAAGGAAGCATAGAGAGCATCTTTCTGGATCTTATAACTGATAACTGTATAACTTATAGGAGTAACAGAATATGCTTACATAATTTATTTGATGTGTCACACTGGCAAAAATGGCACAAGTGTTGTTGGCCTGATCAACATCATATTTTTTTTTCTGTAAACTCTCCAAAAAGCTTGAAATTTATAGGACTTGGCCTTTCATAGATAAAAGGAGATTAATTTGGTCCAAGCAAATTTTACAAAAATTTACTAAGAAAGCTCCAGAAATTTCTAAATGGGTAAATACATTCACATATGTATTTATTTTTGTCTTGATGGGTTATTTTTGCATTTGGTGTTAACACAGAAATTGGTGGCAAATTCCAAGAAGCCGTGCTAATTATTCTCTCTAGTAAGAACATTTTTTCACTTGCCTCAAGCTTTGCTAGCATTCAGCTGTTTGGACCGATAATTCTAAATGATGTTTCAATGGCTTGCAAATATTTCAGCTAGAACTAACTCTAAGGCTAAGAAAAATAACAAGTTTGGCTCCTATAGAAAGAAAAAAATAGTTACTTCGTGTCTGTAAACTACCTGAAATTTGGTGTGGTGTTTGTTTTATGTGTGTTCTTCTGAAATGCTATCCAAATTGGGTTTGCTTATAGGAGTTTGAAAAAACACAGTTCAGATGTTATTTGTAGACCATTTGAACTGGGGTTTACAGAGCAAAGATCAGGACTGAGAGGAGGCAAGCGTGAAATGAGGGCCATGACATAGCTACGACACAAGGCTGCGAAAAAGACAGTTTGGAGGGGAGAGGGGAGAACGGGAAATCAGCAGGGAGAATTGAGGCTTTTAAGAGAGCACGTTTCAATCAAGTGCATGGAAATGAACTGGGAATCATCATTTCTCTGCTGTCACAAATATCTGTGAAAAAAGCTAGTAAAGTGTCCATTGCTCTCTAGCGCCGATTCAGACTGAGAATGACAACCTAAGATTGCTATCCATTATTCCATTAGCCAAAATGACTGCAATCTCCTTGGCGGAGCCAAAGGTTCGAACCCTTCTGTTGAATCACGCTGGTGTCAGTACAATCCTAGATGATGGCATCTGGGGCTCTGGCTTTTAAAGGCCAGGAAGCGACACTGAAAAGATGAACTTGGAATGACTTTGCTGAAGGTGGAAAAGGCACATATACTCCTGTTAGGAACTCCAGCGTGCAAGTTTCCTGAGCATCTTCATTTCGGCACCTACTCTGCCTGCATGGAACTCCAGAGGCAGTAGTGTAGGCTGGATTCAGTGAGCAGAATGGACAATGCTCAGTTCAGGAGCAAATGCTCAGTACCTTATTTATTTCTCTGCTCTTCAGTGCAGGAAAAGTGTTTTTCTGAGAGCCAGGTTCCTCTGCCTGCTGACCCCCTTATCCCTGCCCCAGGCCAGGCAGTCCAGCTGGGTGGAGGGTCCGTGCTTGCTCTGGTCAATGAGCAGCTTGTATCCACTTACTGCACGGTGTTCAAACTCCTTGGCACCACAATTGCTTCCTCATGGATTTATTTTTCTTTTCTTTTTCAAATCATGCCCATTGTAGTATCTGAGCACATCACAAGCATTAATTATTTGCTTTTACTGACTGTGAAATCAAGAATTGCCATTTATTTGTGAATGACCGCAACCTGGATTTCCAGATAATGAGCCTGTTGATACACTGAATGCATGGTTTCTATTGATTCCAGAAGCAGTGAGGCCTAGTGAGCTTTCCTATAAATATATATGTTAAATATCTATACAGAGACACACAGCTAGTGCCCACTTTTGACACTCTCAGTGTAAATGACATATACTCCACCACATCATGTAGAAGAGGCAGATGCTTCCCCAAGGCAGTATTCAAATCCCTTAATCTGGAAACGATCCTTACTCTGGCTGGAATCCCCTGTCTCACACATCACATCAGTTCCTACGTCTGCCACATGGGAGGGAGGGTTCTACAGACAAGGTATTTTTTTATTAGATTGGTAGAACTACAGTATAGTCATATTGTTATGAGTCACTGTTCTGAAAAAAAAATAGCATAAGCGTGAAATTTAAGACTGCATCATAATTCCTCAGTGTTGAATAGATGTTCTTAAATTTTGTGTACTTGATTCTTCAACAGTGGTGGTACAAATGTACTTTGCATTACAGAGAGAGAGATTCTGTGGACACCTGTGTAGCACTGGTGAAATCTTGACAGGTGAGTTCAAAACAAGCAGGCCAGGACGTCTTTCTTAATATTCTGGCAACTGTCTCTTTTTTGCAGACAAGTTATAAATTAGTATTCTTATGTGTTAGTTATAAATTAGTATTTTATATTTTTATTTAGATATTGACCTTCTTAATATGTTTGAAACTTGGAATACCTATCAGTCACTGAAATACTTATCTAAGCAAGAGCAAGACATAGTCGAAAGCACATTACAGAAGGTCCAAAACATATTATTGAAGGTTCTGTGCCTAGAAAAACTCATTCGTATATTTAACTGAGTATTTAAGTGGATGTAAATACAGAACCTGGGATTAATCAGCTACACACATGCTTGGAAGATCTAAAAATGTTAAAATGGCAAATCACCAATTTTGAAGTTTTCAAATACAATGATAAAATCTGACATAACTTTTCTNAAAGGTCCAAAACATATTATTGAAGATTCTGTGCCTAGAAAAACTCAATCGTATATTTAACTGAGTATTTATGTGGATGTAAATACAGAACCTGGGATTAATCAGCTACACACATGCTTGGAAGATCTAAAAATGTTAAAATAACAAATCACCAATTTTGAAGTTTTCAAATACAATGATAAAATCTGACATAACTTTTCTTAGTGAGATGATGGAAGTGCGTTATAGCAGCTGTAACCACATAATTAATATCCGTTCCAATATGTCAAAACCAAACCCAAAACACTCCTCACTGAAAGGGGAAATCCCAAGGAGTTATATCTGGCAATTTTAGGTTGAATTTCTATAATATACATAATAAATAAGGCGGTTTAGGGATTGTCTTAACTAAGCATATTATTGTGCTTTAAGACTACTAATACTGTAATTGTTTCTGGTTCAAATACTGGAGCACCGCAATTGCTTCTAAGTTTAGTCCTATTTCCTTGGCAATTGCTGAGGGTAAAACAGTACATTAAACAAAATTGCTGATCACATGATTTCTATATTAATGTTTGATTCTCCTAAAAATGAAACTAATGGGAAGATGCTGGAAACTGCACCATAAATTAAAATTGCAAAATGTTACAGCTTATTTAATCTTCCATGTTGAAAGGCAGACTGAGTATTTAAATGGTTCCACTGAAGTTGTATTTCTTTAGAGAAAATCTTTAACCTTGATAAATTATTGAAGAAATTTCATTAACCCTTTGACATGAACAGGCCAGCTGTCATGCTTAAAGTTACGTTGGAAAGACTTGCAGAAGTTAGAAGTATTTTTACACACTTGTTATACTTAAATAGGCTTTTCTATATTTAGGGAACATTTAGATTTCTTTGACACACTGCCCCAGAACTGTGAAAGATTTACTGCTCAGAATGCTTCACTGGACATAGTTATAGTCATTTACTGGTTTTTGCAGGCATTTTAGAGAATGCCAGATTTGGAGTGTAGCTGTTCAAACAGCTGAGAAACATAGTTCCTGATTACAGCACACATATTTTCAAACTTAAATAGGTTAGCAGTTATGTTTTGAATAATTTATCAGAAGACAGATTTCCTCTGCAAAAACAAGGTGTTGGAAAACACGTACCACTGCTTCACTATTCAGCCACATTATTCAGTTCTCCAAGACTTTAAAAAACTATTCCTTTACTACGCAGTGTGGCTGTTCTTATCAGCTTTTGCAGTCAGACAGCCCAGGTACTGATATGCACAGTCAATTTCTTTGAATTCCCCTGTGGGACTTTTTAGTACCACACACTTTGGGCAGAGATTGGTTAACGTCTGTGTCTAAGTCTCCTGTCCTCCGTTGAGCTTTCCATTAAGCAATCCATAATTTGGTGGGTTTTTTTGCAGATGAAAGATTGCATCTAAAGAATTTGTGAAACATATTGACTTCATAGCAAAATATGACTGCATTTGTTCTCTCACCCAGCAACAATAAATTAGAGAACTGATGTTCCAGGAAGTCTACTTTTTGTGTAAATAAAAACTTCAGTCCTAAAGTCTTAAGGTCTCACTGAAATTCAGAGCTGGATATTCATCCGGGGTAAAAACTGCACTGCATTCATTTTCAGTACATGGAAATCAGGCTTGCAGGGGTTTTTTAGACTTAATCATCTGGCTGTGGAGTTTTAATCTATATTTCAAGATGATACAAACCAAAAATGCTCATGGTAAAAATGTAAATGTAGCAGCAGACCCTTAAGCACTGCATAATCATGAATAAGGCTAACTTGCACAGAATCTATAATTCATATTGTAGGTGATCATCATTCATTATGTATTTTCATTTTTTTTAAAGAGACTCACTGTATACTTCAGGTTTTGTCGGTACTCATATATTATAAGCATCATTTATAAGGGCTTGCTAATTATTTCCAGAGGCATCAGACCAAAAAAAGATGGTAGCAGAACTCCTAAAAGAGAACTCATGTGGTTATTATTTACCCAGTCCCCAACTGCTAGTGGAAGCATCACACATTTAAAGTTGAGATGTGTCTGTCTATGCATCCTCTGTGTGCAGTTTTCACAGCTGAAAAAATCACCTTCTCATTTACAAGCGTGTCAGCGGAGAATAATTTCAGTCAGGGCCCTGTAATGGCACTTTGGTGAAATTATTCTTTGTACAGTCAACCAAATTGTTTTTTCTTTATGATACCTTTTCTATTTAAGCAAATTCTTTTCTGGTTTGTACAAAAACTTCATGCACAAACTTAATGTTAGACGAGCAAAGGGAGATAGAAGAGTAATGCTCAAGGTAAAGTCTGGATTCCTGTTTTAATAGAAAGCCCAACCAAACCATGCAGTCTGAATTCTCCATCTATTTTGGAGGGTATTGCAAATCTGGGTTGATGCACTCCCTCTCTAGCCTGATTCAACTGATTTCAGCAGTATCATGTTACACTAAAACGAATGTCAGTCATCTGTATTAGAAGGCTATACATTGGCTTTGCATTCATGTGTGGGTACCTGTAGCACACGGGGGTTAGCTCTGTACTTACTGTAACTGCATAGCCATAATCGTCCTGATGTTATTGCACTACTGCAAGCACTTACCACAGTGCCACTGAAATCAATTACAAGGGAAGGATTTGCAGTTTGGCCCATTCTGTTTAAGGAATCTACATTGGAACAACAACTGTGATTGATTTAAGTTTGAATCTGGGGAAAAAGACCTTTAAAAATAGTAAAAAGTGCCCAGGGTGTTGAAATTATAAAGCTAATAGACCTAACTGGAACAAAGGATATTAGCTCAAGAGAAATTTGGAAATAGGTGTTCTGCTTGGCCGTGATAGTTAAGTTAATAATGACACATCTGTTCAAAATAAGTTCAAAATGCTTTATCCACATCAGGAAGAACTGATCGCTGCTAGGTTTTTGCAGATGTACAAGGTCAAAAGTAATTACAGGGGCCTGATCCAAAGCTTGTATTTCTCTATGGATCTGACCCATAGTTATTTTTTGTATTTTTGTTTCTTCCCTATTTATTACCTAAATAGAGTTATATTTTAGGCTTAGCTAAATACCGGGGCATGATGACAGCTGATGGTGTTGAGACTTGAAGGGGGGTCTGTGAGCAGGAAGGGGAAGGTAAGGAAGAAGGCGTTAGGATCCTCTGCTAGCTGGTGGCACTGGGGGAACAGGTCCACTGGGATGCTTGAAAGAGGGTGGAAAGGGTAGCTTACACCCGCTCCTTCAAAGAGAGATCTCTAGGCACTAAAGGAGGCCAACACAGGCAGATGGATAGATAAACAGGTAGGTGTGGGGTGGCTTCTTTCCATCTGTCCGTGCTTGTGTATAGTCCTTCTTTTAAGGAAAGTGTCCAAATCTGTTGTACAAATATTATGCATATTTTTGTGTAGTTTTGATTAGAGTAGTATGTCAGGGGGAGTTCAGTCTCCCAGGCAAAAGGTCTACCTACTACCTAAGCATAAATGCAGCCAAATTTTATTACTACTTCAGATCATCATTTTTTTTGTATTCCCTGGCTTCTTACTTGTTCTAGACTGCTCAGTGCAGAGAAAAGAAGAAAATAATGTAAAACATATGTATGCATTTATATGTACATACATATATACTTCAGATAGCAAACTGTGGAAGTAAATTTCATTTTAAGTGAAAAAAATGATGACACTTCTTAAGGACTGGGGAATCATAATGAAAATAATTAGCTGACAGTTTGAAAGAGAAGCTCTTTCCAATGGATTATTTCAATTGCAGCAAAATCACACTTTCTAAGAGAAGTTTCTTTGGGGAGGGGGGAGGGAGGAATTGCCAATGAGCCACAGGTGTCAGGAATCAGTCATGAGCTGTAATGGAGCCCTAGCAATTCACCTTGCAAAAGTTATCTTAAGCAGTCTCTCAGAAACCTCCTTCTCTTCCTGATATACTCATTTGCTCCCAGGGAGAGGAATAGCTTTGTGCGGTGCCTCTCACAATCATTGTCCACTTCTAATGGTAAGATGCCGTTTTTGGTTCGTTATGGCTTTGTTAGATGTTACCCATTTGGTCTAAAATTTTTGTATGTAAGAGGAAGCCAGAGAAATGGAGATGGAGGTCAATGGGAAGAAGTGACTGTGGCAGAGGAGCATAGCTGCTTCCTAAGATGCTCGAGAGCTTTGAGGTATAAAGGCAGAAAGAAGCTAAGTCAGATCCTGGGGTAATGCTAGAGCTGCTGAGGCAGAAAGGTGAGCCCAAGAATGGAGTCAGAGAAAAGAGATCAGCAATGGGCTTGTGTTGTCCCCAGAAAAAGAGGTCCAACTTGGAGGAACCTGCAGCTCTGCCTATTTTTAGACCCTCACCACCAGTGTTTGCAAGGGAATCCAAGGCTTACATGGTCTGTCCTGAAGGAAGAGATGTTCTATTAGGAAAGCAGGGTCCTCCTCTCTACCTGGCAGAGCAGGACAACAGCTGTCAGTTTTTATTGTTGGTCAAACGCATGTGGTGAAATGCAGAAGTGTTTAAAACTGTTGTCAAGTGTAAAAGACTTCCTTACTGTCAAGCGCAATCATATTGGCCTCAACACAGAGGCTCTTAGTAAGGAGTAAACCCTAAAATCCAGCCCATGCTGACCAGCACTGCAGGGAGTTCTTTACCTCATGGCAGGGAATTTGCTGCTTGTTCTTGAGTACAAGAAGTAAGGGCACTATGCAGCCTTGGGAAGGGCAGCCCGGCTGCCACACAAGGTGTCCAGCTGCTAAATGAAGACTTTCTGAATCCCAAAGACGCGGTGGCCAAAAGCTTGCAGGTATTGACCTGGGAGTGGAGAGCCAGGTGAAGGGCCCGCTGGAAACACAACACTAGCGTAGTGATGAGTTCTGCCCTGGCAGGAGGTATCTTATTGCTGCCAGGAAGCAATCCTAGCTTTACTTTCAGCATAATTCTGGCTACTCTTGGTCCCTGCCCTAGCTTTATACGTATACTGGGCATTTCTATGCTATGGTTGTCTTGTCATGTTTTCTCTGCCTGGTAGATTGTGAAGTTTCTTTCCTTTTCTCTTCTGCCGAATGATGCCATAGTGCACGACCACAGGAGTCAGTGGGATCCCTTGCTGGGCTGAGGATTCTCTGGAGCATCAGGAGTGCTTGTCCTTTCGAAGAAGAATTGGTATCTTTAGCCTGATCTCCTTTGAGTTGTTGTTTGGTGATGGCACAACTCACCAGTATGAGTATAGCCCAGATGTAAGCAGTCTTTGCAAAGATGTGTCTATTCTGAATGGCCTTTCTGAAAGTGAATTTTCTTGTCTAGTCTGTCCATGCAGAGAGAAGCAAATAGCCTTCCACCTCACTCCAACTTTTCTCTAAGCTTTAGTCTGCTAGCAGATTCATCTGGGTGCTTTGGCTCCATACTTTAAGTAAAGTAGAGTATACACATAAAAGAAAGTGTCAGGGATGCGGGGTCATGGCAAGCTTGTGGTAAGGAGGCACTGGGGATGCCCCCCTCCACTGCCCCGTTGGATGGACAGGTTGTCTGTGTTGTAAGGGCTCTGGGGGCTTCCTATGGCATTTGGGGTGGGAAAAAGTCGCAAGTCAGAGCGTACCTTAAGGAGCACCCACACAGCTCGTTGTGTGTGGTCAGGAAAGGCAGCTTCAAGGGTGCCGGGAGAGCTGCAGTAATGTGGCCGTGGAAGCCTCCCTAAAACAGGAGAGCAGTCATAACAGTGAGCAGCAGTTAAACTCTTCTCTCCTGCAAGGAGAGAAATAGCTCTGTCAAGAACAGTTTGAATTGTGTGGCCTTGGAGTTTATTTATGTCACACTTTGTACCATGGTGGGAAGTCAAAGCTTGTTAAGTAATGCCCCTCCTATTCACTGAATGAGACAGGTGACTGCAAAGGAATCTTTCTGTAAGATATCTGAGTAAGGCTATGTCATAAAACATGTATTTAAACAGCCAAAAAGGGATTTTTTTTTTTTCAGGTGATCTTCAACAGATCTTAGCCAACTTTTAGGTTTTGGGTGTCTGACTTAAGCTGCTTAATGTTTACATGTGCTGATTCCAGTGCAATACATTTACACATATAACCTTTCAAACTGAGCTGAGAATTTGGTCATCCTCTCTGTAAAACACAGCTTTCTTGGGAACAGTTGTCCAAAATAGCCATTTTCCATAACTGCTTTTAAGGGTTTTATCAGGAATTGCTCAGTGCCTTGCTGCAGAGTGACTTAGATTCTCAGGATCTGACCAGAATATTAATTTGGTCTTGAATATCAAAGCACAGAAAAGGACAATACATTCAGATTACTTAGTGCTCTGATTTTATTCCCATAGCTGTAGAACTGTTGGTGGTTTTTTTTGTGTGCCGGTTATAAGAACAGACTCTTGGCTCCTCCATCTGGTTACTAACTACACATAGTGAAGTGGTTTACTAAGGGCTGATTATAAGGCATTATGTACTGTTGTGCAGTTTATTGTGGGTTTAGTGGGTTTTTATGATTATTTTTTCCACCCTCTGATTGTTTTTATACTTGAGACAGTGCTGTGGTATTCTAATACGTTTTATCCAACTTTCATAAGAAATGCACTGTGAAACAATGCAATTATCTGACTACATATATTCTTTTGCCAGTCTGATCTATCACTCAGGAAATAGTCAAGTTTTATTCAAAACCATGTCAACAGGAGATGCACTACTTTTGGAGAACTTAGTAATGAAAGCAGTGGGAAAAGCTGACACTGTTTATTATCTTGTGAAGATATTCAAAACCATCTTATATAATCATAGAACAGCCCTCCCAAGAGCTCTCTTGAGAGATTAATATGGATGTTATGGTGCCTCAGGATAATAATATGCATTTTCAGTAACCGTCTTTGGAAGACTTCCTGTTAACAAGAAACACAAATTTATTTTTTTTTTTTACTTCATGTTTAAATAATAAAGGAGGTATGAATACAGACTGGCGTTAATAAAGACAGCTCACATTTAGGCCAATACCATGTAACTGAATGCCCACGTGGTTCTGGACCCCCCTTAAGAAGACAAGCCTGTTGTGTCAACCCACCCTCTTTTGCAGGCTGTTCTCCAATCCCCTGTTCTCCTTTGTCTTTCTGTGTGATTTTTTGTGGGTTTATCAAATCTCTTGAGTATTATTACTCAATGTGCAGGTGCAAACATGCAGCAAACATTCCAGCTGCGTATACTTAATCATAACCTACTGTGCTAGACAACTGCTTTGCCAAAAAAAAAAAATATTAAAAATTACCAAAAAAAAAGGCACTGGCTCATAAGGTGTTCCAAAATTTGTGGAAACAATTTAATAAGGCCTTGAAGGACAGGTTATCAATATTCTGTGCTTAGCCATTTTATTGCATGTGAAGTGTTGATTTAATAAGCTTCAATATGTAATTAAAACTTGCACATTCAGAGACAGTGGTAAAATCTATTGTCTGCAAAACTCGCCATTGCTGTAGTAAAAATGATAATTACAGTTAAGTAGTCTGGAATGACAGCTTCGCTGCCCTAGAAATAAAATTAGTGAAAAATGTTTCTATGCTAAAGGTTCTTCTGTAATGGAGTCATAATGGTCTTCCACTGCTACGCAAGTGCTAAAGTAGGACACGCTGATCTAGGGTAGAGCCTTTATAATAAAAGACATTGTCGTCTGAGCTATTATAACAGCTGGCTGACTCCATGGACCCCCAAGTTTGCTGTCACTGAGCGGTTGGCTCCATCCTCTAAGAACTGCAGAATGACAAGGATGAAAGAAATCGCTCCTCCTGATCCAAATGGAAATGCCCCTGCTACCTAGGCTGAAAAGCCAATGTCAGCTCGCTTTAATCAGGATGAGAGCTCTGACGGCACGGCACAGTGAAAGCCAGTTGGTAGGGGGGAGTGATACATACACCTGACACTAGCAGAGAACATTGTTCCTTTTTATGGAGCCTGGGCCGGGTACTGAACCCATTTCTCACAAAAATGGAGATTAATATGGATTTAAACAAGGGGTATGCTGGAAAGCATTGCGGGAGAACACGTGCTGACCTGGCCTGTCACCTTCTGACTTTAAACGTATCTTAATAAAAGATGTTTTTTGAGTTTTATCCATAAGAATTTAAACCTTCGGTTTTTAAAAAATACTGAATTATGTGGTAGGTGGTGCTTCTCATGTTTTAGGATCCCAAGCGTTATTAATAATTTGTGAACTATTAGTTGACAGGCCGTTGTTTCATAGAATAAATCCTGGTGGCTTTAATGATATGCTTTGAACAGTTTTGTTCTCAAATCTGACTTGCTGGGCACATATAGCTTTAACCTAGACAGTTCAATTTTAACAGTGTTTACTAGGGATGTGGGCTGAAGTACAAACCAGGCCATTAAACCAGGGAAGCTCATGATGAATGTAGTTCATGAAAGAGTCATTGAACTGGAAATAAAGACTTTTTCAATGTCTAAGAAAACAAAGATTTTCCACATATGTTTTCCATTTTTCGTATTTTTTTTTCTAAGGAGAGAACATGACAGAAAGGGCCTGACCCCAAGTACTGCACCTACTATCTCCAGGGAAAACTTCTCTTAGATATTGCAGCTGGTTGCTCTCTTTTCAGAGGGCCAGGTCGCTGTGTGAGGGTGGGATACTCAATGACATTGCACATACTGAGAACCTGACAGGCACCGGGATGCCTGGTGGGCTTTTCAGACCCAGGAGCCGTGTGTTGGACCCACTTCATGCTCTTTTCTAACAGACACAGCTGCTCTGCTTCTTCAAGCAACTGTGCAAGGAAGCCTTTTAGTGTATATAAGTAGCACCCTTATTTTTATTCATGCTCAAAGCAAGCTTCAGCTAACAGTAATTCCTTGTAACAGTAACTGCTCAAGTCCCTCAGGGTTGTGGGAGCCGGTGGCCTTAGTTTCTAGTCCCTTGCACATACTTTTTGAATAGACAGTCAGGTACCACTTCAAAGTATGTTTGGATAATTTCCATAAACCGCCTGGTCATCCTTATCTTGTAAGTGTTCTTTCTCCCTTATTGGGAAATCATCTATACAGTACGCTGTATTGTAGTTGGTGTTTTCAGCCAAACTTTTGTATTTTGGGACTTTCTTTCCACCTAGAAGAGTTGACTGTGGACAGCTTTTCATATTTTTTTTAATGTATATTCATGTTAACTTACAGAAATCATGTGAAAAATCTGCCCCTTGGACACATGGTATTTAAAACAGAATTTTTTGGAGAAAGATAAGAGCAATTTGTCTCAAAAGTATTATGCAGGTGTCTGGCCAGAGACACTGTCTGAGTGCTTATTTTTAGGATCTGCCTGACATTTCATTCAGCTTGTGACTTTTTTCTTTTTCCTTCTTCCCACTTTACTGTTTCTGGAATACACATGCAACTCCACCTCCCACTGCCTGGCCCTGGCATTTGAGTTTGTTGGCTTCATCTGTGTTGCGTGACATTCCTCTTGTTTCACTTAACCATATACATAAAGAATAATACAGGGGTTTTTTTCCTCATGAGGTTCAGCATTAAACATCCAAATCATAGAAATAATGACATACACGGAAAATGACATATATGAAGAAACAATGTCAAGACACCATAAAAGGATTTCTAACTCCATTATGTTTTATACCTAAATGACACAAGAAAGATGTGACACGTGAAAGAAATAAAAAATCCCTACCTCCTCTCCAGCCTCAAATCCCTTTCCTCTCCAGCCCTAAATTTCTTTGAGATTTCTTTACTGCGTAGCCTGGGAATATATTATTTGCCTGAGCACCTCTTTCTCCTTCTTTTCTGCTCTCTTGCCTTTTTGGTTCCTTTGAGAGTGGGATTCAGAGAAATCCTTGGGTTTTTTTATAATTGTCCCTCCTGGAGGTGATGTTTTTCCAATTCATTTTAAAGTTCAGCTGGGAATCTTGATTCATAATAATTATCCTACCCGCGGTAGTATTTGTTAGCACTTACTGGAGGTGCTGTCCAAGTGAACAGATGATGAACAAGCAGAAAATTTTTATTTATTTTTAATGCCTCTTTTCATCTTAATATTGAGACTACAAAAATAAGATATAGGCATAAAACATTTTATAGTGAAATAGAAAACAAAGGGAACTAATTATCTGTGTATATTCAGATCACTCTGATATACTGACCCATCATACTTTACACTGACATGAATTTGATCATGGAATACAATGAAATTACACTTAATGTAACTTTGACTTTGGTTTCTAGTATTTTACCCATGTTTTTCTTTTCCATGATTGAAATATTAAACTACGCAATTTATCTTTAAAAATTTACAGCTACAATTTAAAGTTTGAAGTCTTTACACATGTTTTCTCTGTAATGTTAGTAAGTGAACTGTGTTTGGATTTTTTTGCATAGTAATCTGAAAATTATTTTTTTCAGTTCTTTGTAGCGAAATCATTATTTAGAAATTATATATCCCTAGTGTTTCTATGGAAACACCTTCACCTTATGCTAATGAAATACAAATTAAGGGAAAATAAAGTCTTTCCTTTTACCATAGAGTATTAAAAGAATATTTTTTTGCAGATTGGAAAAGTTTAATGCAGATACTTAGTCAACTCCAGATTCTCAGCACAGCTGTCAGTACAGATTCAGAAAGGGGTCAGGTTCATCCTGTTCAATGCTGAATTCCAGAAGCTGGATGGGTTATCACGAGGGTAAAACAAACATGCTGTTTACTGTCAATGATGTGTCAAAGTCCTTTATTTTAATCTGAGTCTAGGCATCTGGGCTCAGCAAGCACTCTGTCTATGCATGTTTTCTGCTTCAAATAATGTTTTTTGGGTTTTGCCCTATTTGACACAATGTAGTTAGCATTTACCCACTGTGATAATTTTATTCTTCCCAGCACTGGGGAGTAGGAGGTAAAAGCTGGTAGCACTGCTATTGTAATTAAGAGATGTTGGTTTTATTCCCAGTTCTATCACAGGGGTAAAACTCTGATGCAATTTCTTGCAATGGATGGCAAAATTTCTTCTGACTTTTGGGACAATTACACCAACTCCTCCAGGATCTCTGGGTTCTCTTTGGTCTAGACCCACTGAAAAGCATGGGGTGGCTCTGAAACTTGGTGCCTGGCTGGCAGTCAGGTGGGGAGCAGAACAAGCAATACCTTTATTCATTGCAGCAAACAAAGCCCATGCTGCCTTCAACTGTGTTCCCAGGATGAAGCTGCTGCTTGGGCATTGTGCTGTGGGTCTGATCTGGGGGGGCTTTACAACCAGTGAGGGCAGGTGTGATACATCGCCATCAGGCACAGGCTGCTCCAGGCAGTTGTGGCCATGAAGATCGTCCTGTCATAAATATTTACAGCCCAGTGGTCCCATGTGTCCTAAAAGACCATCCTGAAAAAATTTTCCAAAATGTTCTTGGCCCTGATTTCAGGGGGGGGAAGAGGGCAGGGGGCAGGGAGCTGTTGATGGTGCTTTTGGGTATTTGTGGCTGAGTTTTGTTGGGTGATTCTGTATTTTTTATCTTTTGTTGTTGTTGTTAGGGAGTTCTTCTGTAGGAAGGACAGGAAGAAAGGCAAAGTTTGGTTTAAAAAGTGTTTTTATTGTCATAGAATCATAGAATGGTTTAGGTTGGAAGGG
>RSEF01000005.1:53224829-53245494 GCA_003993805.1 Himantopus leucocephalus | reverse complement strand
CTGCTTTGGCAGGGGCGTTGGACTAGATGATCTCTGAAGGTCCTTTCCAAACCCTACAATTCTGTGATTCTGAAGGTGGCTCCGCTTTGAGGAAGGGCTGGATCAGATGGCTGCTGGAGACCCCTTCCAACTTATGTTACTCTGTGGCTCTGTGACTTGGTGATGTCTGGCTACCAGTAGCCTGTCTGTCACTGCTTCCATGCCACAAGCTTTCCTTCAGAGGAAGAAAGAATTTTTGAATCTGCTCCAGTCAGATGTCCAGTTCTTCCTAAGAAAAATGCCAATAGTCTCTCTGCACAGTGCTGCCTTTTCTTTGTGGACAATCTTTAAAATTCCCTTCTCTGGATGTTTTACCTTTTTTTGTCTTACATCCATGATCTCTGCAGTTCTGCTCAAGGTGTCTTTTTGCTCACTGCTTGGTTGATCCCACTCCGTTCTGTTGACCACTTTCCTGGGATTAAGTCCTGTTGAAGGAGAGGTAGGGTTGCTGACATTGCTGAGCTCCACATCACCTGCCATGTGGTGAATGGGGCTGCATGGACCTCCCACACCTTCTTGTGGCAACATCTGCCTCTGGTTTGTGACCTTCTGTAAGGAGAAGATGAGCAAAGTCTGTAGGAACGCAAAAGTTAAAAGATGGTCCCTAGTTTTTCAAATGTCTTTAAATCTGAAAAGAAAAAAATGTGTTGGCTTTTATTAAAAAGGAATTTCCAAAACAAGATGTTAGTGAATCTTCACTCAAAACGAAGCAATACATAAACTCTAAGAACTTTATGAAAGTGTAAATAAAACAGTATCACTGAGATCACGTGATCTTTGCCATGGAGTACCAGCAGAGTTCAGAGGTGAAGCTGCTGAGCTATTTATTGAGTGTGCTGTATATTACAGTGCTTGAGATGGTCTCAATGTAAACAAATAGTAAGGGGCTAAAGTGATACTACTTAAAAAAATACATATGTATTAGGTACTATACACCAGTAAATCTGACCTCCATACCAGGCAAATTAGTGTTTTGGGGGAAAGAGAACCCTGGCAAAACCCAAGCAAAACAAACAAACAAACAAAAAAAAAACCCCACAAACCAACCCAACCTAGAACAAATGTTAAAACTTACAGATGGATTGTTAGGCATATAGAGGAACAGCTAATATAACTATTGTAAAAGAAACCCTGTGGTGCAAATCTATGAGTTTGATGGAGTATGTTACTAAAATTCCGTTGATATATATTTATATATTAAATTTTCATGTCTATATTTAGGCCTTCAAAAAGCTTTTGACCAATGTTTCTCATTGAATGCTCTTTTAGAAACCAAAATTTATCATGGGATAAAAGAGAAGGTTCTTTCCTGGCTTAATAACTGGTTAACGGATGGGAAACAAAGGGCAAGAACAAATTTACAGTGGAGGGAAGGTGTCAGTGACACCCCGCAGGGATCTGTGACAGGATCTGTGCAGTTCTGCACGTCTGCTGGTGTCCTGGAAAAAAGATGAAAAGTGAGGCGGCAAAACTTGCCGATGAGGGAAAAATATTCAGCATAGTCAAATGACAATCCAGCTGTGAAAGAGGAATTTTACACTAGTAAGTGACTGGGCAATAAAAGAACAGAGGAAATTCAGAGTCGATAAAAGCCAGTTGAGCTTTCAGGGGAAAATAACCCTAAATATGCATACATGCCAAATAGCTCTAAATTAGCTCTACCTATTACAGGAAGGAATCTGGGAGTGCTTTCAGCTAGTGCTCTGGAAACATCACCATAGTACTCAGTTGTGGTCAAAAAAGCAAAATAGGATGGTAGGAGGTACTAGGAAAGGAGTAAGGAAGTAAGCAGGAAACATGGTTATGCCACTATTCACATTCACAGTGCACCTGCATCTTGAACAATACGTGCAACTTTGCAGTTGCTCCCTCCCAGGTTACAGAGGAAATGAAAAGCAATAAAAAATGACAGCAAGGGCAGTGGGAAGCTTCTGTGTAAGGAGAGACTGATTGGATTAGGACCCTTGGCCTGAACATATATGACAGGAGGCAGATATTCTAGATATGATACAGTGAATGTCATTTAGGAGATAGGTAGGGAATACTATTCACTGTTTCTCAGAACATATTAACAAGGGAATAGCAAATAAAATGCTCAAATATCAAGTTGAAAATTAAGCCAAGGAAGTATTTTTTCCATGCAACTCCTACCGCCTGTCTGCAGGATGCTGGGGATGCCGGTAGCTTAGCTTGGTTCAAACAGCTGTTACACATGCCAATGGAAGGAAAATCCAGGTAGGCTGGTGTAAAGAGGACACATGGCTGCTGGTTTCCATTTTGAAGAATATGTAAGAGGAATGCCTCCATCAATGTATCTAAGTTTGAAACATGAGGTTTTTATGGGTTGGGGAGTAATAAATTGAGCATTTGGAAGGAAATGGAAATATGTTTGCCAAAAGCTGAGATCACTGCAGATGCATTCTTCAGGATAGTTTCATGTCTTTCAGTCAGTCCAGTGTCAAGAACATTGTTTCACACATTCCTAAGTAATTAATGCTGCCCTAAACAAATTACAGCCCTGACTGAGCAAAGGTAGAACAGCTTTTCTGGAGTCAAGTGTCCGTGAATACATCTTTTTCAGCTGATTTCAGATGGAGAACTTTTAAAAGCTGATGAGACAAAATATTATGGGCCAAAGAGGGGTTAGTCTTCATTCAAGGTATGCTTAATATGCTATAAGTATAGTGTCCTTTGACTTATTTTGACTTTGCTGCTCTCCAGGTGTAATTATGGCCCTTATGTATGCATGCAAATAAGTAGGGCCCCTGGACTGCCATCTCTTGTGCGTTAGCTGGCTGAGATACAGGAGGATAGAGGATTATAATCATCTTTCCTAAGGCCAGCAGAGAGCTTGGAAAGCACAGCTGTGAATGCTGCTCCCTGTTGCGTGGAGCTGCTATTGCTGCGCTCCTGTTGAGCATTGGAAAGATTTCAAAGATAGCTTTGTTTTGTGCTCGGTAGTAGGAAATGTCTTCAAGTCATAATCTTGCCTCACACCTAAAGACAGTGAGCTGAGTTTGTCTATGTTGTGAAACCGATCTGTTTGGGAGAATTAATAAATCTCAGTTTGTAATTAAGCCTACTGAAAGCCACTTTAACTATAAATAGTTTATCTGGGCTAGAAGCCATCTTCTATTGTACGTCTGACAGGAGCAGTGCAGGATAACAGCACAAAAGAAGAATCATTTACCAGGCTTCATTTGCTTAAATAAGATCTTAAAATATTTTCTGTATGGAGATAAAAGTACATGTTTAGTATAATTAACAGAGTTACAACAAGCTAAACTGTTAAGTTATACTGTACAAAAATAGATACTGGGATTTCATGAAAACACAATACTTGTACATCTTCTATAGTGCCTGTAGCTTCTATAGTTCTAGATAAACTTGTAATCAAAGTTAGGCAGCTGTAATCAAAGTTGTAATCAAAGTTAATGCTACACTGAACTGAATCATCAATACCTAACCTCTAGTTATCCCTCATCTTATGTAGGAAACACAAAGCCTTTACACTGCTGAAAAGATTTGTAAAAATGGCTTTGGATGCTTTAGTATTGTATTCAAGTCTTCCTCTTTTTCCCCTTTTCTATTATATAAGAAAACTCAAATTACAATTATTACAAAGCATACTTCTTAATGTTAGGTAACTGATTAAACAAACAATGTGGATCAAAGGAAATTCAATAATTATGCATCTAAGTCTGCATCTAAGTTTTAAAAAACCCATGTTTTAAAATGATGAATTATTCACAACTCAGGATGAAATGGGGAATATTCCAACTTGTGCTTTTGAAGTGTCATCATATTAATCTAGGCCACTTTATGCACATCTATAGTCTTTTCATCTCTGGAGATCTCTGCAAGATGGTGGGTTCATGTCGCTAAATTTCTGTTGGCAGAGAGTCAAGAAACAAGTATTTTAAAACTTAGAGTTTATTACTATTGTGATTCAATTAATATTCAGGATTCCTAAAGGAGCTGTGACTGATATGATCTCTTTTTCTTTTTCCATATTTTGTGGCCTCTGTGGTTTTCTTCTCTCTCCTCCAGTTATTTTATTTATGCATATTTGTTAGATGATTTTTTAATTAGTTACTCTCATCCTTAGATATTCATTTTAACCTTTTCTTCCCTATCCTCACTCTCCACCACCCTAGTCAGGCAGCTTTAATGTAATTCTGTTATTTAGAATATATATAATTCAACAGCTGGATCCAAACTAAAACGCTTAAAAAGAAAATACCCTTCATGGCTTTGTTAGACTAGTCTCTTACCAAGCAAGTGCAAAAGTAACAATACCATAAAGTCATTTAAATGGGAGAGCCTCATTGTGCCTTTAGCATAACAAAATCTATGAATGACCTGTGGGCTTGCTGAATTACCAAATGTAAAGAATATGCAACAGGAGGCTGGGGTTAAGGCATGCATGCTGATGCCGGCTGAGTAGGGTTAGATTGGAGCTCGGATATATTGTGTATGGGGTGCGTGACACACTCCTCAAACTGAGATCTGACCTGCCCCCAGTTCACAGCTCCTCTGGTCTAAGGAGCCTCTGGTTCATCTCAACCCCTCCACAAGCCCCTTCCTCCATGCACTCACAGTCTCCTTCTTCCTGCCCTAGAACCAGCTGTACCCCGAAGTTCATCCCAGTATTTAGTCCTACTCAGAGCTCCTCTCCTCACAAGGTCAGCCTTCCTCAGATCCTTGGAGTCTTCACCCCTACTCCAGCACCTCTCCCATGAACACACTCACCAAAACATCTTTATGCTTTGGGTTTTCACATACTGACAATACCAAATACTGGATTTTTGAATTTTTTTTTTTAAAGCCAAGCATATACTAGATAATGGGGCATAATTGTGCCAGGTTGGAAAAGAAGGTTATAGAGAGAGTGCTGTATTATGTTGGCCTTCCCATCTGGGCCCCTCATCCCATTATGATTCCTGGGGTCCATCACCTCTCCCTCCCTTCTTTCCAGTGTTGTATTATAGATAAAACCTTCAGAGTTCCTTGATTTTTGCTCAAGAATCCAACAGATTGCAGTATGATGTTATAATATGCTAACGATCTGCCTGCACAAATTGCTAATATGACCATCCACAGAAAGTACAGTATGCTGAGCTCAGCTGCTCCTTTCAGTATAGGAAGGAAAGGAGCCTGCAGTACCAGTCATCTCCATCAACAGTAAAATAACATAAGAGCCTCAGAACTGCTCACAATAAATTAAATGTGTATAAAGAAATACTTTACAATTCAGATGTTTCCTGTGTACTGGTAAAAATGAAATGAACCTTTAATAATTCTCAATCAAAGTACTTATGAATGTCTTTCCTTCAAATTCTTCATAAACTTTTCATAAGTATTTCAGTAATAGGATTTCATTTTCTGGATAATAGAGATCGTCTTAATAATTCTGTACATGAACTGGTGTTCTTGAGTGAGTTCCCTTGCTTGCTGTGAATATTTCTGTAAAACCTAGACAATTTTATTCTAGCTGAAGCATATATAATTCCTCCGTAGGGACATAGTGGACTAAATTCTGTTTCCACAATGCAGGTCTTACTACTAGAAACTGTGATTGGCCTCAGAAGCACACCAGGCTGGTGAATGTGTTTCTTGCAAATCCCTTCCTCTCATTTCCATTGAAAGGACAAAGAATGGCCCCNCTCTGTTTCCACAATGCAGATTTTACTACTAGAAACTGTGATTGACCTCAGAAGCACACGACGCTGGTGAATGTGTTTCTTGCGAATCCCTTCCTCTCATTTCCATTGAAAGGACAAAGAATGGCCCCACAAAGGAGAAATGCCTCCTCCTCACTTTCCAAAGCATAGCCATATGAAATAACTTTAAGGAGAGACAATAAATAGTAGGTGCTAAATCTGTTAAGTACTGAGGCTCCTTCGTAGGAAGCATACTCTTTGCCAGGAGACCCCAACAGGAACCTAGCAAAAAGTATATACTCCATCGGGTACCTAAGGTTTGCCACCTGCTGATGAAGTTGGAAAGATGAACACAGTGCCCCATTCTTGCTTAAAGGGAGATAGGTGAAAGCTAAGTTACCTGGCTCACTAGTTCTTTCCTTCCCTGATTAGTTTATTCTTTGTTCAACGGTATTGTGTTAATTATTTCTACTATAAGCAAAATGTCCTGAATGCATTGCAAAGAGACCTCAGCTCCAAAGATGATCACAGCAGCTCTGATGAGAGAAGACAGATTTTCTTCTTAAATGTATGAGAATTGCAGCACCTGAACTCCACACTGTCTGTCCGGACAGAAAGAAGGATTGGGCTTTATGGTTTCTAGACCTGCATGGCATGGACCTGAGCCTGCTGGAAAGGTGCTATCTGTGTGGTCTGCGGGGGAAGTGAGCAAGTAGGTGGGTTACAAAGTCATAACAAACTATTTTTGGGAGTTATTATTATGACAGCTTATGTCAGATCACTTGGACAGTCAAGTTAGGAAATTTTGTCGTGTTGAATGGTCCAGTTCCTGTCTATACAGGTAGAGTTCACTGTTACCAGGATCTGTACGCTTTCTACAAATTGGACTCATCTGTATTTCTGTGCCAAATTATCTCATAAGACTTAGCTCCTTCCTTGTGTGGGATGACTCATTTTATGAATTTAATTGTTTATAACTACATGTGTCTTGACTACAAGCCAGTCAACAAAATAACCCAAATCTATGCAAAACAATTGCAGGCTCTATTCATTAGAGATGGTCTATGAGTTTCTACATACCGAAGAATAAGGATGCAAATCTCTGCTTTACACCTCACAGTCTATTCATCTGAACTTGTGACAGGGGACAGATGCTTTTCTTGCTGTATGAAGTTCTTAGAGACAACAAATTAAAAATATAGTGTATACAGCTGCTAGGGACTGGGATGAATAATGGCTCAAAAGACAGCAGCTTTTTGGGAGACAAAAGGAAGTGTGTCTTTCCCTGACTACTGCCTTTCTCTTGGATTAGACTTGTTAAGAAATCTCTGCTTTATGTGACTTATTACAGATATTTACAAATGGAACCTCTGCTTCTGCCCGACTCTAAATTAAATTAAATAGCTTCCTGATTACCTTTACTTAGGATACTATTCGCATTTGAAATCATGCTGGCAATATAAATATAGGCACGTAAATTGATAGTATACATTTTTCCTTTACCTTTTGACTCACTCCTTTTTCTAATAAAATAGTCATTATTGTTTTGCCACATGAAGTGCCAAGTGCATTTGCCTGTCATTAATTTCTTGTCTTTTTGCATATCAAGAGCAGAACTCAAAAGCCGTTTCCAGACTTTGAAATAATATTTTACATCCTTATGGCTGTTTCCATCTGAAGATGACAAAGTAATTTAAAAATGTGAATGGTTTCAAGTTCCAAAGCTTCTTATAAGTGATATCTGAATCAACGTTCTCATTTGGAAAATACAAATCCAAGAATGTCGAATATTTCCTGAGGTACGTGAAAATCTGTAACACAGCTGGGAAGAAATATCAACGACAATTCTTCACTCACCTTATTTGTGGGGTACCTACAACCTGCCTTTCGTTTTGTTCTTTTTGGTTTTTTTTCAGTTACCACTGATAAAATTTCTAGTACAGTATTTGCTTGCATTTTCTGACTCTTTTATTGTACATAATTTCATTACTTCCAGCGGAGTAGATCTGGGGTATTCTTCTGTACTTTAGGTGAAAACAATGCTTAAACAAATGGAAGAAAAAAGATCTTTGCAAAAGTGAAAGACAGGTAACTTCTGCAATATGAACAAGTTATATAACTTCTAGTTATTAATAGCAAAACAGCCTTAAGAATGCTATACCAGGCAAGTAGAGATATCCCGGCTAAGTAGTTAAGCCTTCATGTGACATGGATATGTGTGTGTATGTGTGACAAAATGACTGAACAGTAACGTCCCTCATCCTCTGGTCTAGTTCTGGTTGTCCCACTCTCTTGGTGCTTGGTGGACAGTTTGACCCTTTGACTGTTTTGTTCCCTATGGGTGTACCCATAGTAAACTAAGTGTGCTGTGAGCATTCCCAAGCCAACTGTCATAGAATAGCTTACATCTGGGCTACTAAATTAACTTGCCCCTCCAAAAAGGAGCAGCTGCACACAAACTGTCCATTGGAAAGGTCTGTGGTCTATAGTAAATGTTCCTGGGAATGCTTGAATTTCCTGGTATAAATATAACCCCTGGAGGAGTGAGGAGAAATGCAAACCGGGCAATCTGAAGGACTGCTCATTTTTTCTCAAAACACACCCCATCGCTTATTTTTTTATCACATCAGCAAAAAGAACTCAAAGCTTTAGTACACCTGAGGGAAAAATATGCATGGAGTACTTGAAGCTTACATACAGCTTTGATCAAACTATAGAAGGTTCACAGCATCTAGGTCTTCATGGATTGAGTATCCCTAAAAATACACTGCTGACTTTTTCTCCTATTGAATTCCTGTTAAACTTATACTAGTCACTAGTGAGATTTGATGTGTGTTAGAAATCTTACTGGCAATGAGACTTTTTAGGCTTTGCAGATAAAAGAGCCAAAGCCATTTGGCACACATCACTAACCTGAACTGACACCATCATGCCATGGCTACAGCGAAAGACGAGTTGGGTCATCTGATAGTCCATTCTGCCTTTTACTTATGATTCTACAAATAATGCAGGTTTTCAAAGGTATGCACTGCTACATAGCAGACTATTTTTAATGCAAAGCAATCTATTCCAGGTAGCCGTGAGCTCTGAAACAGGACTGAGAAGAATGAGGCTGTCAGGGAGACTGTGATCTTCATCTGGCTGTTTGCCACGCTGAGTCATGAGATGTGCTGCTGTGAACTGAAATCAGTTTTATATACACAAAATCTATTTTAAAAGACCATTAACTAGGAGAGCTAGTTGGGAAGCTTCCCTTCCTAGGAAGTATTAGGTGGCCTCAGAAACTCAGCTTGGTCCCTCTGCATGTACAATATTATTTAATTGTGTGCTCACATTTTTTTTTCTCCCCCCTCACAGCAGGACTACTTCCTCATGCTTTGCATAGTATAACTGCTGATCCCTTAAGCAACTATTTTATTATTTCCCTTGTGTCCCTGTTCTGTACTGTCTGTTGTTCAAGCCTGTGTTTGAAGACAAACAAATTAATTTCCATAGGAAAAACTTCGAAGTTTCTAATAACTTGACTTCTCATGGAAAATTTTTATTTCCCTTGAAAGTGGTGGCAAAAGTTTTCAGCAACACAAGGGAAATTATGTCCATTTTACAGCGAATTTCAGTGTCTGGTTGCCCTCCAATTTGGGCTCCCCTGCCTCCTGAAAGTTAAGAAACTTTGATGCCCTGATGGAGTCTTTGTCCAGGTCTTCCCAATTTTGCAGCTGAAGTGAAGGGCAAGTGATCGGGAAACCAGCCAGCCATGAGACCTATTAGATCTTGAACAAAAATGTACTTTGAATGATTAACAATTTTTTTTCTTTTTTTGAGAGAGAGAGAGTTACCTTTTGCTGGAAGTTGTCTGGCCACCTCTAATTGCTGTACAAACAAACCCAAGTACTTGATATACAGCTTTGAGCTTCACCCATTTTGTTAAAGAAGAGAAAGACTTGAACAATATTGCTCACCATCTTGTAGTGTTTATTGTGGATAATGAATATTCAGCATGCCGTGTTTCCAGGAACTATGTTAAAAATAGCACAGTATCCTTGTTTTAAAAAGTGATGAGCATAACTGTGAAGAATGACTTTGATGCTTTTCCTTCCTTTCTTCAGTCTGGTTTGTTAACTCCTTATATGATAACTCTTCTGCTCACCGTCAAACTGCCTCATCCTCAGCAGACAAACCAGAGAAGCATGAAGGCACAGACATGTAGAAAAGTGAGGCTGGAGGGGAGTTACAGGTTTTGTTCTCTCTGCTCTCAGCTTAGTGGTGGGATAAAATATATCTGAAGCACTCTTAGCCTATTTTTATCTAACCTGTTCATCAAACCTCCAGAAACATTGCAGCTCTGCCAGTGCTTAACACTACTTATGTTTTTCATCATACATAATCTGCTGCAAACAAATGATGAACAAATACCTAAATCTGTATAACTGCCTTTTAACACTTTTTATCCTTACCTCGGTGTGCAGGGTTTACAAAATCCTCAGTCCTCTTGTTTCTTTCCACCAGATTCTCTCCAGTTTGTCATCTCTTTTGGTAAAACATAGTGTGTGATTCAGTCTTCCAGGTGAGTGCTTCCCAAAAGCAGCTACCCTCAGACAACTTATACCTTATCTGAAATGGTCCTATTGATACATCTCAGAATGACATTTTTCTCTTTTGCAGTAGGGGTCTAGTGTTCAGATATTAAATTGTGTTCAGTTTGTCACCTAATATAACGCCCACACCCCAGATCCTTCCTCCTATACTGCTCTGCCCAGGTTAGATTCTGCAGTTTATATTGACAATTACAAGGGCAAGGTTTCCTTTACTATCTTTTTATTTAATTTCATCCTGTTGATACATTTTCTAATTTATCAGCAATTGCCGATTCTTCTGATTTCCTTTCTTCCCTTAGAATTTTTTTTCCAAAGGGACCCTACCAACAGTCCTCAGAGTCTCTTGAAGCCTACTTTGGGAGCTCATTACTCTTATTGTGTGAATTTGCTCTTTTTTGGAGCTCAGAACTATGAACTCTACTATTTCATGCTCTGTTTAACTTCACTTCCATCTTCAGATTCCTGCCTAAGTCCTTTTTATTTTTCAGGATCAAATATAAAACCAGACATTTGTAATGTTGTAATTTTCTTTGCCTTCTGAAATAGAGAGGAGCTCCAGTGTCTTCCAATTCATCAGAGGTGGCCAAAGTACTTTCTAAGATACGAATGACCAAGTTAAAGTGTACCCTCTGCCTCATATTGAGCAAAGAATTGAATCTGAGTAAAAGACATCAGACTACAGTGTCAGTCTCCCAGGCACAGTGGATATGCCACCAAAAGAAATTTAAAGAACAAATTAGTCATTGTAATGTACTCTGAGATACAATCCCGTGGCAACCGGGTTTTGTGAGATGAGAGTTTTTGGTCTGTGTGGCCTTCAGGATCTGTTTGAGCTTCCTCATGAAAGTTTCACTGAAACAAACACTTTCTCATTTGGAGTTTCAGTTTCAAAACAACAGTATTGGCCAGTGTGGGGAGGAGGGGAGAGGCAGGGAATCTGAGTCAAAACATTCCTAACCAGGATTATTTTTCTTTAAACGGTACAGATCTACCTTCCAGCTACATGCGTCAAATGTTGGCTTCCACACAAAGAAGAGGAAGTCGGATTGTTGTTATCACTTCAAATGCAACGTTGGAGAGCTCATAAAACAGCTCCAATTACGGAATACAACAGATGTCACCAGACTGTGATGGATTTTTATTGAGTTTTAAAGCTTGAGGTGTCCGATTCTCCTTAAGAATAGTGAGAAGACAGGGTGGATAGACAGGTAGGAAAGATAAAGGGCACTCTGAGCCATACTACTTTTAAATCCACTCATTTAAATAAATGCACTTCTCTATCACATTAGGACCTAAATGGACACTGAGGAAGAAAATAAGGGTGTGCTCTGTTAGCTTTTGGTACCATGTAACCTGAACAAGAGGTGCCTTCTTAAGATTCATGCAGAGATGAAATCTGGTAAACAAAGACTGTATAAAATAAACAGTGTTATTTAGGGCTTAGCGAGGCATCTGGCTCTAATTTTAGATAAGCTACTTCTGTTGATGTCTCCATCCCTATCAAACAGTTGCTGTCTCTGCTTCTTTAGGCTTGTGTTTTCAATTCCCATCTTTTAGGAGGCAACAGCTACACTGATACCAGGGTACTCCTTGCCTGAACCTTAACACATGCTTAAAGCATGCCAAATGTAAAGATACAGAAGGATGCACGTGACTTCAGAAGCCTGCAGTTGAACATCACAGAATTAGCATTTTACAGAATATTATGAAAATAAGTGCCTTTTAAAAGAAATATGTGCAGAGCAAACCTCTTGGTTTACATTTTACCTTGTTCTAAATGGCTCATTTCCATGAAGAAAACATTTCAGATCTCAGTGTGTAGTGGACCCACATGGACTGATATAAATTATGGAATGTTAGAAGTTTCTTAGTTCTGTTGATATGGTTGAAAACAATATTATTTTTTGTTATGTTAATTTTTTTTTCTGCTCAAAGAAACTAAATTTCACTAGACAAACTGCATAATTCAAAAATTTTTTATTAATGTATGTGCCACTTTTATTCAGTTCACTTTTATGTGAAGGTAAAATTGATTTTTAAGCTTTAGTCTTTATTGAATACGAATAAATCAATTACCTTGCCCATCATTATCTTGGATGTTTATAAATGTTTCTTCTGGCTTGTGTTTTTATGAATGATCATATATGTGGAAGTTTGTGTTTGAATATGCAGCTCTGAGCTCAGAGGGAAGTGATGCAGAACAGTGAGAGAATGCATGATGAGGCTGCACCTTGCAGCTCAGCCCTATACAGCTATAGGCATTGTGACAATTCAGAAAGGCGCCAATGCAGTTACAGAGCAATGAAGTTTGGGAGGGGAAAAAACAACAACAACAAAACAGCAGCAGCAAAATCCTTCTCCTTTAAGGAGGGAGTAATGTTGCAGGAGAAAGTTGAATAACTATCACGGGTATTGAAAATGGAAACACCTTATGTTCTCCTGTCTGGCTTTATGGATTTTTCAAGAAAAAGCATGTTCTATAAATGCACTTTATAGCATTTTATGTTATAAACCAGTTTACAGAAGATTCAGGAAAGCTTTATGAAAGACCTAAAGGAATCATTGCATAAAGGCACTCTCACCACTTCGTAACTGAGATTTCACAGACCACAAGAGATTAAAAGGTTAGATGCACCCAGTACAGGGTTAAAGCTGATCTGAAGCTTCATTAAATTAAACCTGGGCCCAGTGAAGTCAACAGCACTTTCACTAACTTCAGCAAAAAGAGAGTATTACCTGCTTAACTTGAACACTGTGTAACTATGACGAATCTTTTCCCTTAAAATTCCATTATCAGTTTTAGCACATTAACTCAAACTAGACATCACTGAAAGTTACTTTCAAGCAAATGTTTAGCAGAAAAATATCTCTGGTCCAACAACCTGTATTTGCAATCACCAAAACCAGTCTGAAATTATCAGTGTGCTGGTTGAATACTTCTTAATAGCTGTACGTTGAATACTTCTTAATAGCTGTACATTGAATGGAGACCTTTGGTGTTTAAGAACCATGATACTAAAGAGCTATTTTTTCTTGACATATTTTGATGCTCTTTAACATACTTTCTTTGATGTTTCCAACCACTCTGCCTCATTGGAAAGGTATAGCAATACAGAAAATTTTGGTACTTTCTCATCATCTTTTAATAGGCCCATAAAGGAATATATTGTATATTTTTGCCATTATTTTCTCTTTTTTTTTTTCACTAAGCCTTCTGGTAAAGACTGCAAATGGTTACACTAATCTGAGAAAAGAGATTGCCAGCAGATCAGGGAAGTTTTGTTTTATATTCTATTATCCTATTCTAATAAAGGACATTGGTAAGGCCTTTATATAGATAGAAGAGTGACAATAGCAGCCTCCTTGCTGCCTGCTGCCAGATCACATATCCTGTGGCACATTACATATTTATCTTCTATTGGGGTCTAAAGAAATTTCTTACCCTTTTCCAAAGCAATCAAGTGGCATTTTCACAGTGTTTCTGCTCATTTCTGCATTAGGACCCAAAACCTCTTTATACCAGTCTTTTTCCTATCCTGTACTACTGGGGAAGAAGCCCCCATCCAAGGAAAAGCACACAACATAACCTATGTGTGGGCTAGTACAGCACAAACAAGGCCAGAAACAGCCCCTTTGTCAAGGCTAAATTCCCTTGTATCACCCCCCTCAATCTCTAACCACTCCTCATCTCCAAATTTGTCTCTGTGAATCATCTGGAAAAGATATTTTTCATGCCTTACCACAGCCATCAGCATATCCTACCACCTAACCCTTTCTCTGTTAAAGAGTCCTTAAGAGGATCATTGCCAGTCAAAGCAATAAATTTTCACAGCCAAGTTGTGACTTTTTCATCCCTTGCAGGGAATAGAGCTGACCCTAGGAACCACTCACACACTCTCCTCAGTCAAATGGTGACGTAATTTTTCACTCTTTGCTTTGAAGAGGTCTTTCACCAGCCTTTGAATTTCTGACTGATTTTGTGGACTTAAACAGTTACATGTGGAAAATGAGAGCCTTAGATTATATTTAGCCTGTAAAATGAGTATGCGTTATCCAGATGTTAAGTCCCTTTTTAGGATATCTTAAACACCTGTTTATTTTCACAACTAGAATTCTGCAATGACTTATTGGACAAAATTATTTTTCATGAAAGTCTCTTCTGTTAAAGAAAGTTATGTTGCTGTGATTCTTTGGCCTCAAATCAGATATATTCAGAAGCTATTTCAGTTCCTACTGTGACGGTTCCCATTAAAATGTAAAGTCTTAATAGATTTTTTTTTTTTTAAAGTAAACACTTTATATGTTGTTTCAGTATACTGAACTGGCAGGCTCCTAGTGCACCCTGGAATCTCACGGTTCAGTCTCAGATAGTTGGTTTTGATGTCAGTCATCCCAGATAGGTGAATAGGTATTATCATCTCTATAGATAGGGAAGCAAAGACAAATATAGGGTCTGAGTTAGCGCAGTGCAGAATAATGACAGCTTCCACTGACTTCAGTAGCTGTTACTGCTCATCACTTCAAAAGATCAAGCTACTTGTGTTGACTGTTAGACAAAGATAGACTTGTTTTTTAATGAGTTTTGTCCTTCTAAAAAGTCACATGAAAGCTATTAAAGTTATTCTGGGAAATACTGTATTTCTTTATATCAGAAACTTCACAATACAAGTTTAACACTTTCATTAATATCAGGTGAGCATTAATAAAGTAAATTCTTTAGCAGTCATTATCATACTTGCAATCTCTTTGGTTTGGCACGGACAAGACAAATGACAGATTTTAGAACTCTCATCTTCTGGAATCATCTCTTTGCCTTTTCTATTAAATCACTGTATTTCTCTATCCAAAGTCATATGCTTATTTTTGCTCTGACCAATACTCTCATACCTGTTACAAAAACTCACATAAGCTTCATCTAGCATCCGAGAGATTTAATTGCTTCTATGTCTCCTTTATTACTCAATGGTGCAATAATAAACAACAAATAACCTTACAGTGCAGCAAAGCTGTTAACCAGTTGCTTAAATCCCAGAGAATCTTAGGTACTTACACTTGTACTTAAATGCTTTGCTGAATAGGAATAGAGTGTTGATCTGTGGCCAGAACACATTGCCTGAGGCCACCAAAGTCATTAGTTTCAGCACCAGAATTAGAACTCAAGTTCCCCATTCCCAAGCACGTATGCAGGTCACTAAACTGTGCTTTACTTCATAGTGAGGTTGATTCTACTAATAAGAATAATCTTTTCACTGGTGTAACAAATCAGAAAAGAATAATTGGATATAGAGGAAACAGTTTCATAATTCAATTAAATGCATCATCTCTTTTTACTCCATGAGTAATTTACATTTATTATGAAAGCAGAGAGAAACTATGTTCCACAGATATTTTTTTTTTCTTTTCTCTCAGTTTTATTGCTGGGAAGCTGGAAAGGGGGTGCGACTGCTTTTATTTCCACATACCTGTGATAATGATAATTTTTCGTTTATTATAATTAAAGTAGGAGTTCTTCTTACCAGCAAAAAGATCTCATCTCCTCGCAGAACCTGAAGACAGTGGGTGGAAATTTGTTCATGTACGTCATGATGCACAGATCACACAATGAATTGCCTGTTTCTTTAAAGTTATATCCAGCTGATCTCAAGACATTTTGAATAACATCTCCCCACTCCCCAAAAAAAAGGTTATTTGTTTACACCTGTTGCTGTCTTAGTGTGTCAGACTCAATTCTTTCAGTGCATCAGACTCAGTTCATCTCAATAAAATGCAGAAGAAAATAATGTTCTGTGACATTATAGCCACTGGACTTTAAGGAATGCTTTAGAAATCTTACAAATTCTCCTTCTCAGCATAGCTACAGAGACTACATTTCAGCCCCATGCCAGCAAAAGTGCGAGTGCGTTCATGGATGATGAAGGCAGAGATCAATTATTCAAGGCTGATGCATCTGATGAAGGATGCTTAAACATCCATCTTCTCATCACCCAGATGGAATCTGTATGCTTTCCCTATGATGAAGATAGATTAGGCACCGATTCAGTAAAGTACTTGCAGGTGTGGATTTTACAGGGTAGGGGGGCAAGAAAGAAGAGAAAGGATTAAAAAAAAAATCTGCTAGAGATGAAACAAGGTACCTTGTAACGCATTCATAAAGAAATGGCTTTTGGATTTTCCATCCAGACTACAGAATTCTTGTTAATAGCTAGTTGCCAAAACAGATGCCCTGATTAATGAGAACAGATGGATTTCTCCAGAGGGTCTGCAGATTTAGACAGTACTTTCACTAAATGAAATGCTAATGATCTGGCACTGTGCTGCTCTGTGTGGATTAGACATCAGTAATATTATTTTATTTGTATTTAGTGGAGTTAGAATGATCCCTTTTAGAATTTTCAGATATAAAGTTCTGGTATTTTGCATCACCTCCATCTCATTAACAGCTGTACATAAATGACCCAAATGCATGTGCTGGATTTTACTGCTTGCAAACTCTTTCAGTAGATTATACATTTCTTACAAGTTCTTCTCAAGATCTAGAGGAGTATCTGGTTTTTGCATTTTTTAAGATGCAGTTTCCCAAGGCAAATGAATCACTTGATTAATTCTGGTATAAAATAAGATTACTCGTTCACTGTTATATACAGCACAAGCTAGTTTCCTTGACTTTCTTTCACAATTTTCAAGCAAAATTAAGACAGACATTGTTTCTGGAACTGGTCAGTTTTATTCCCCAAATCTGCCATTAATCAATATTTCTGTTACAAAAACAAAAAAAAGAATTAATACATTTTTTAAAAAGATGTTAATGAATTCTGCTTTAAAGTAGCTGACTCAAACCCCTCTCCTTTCATCTAAAAATCTTATTTGGTGCAATGTGGGGGTTTTGGTTTTATTTTCCTGATTTGTCAATATGACTATTTCAAGACAAATCCACAATTTACACAAGTCACACCTGCCTAGCTATATCCTTCTGTCATCTTTTTTGTTTCTGGAAAGATTATGAGGAAAATAATACAGAAGAACTCAATTATTCATATGGATATTTTAGGGCTAATCCGACTTCTCAGTAAAAAAACCTCATTAATCTCAAGAGAAGGATCCCTCGCTGTTACTTGCTTTAAAGAATCTGCGTCTACAGCTTAGCAGATACATAATATGCGAACAGATGATTTTCACTTGTAAACAGATGCTTTTACTAAATATGATTCCTTTTGGAATCATAAAATAACAGCAAACCCTTTAGGAACTCTTGCAAATGTATGCATCAGAGGTGGGTGTAAAAATTAGGGACCAGGACTAAAAAGTTGACAGGACAATAAAATAGTGTAACAAATATAAAGGAGCTTGTAATTTAAAATCATCATAGTGACTGACTGAGAAATTTGCCACTGACATTTCTCCTAAAAATAAAAAATTAAAAAAAAAATCCTGTGTTCAGGTACTGAATACTGGCACAAAGAAAGATGAATCAACAATAGCCAAAAATGCCAGTATATTTGGGGCAGCAGAGCCTGAAGAAAGATCTACTAATAATGTGCATCAGTGCTGTAAACTGTCCACAGCTGAAGAGTGCCAGTGTGGCAGTGGTGCCAGAGAATTTGTTGTGTGGTCTCAGAGAATAGCCTGGCAAGTGGCCGGCAGTTCCATTTTGTTCTAATATAACTCCACCATCGGTGATTTGCCAACCTGTTACTTCCCATAACACTTTGTCAAATCATAACGTTTGTGGCAGACTGTCTAATCCTTGGTACTACACTGAGGAAGAGAGGACAGCTTAAGTAACTTCAATTTGACGCAGAGTGTCTTCAGTTTCCATGTTTTAATTAAAGAAAGGATAGGAGACCACTTGGAGCAGACATTTGACAATGACTTCCCTTTTGGAATTAATTTCCTGTGCCAGCCATCTTGCCCCTTCTAAAACCATTTCATGGGCACTCCAGTTTCTGTTCTCTTTTCTTCTTCAGAGGACTCTATGCTATCTTGCCCATGCATTCCACTGAAATCTAAGTTACATTGACACTGTTGCATTCACCAACTATATTTGTACTCTCAAAAAAAAGTAAGATTTGACAGGTTCTTGATGCTATGAATTCATGTTGATTGACATTAATTATATTTCCTGCCTTTAGTTACTTATTAATCACATAAGCTTCTTATTCAGTTTTCGCCTTCTATGGGGTTGTGTAGGACTTTAGATCTGATGGGAAAAAAAAACTCAGAACAAGGCAATGTGGGATGATGTGGTTCCAACTTAGTGGATAGGTAGAAATACCAAATTCCTGGAGCTAAGTAAGTAATCTTGCCAAATAGCCAGTGAAACTCCTCTGCTCCCATCCCTCATAGTAAATATACCAAACAGTCAAAATTCATCTTCAACTCTTCATTGACACTACTTGGAGTGCATCAGGATGCAGGTTGGCTTTAAGCTTGCAAATAGATTCTAGTAGCAGCGCAGCAAGCTTGCCCACTAGAAAAAAGGATGTGGACTCAGTCCAGTTGCGTGTTATGCTCTGCTTAAATCCATTGAAATACAAACCCTTTGCAGCAGAAGTGAAATGTGAGATCCGTTTTGGTACTGGTGCTGTGGAATCATGTGCTGCTTAAGCCTCGTTAAACACGATGCAGTGACTACATTGTCATAAGTGAGCCCTGTACGTGACAGTGGGAAATGTAAATCACTTCCTTTATCTGTAGCACTCAAAAAGTGTCAGGAAGTGGGTTTCGTATTTGAACTGAATGTGGCCATAAATGCAGCCATCTGTGCTGCTTGCTTTGCTGTCTGCCATTAAAAGATGACAATAGATGAGCCCTGACCATATGATATTTATGCCGCATTAACTTCCTGATAGATTCCACATATGTTTCAGGCCAGCAGGGTGAATACTGTGGATCCTTGCCCTCTCTTCCCCTCCCAAAACCATGTGGAAACCTCTTCTCTTAGACTGTGGATACCAAGCTTCTGTAGCGCTGGAGTCAGCAGTACCATGTCGCTGAGACAGCTGACTTCCTCCACTGGACAGAAGGTTTTCATGTGGAGGAAGTTCCCCACAATACTCCTGGCTGAGTGATGGAGTAGCCTTAGGGGTCTCCCCCACTTCAAATTCTTCAGGAAGGAATTTCATCCTCCCTGATTTTGCAGAAGTTTCTTGTGAGGAACTGATACTTTATGAAATTTTCTATAAAAGTGCCAGGAGAAAAACATTTATGAAGGTAGAAATGAAACTGCTGAAAAGGAAGAGGGAGCTTAAAGTTGTCAACCTTCTGTGGGATTTGTTTTGNGTTTGTTTTGGTTTTTTTTTCTGGCAGTGTTAAGCTTACTCTGTTAAATGGCCGCCTTGTAGTAAACAGCTTCTTTGGCAAATTACCATAAGAATTAAAGGAAAACCTTTAAATTCCCACATGAAACTAAAAAGCACTCTACCAGATCTGATTTATTCTTACATAATCTGCATTGGCTTCCTTGTATGTGCAGTTTGCATCACGCTAAGATAGCAGAAGCATTGAAGAAAATGTTAGAGTATAAATTACTCAGGTCTCACTCTATATCAGACTGAGTACAATCATCAATTCTTTGTTTTTGGGACACACTCCAGCCGCTTCTGACATTGGTGGATAGAATGTTGTGGGCTTTGATATGTCTACAAATGTAGCTCAGTCCCTGAAAGAAATATAGTCAGAAAGAACCAATTCTTATAACTAGATAATAATGAATGCAAACCCCATCTTTAAACATTTCCATGGTCATAGTTAAATGACAACTGTGAACCCAATTTGTACAGTTTACAAGGAAAAAACACTTTTATTTTCATTTTGCAAACTCAACCTGGGATTAGAGACCCAGGTGGATTTTTTCCAGCTCATGCATCAGCTTGGAAAAAAAATTACAAACATACAGCAGCTACAGCTCGGCTAACAAGTCTGTAAGTGATGCGTAAGGCAGAATTTGAACCTAGGTCTCATTCTCAAAAGTTTAATTGGCTCCCTGGGGCAAACTGTCAAGAAAGGAAACAGATATGACTCTGGATTTGAGGCGGCCTAAAAGCAGTTTCAGATCATAGGAAATGTAACCCTCAGCTCTCTGAGTTACTACATTTGTGTGTCTTGAAAGCAGTATGTTACACAATTTGAGTACACAACAAATACTTATTGTTTAACAGACATGGTAAATCACTGGGACTAACATGCTACGAGGTCAAACGTTCGCAGGCTTACCCCCACCTTGTCACTACAGGCACTACAGACAAGTCTTAGATGGACAGGTAAACGTAAAGGAGACATCAAGGGAAAACTTTATTACTTGGAACAGGCTGATCCTTATTTTTGCCAAGCTGCTGTTTTCACTCAGCTTTCCTTTCCTTTCCTTTCCTT
>RSEF01000005.1:53204126-53224729 GCA_003993805.1 Himantopus leucocephalus | reverse complement strand
AAGGTCCCTTCCAACCCAAACTATTCTATGATTCTATGAAATTACTGGGAATGTCATTCTTGATCTGAACTGAGCACCAGGCTCATAGTCAAAAAAACAGCTACGCAGCTGGAGGCATTAACAAACCAGTTGATGATCTAAAACTACTCTAGAAAGGAACTTCCATGATCCAAGCCAAGAAGACTAACTTTTCTAGAAAATAGAAAAAGAGATATCACCACCAGTCCAAATCATCTTTTTTCTTCCCATACTTGGCAAGAAAATAAGCTGCTGAGACCGTATCTATATTTTACAAATGTTTCAGGTGTTTACAGTAGTGGCCAAATGAACTTCAGACCCTTCCACAGTTTTCCATTCCCGATTTTGCCATCGTCACGAGTTGGCATTTGCTCACAGTTGGTAACATTAAAACAGTGGCTATTCCAGAAATTCCCTGGTAAATATTACACTTTCTGTAGCAGCAAAAAGGCAGAATTTCAAGAGAATGCCAAAACTGCAGTACTCACAACCCTTCATCAACCTCCACAGAAACAACAGAAATGTTAGCTTTTTAACATGCCTTACATCATTACACACCTGAAGCTAAAAATTGTCTCCAGTAGCTAAAAAATGGCACTTAATGTCATATGCATGTGAAATATATAACAACTGTGGCCGGCTCTCATTAGACACAAACATTTTGTATTAAAAGAGAGAGGCAGGGAGTCTGGTAAGAAAGAAAGAAATTGATGGCTTTGTATTTCCCTATTTAAAAGACAGTTGTGTATATATGCCAGTGATCCCCAAAAGAGCAGGACCCTTCAAACGCCTTCCTTGTTCCTAACCTAATCAAGTTTCACTTAGTGGCACCTGTTAATCAGTTATAGCAGTCTGTAATGACCTTATACAGCCAGGAAACTGACACCAACTTTTTGGCAGAGGATGATGAGATCAGTGGCTGAGCAATTAACCCATTTGAGGTTTCAGTGCTTTATTGGGTCAGGATAATAACTTGTAGCAATCTTCCAGTAGCAAGAAAAGGAGGATCCTTCTCTTGATCCCTTGTGGCAAAACAATGCATTTAGAGTAGGTAAATCCACTGAGATGAAAGACTTTCAACATAACATGTCCCTACAGATGAAAAGATGGTTATTTCTTTTTGGCTGAATATTCTTGGCAGCTCTTCATGGGGACCTGGATTCAAATTGGCAAAGAAGGCTTTGAGATGACTCTGAGTGTTGAGAGAAATAATAGTCTCTGAACTTAAGCAAGGGATACCTTTTTCTGTATTACAGAACTATCTTAATTGAATATGTATTAAAATAATATTTTTCTATAAAGATATGGGTACAATTTCCAAAGCATTGTTTTGCATCCTAAGTACTAGTTGCACTAGGGAAAGGTAGAAAGGCTCAGAACTGCAAAGATTTAGGTGCCTAGAAATTCAGCTAGGCACTTCATGTGGCTTTTGAAAGTATGCCCAGCTTGAAAAATGCAGTATTATCTTACAGGTATCTTTAGGTGTGAAGATGGTCCTTTAAAAGTCTGGTCCTTTGGAGTCACTGGCAAGCAACAGAACTGAGCCTCCTAAGGTGGCAGTCACTGTCTAGTTTTACAAATCTGTGATTGTAGGTCACAGATGACAGAGGGACCCACTCCTCCCCACTAACTGTAATGAGAATCTAGGTGGCTGTCTCGGGGACAAACACATTGGTGTGAAGTGTCAGGGCAACATCAGTGAGAGCTTATATTCACATCTGCACCACTGCTACTGCAGCTCCTGCAAACATACCAGGACTAGCTTTAAACTAAGTCATCTGTCTATGCGTACGCGTGGAGCCGGTGAGTTTGGGCTGCAAAACCTGATGAGAAGTTAAATGAGTACTTGAGTACCTTGCACCAAGCTCCGTGCTGCAAGGATGTGAACTACCTGAAATCTTCAGAGTCTTTTAGTGATTTGAAAATTTTATCCAGTTCAAACTGTGTCATCATTAATTACTGTTTTGAGTACGCATGGGCAGAACACAGGGATGCTCTATAAATTAAAAACTGTAAACCAACAAAAACCTGAAAGACATGGAAAGAGAATGAAGCCCTGGACACCTGTCCTCTTCCAGCTACAGCTACACGGGCAAAACAGGCGCATGCTCCTGGATGCTTGCGCGCTTTCCGCCGCCTCAGGTCTCTTTGGCTGAACATTTGCCCGTGTCAGCCAAAATAAACCAGCTCAGCAAAGGCCGATTCTTCAGCTGGCTTGTGCTAAGCTGGCTCATTCTGACTGGCAAGGGGTGAGAGAGTGCACACAAGAGCTGTGCTTATCCCTTAGATCTGAGAGGGAAGTGGCAGCCTGTTCAGACAGACCTTTTTCTCAGTTATACTAATGCTACTCCACTGAATCATCACCAGGTTAAATAAAGGAAGAAGGAAGCATAATGTTTTCCTTTTCAAGAAGTATTAAGTATTATGCTCACATCTTTCTGAACAGAAAGTAGGATATATATAATGCGTCAGGTAATTATTTAAAGTGATCTAATATATACAAGATGACTTGTATTTTTATAGAAAAGGCTTATACGACAACAAGGGAGCAGTTATTTGTTGTCCTTGTCCACGATGATCAATGTTTAAAATAGAATGATGAATTTACGCTTCGCTTGCACGTATGCCCAGTTACAACAGATACTGCATGCTTCTGCCTAAATTGTTGTAAAAGTTCCAGGTTTATGTGCCGCTGCCCAGAATCCCCTCATTATCTGGCGCTAACAGTCAATTAGTTATCCAGAAGGACTTTTGCGCGTCTCCAGCACCAGATGGGGCTGTTTCACCTCACTTGCTCAAGGATAGGAAAGGATGTGCAAACCTATGTCACAGAGGCTGCCAACCCAGCCCTCCTCACAGATGCACTGCCAGGGCTTGGCACAGCTGCCGTGCAAACACCCAGGGAAAGGAACACACTGATTACAGAGAGCACCCTGCCAACCAGGTTGACACCTGAAAGAGATAAAAGACAAGATAGAGGCATAGTTTATTTTTAATAAACATAATTAGAAGGATCTTCCCCTTTTCGAGGCACAATAAATAAACTTTCGGATACCAAAGTGGACTATGCAGCGTATTTGAACAAAAAGATACCGTCAATGCTTCTGGGATACTACGAGCAGTTTATGTGAAGAAAAACGTTTCATGCAGTGAGAAAAAAATAAGTAAATGCTAATCAATATAAAGACTTTTCATACTGGAAAAAAAGGCATCTAGATGTCTATCCTCTATGATCCCAGTTACTGTATCCTAATAGAGTGCTGTTTCATTACAGGTCCATATTTTCACAGGGCAAATAATTTCAGCTTCTGTCTATTTTACCAGGACTATGAATTATTGAAGCTGTCCATTCCTGTGCTAATAGCCCTGCCTCACAGATCTTTTTACCTGCATTCACTGGGAAATTCACAAAATCCATTCTCTGGGTGGCAGCCAGTTTTACAGTTCACGCCTGGAAGAAGAGATTTATAATATCAAACCAGAATAATCAGTACTCAGGAAAAAAAATCATATCATGTCCTATATACATTACTGATGTTTTAAAAGAACCCAGACTGCATAATCTGGGTTGTTTTTTTTTCTTCAAAGACATGTTTCTGCAACATAAAATTTTACATGAACTTAATCTGGAGCGTGTTACAAAGTATTCCTATAGGATAAGTGAAATGACACAAAGAATTAACTGCAAAAGAATACAAAGTCACTTTAGCACAGGCAAAGTGTATGTAATATCACTATACGCTACTTTAAAAGGGAAATTTCAGAACAGATCCATGTCATTTCACAACATGCCACTCCAAATGCATTGTTTCAGAACTACTTGCAACACAAAAGTACATTTAATCAGAAAAGAAATTCCACTTAAAACAACTTATAGTAAGAGTGTTAAATTCATTTCAACCCTACGTCTGATGAAAAAAAAAAAATCACCATTTTCATTAAATCATGCATGAATAACATAAGTCAAGGAGAAGAGGTCTCAGTCACAATTTTTTGTGTGTTTCAAGTGTTTGCATCAAGCAACGCTCCTCTGAAACATCACCATTACCCACGGACATCCGACGCAAACGGCATGAGCAACGCACGCAGTGGGATGCAAAGAAAAAGCCTCCTGAAGACCACCAGCATCTCCGGCCGCAGCGAGCGCTGGGGAGGGCTTTGCCCTGGGGGGAACTCAGGTGGGCTCCCACCGCCTCCTTCCTCCCGGCCCCGGCAAACTCCCCACAACTTTCCCAACTCGCCTCCCTTCTCTGCGCCGCTCCCCGCGGCAAAAGCCGGGGGTGCCCGCTGCTCGCCATCCTCCCGCCGCCCTCCTCCAGCGCTCTCCCCGCCGCCGGCCTTACCTGGGGCTGCGGGGAGGACGAGGGGCAGCAGGCAGCAGCAGCCGATGAGCCCGGCGGCGCGCAGCCCCATGGCCGGGGCTGCTCCGCGGGGAGCTCGGCGGAGGACGGCGGCGGCGGCGGCGGCGGCCGGGAAGGCGGCACCCCCCGCCCGCAGCGCCGCCGGGTACCGGCGAGGTGGGGCGGGAGGAGGGGAGGGAGGGAGGGAGGGAGGGAGGGGAGGGGAGGGCTGCCCGCCTCCTCCCGGCCCCCCGTGCCCGCCGCCCCCGGGGCGAAGCAGCCCCTGCCGCCCCCCGGCCGCTCCGAGCCCGCTCTCCTGCGCGGGGGCGGAGAGAGGAGCCGAGCGCCCCGCGCACCCCGCGCACCCCGCGCACCCCGGCTTGCGCGGCCCCGGGCAAGGGGAGGAAATTTGGGAGGGCGCGGGAGAAGGGAGGTCTGGTGGTGGTGGGGGGGGATGTGTGTGTTAAGCACGCCTCTTATCTCGCTAAAACTTACTCCGGCTGTCCACAAAGAGCTAATCTGGGGCTCCTCTTCAGAAATCTGTACGATTTCTCTCCTTAGTAATTCACATCAGAGCTCCTACTTTTCTTCAGGAAAAAACTCAGCAAAAGCAAAGAAGGTAAAACATTTTATGTTTCTGAGGCTAAAGGGTTAAAAAAACCCCAAACACCCCAAACTACCGTTAGTAGTCTTTTATACACTGAACAGATTAAGAAGAAACATTGCTTCCACCAAAAGGCAATTTAAAGACTATGTGTTATTCTGTGACTGTTCCTTCCTCATTTCTATCTTTCTGTTATTCCTTTGAGCTGTCCTTTATGGAAATAGACTGGCTATTTCTTATTCATTGCATCCTTTCTTGTTCTTTGTTTTCTTCTTTTAAGGAAGTTATGTCTGAGTTTTAGGATTCCTGAGGGTCCTATTTTCTTCTGCTTGCTGATGTAGTGCTTTCTTCCACCAGACTTCATTTACCAATTTGTCTGCATCTATGTGAAGCAACTAGCGATCCCTATGATATGGTAAGAAAACTATACAGCCATCTGCTTTTTCTTTAGAATTACCTGCCTGAAAATACACACACACACTGGAAAGCACACATTAGCTTCAGATAGCCCATTTACTGGTACTTGAAGACAATGATGTCACTTAGGTTGAAAAAGTTGGCTTCTATTAATGTTGACTTTTAGTTTCAATCAAGAATGGGGGAAGTAAAGGGCAGGGGAAAAAAAAAGAGCGGAGAATGAAGGGTGGTTTAAAAGACAGCACTTGTTGCCTTTTGGAGTAAGGTGTGAGGCAGACATTGCTTCTTCAAAGGTCTCCAAAAGTTTTGGTATCTGAGATAAGCTCTGCCTATCTAACTCTATAGGCACAGATTGCCTCCACGCCTTTTCTGCTTGTCTTGCCTTCCTTTTACTATTGAAACATTACTTACTCTTTTGAAAAGGTTACTTTGCCGTGACAGCTTTCACTGTAGCTCAGCAGACGAAGCCTTGCTGGGGTATCGTGAAGATACTCAAGGGAAGTGAAAATGTGGAGTGGTAATGATGACTGCTTAATCCTTTACTGTGAACTGAACCTGTGCTTTTCTAGGTTAAATATCAGCAGTTCTTGGTTAGTCTGTTCACTTTGCTTTTATTCTGACTTTCTTTGTTATTTATTTACACTCAGGTTGTTGTAGGTCCAGGGTTGCTTATTCCTCGCTGAGGTCATATATTCTCTGCTTGGTGATGTAGAAACCTTTTCATGTTAGATCTTTGTTTGCATTTTTTTGACCAGGAGATAACCTGGGTAGTTTAAAAGCCTACAAATGTTCTGTGATTTCAGATATTCCTATAATAGCTTGACCAGCTGGTCAAAAGAAGATTTGAATCTTTCTGTCTTCTAATCTAGACAGCTGGCAGAAATTTCTCCTTGTATTCTTTTTTCTTCACACCTTAAGAGTAGAGAGTTTGTAAAATTCATAGGTTTTATCTGTACACTCATCACTGTCAAATTATCTGATCTAATTTGCATTGTAAATATATACTCTGACATATGATGACACGTTTCTCCTGTTTTCTCAGCTAACTATTGAACATCGGCTGTATTGTCCAAAACTGGTATCTTATGAAAAAATCATTAGGAAAATCTTGTTCTCATAAACCTATATATGATATGTTATAATCACCATTGCAAACTTCAATTTTTGTACTCTCTTTTTCTTGCTTGTTTTTCAGGCTTTTAACATTTTTTGCATAGATACACTTAGGCAAAAATAATGTATTTTTTTAGAACTCTACTTTTTACTCTTCTGTGTCTCAGGGGTACTTCTTGGATTGCTGAAATTAGGTCAAATCTTCATTTTCCCATCTTTTCTACTTACTTCAAGAATCATCTCAACAAAATCTGCTAACTTTATTTCCAAGAGGTCAGAATCCTTTTTGTTAGAGTGGAGTCTATCCAACACAACCAGAATCTGTTGGAACAGAATCTGCCCAGATACTAATCCAAAAATAATTTCAAAAGAGAAACCCCAGCGTTCTGTAAATCTGGACTAATTCTCTTCCCTTCTTCCACCTGAGCAAACCGAACTGCAAATCATTTTTACTTAACTCCCTTGCTGCCAAAACCACTGTGATCCAAATCTCCATAGTATTTACAATAGTCGTTGAAAATTATAGTAACTGTGTTCTGGCAGATCTCAGATTTCTACTGAGAATAACCTATTTTTTTTATGTTTTGTTTTAGGTCTTTGCATTAGGAACTGGAAAGTAAAGAACTTCATTTAATCATTGTCTATGTATGGAGATCATTTAAGGTGTCAACGATTGTATTTACTGCTTAATCTAAAAATACTTTAGTGGTAAGCACAGGTTGAGTGCTGGTCTAGCAATCTCCCAACAGTCTGTCATTCTTGGGAAACAGTTTCATGGAAACCTTGGGACCTTGGGAGATTTACTTTGGAACTTGTTACAGGAATCAGGGGCATCAGGTCATCAAAGACACTGACTGCAACATCTGAAAAGTCTTCTTGGATCCTTTTCCAGAAACCAAGATATTTTTTTTTCCAAGAAAATGGCACACAACAATCCTGCATTCTTAGACAGGAATAATGAACGTGTTCAGGGACTGAGCTACTGGAAAAAACAGACAGATTGAGAATTTGAGCTTGGTGAGAACTTCCTTTTGTACATTGAATGTAGAAAAAAACCACTTCAACCTTCTGGTCAGCAACATGCAAGGAACTTTCCAAAGTCTGAAAATCTAGAAGCAGCAAGGAATCGTTGAAGTTCTGTCCTGGCTAGGAGTGCTCACACTCCCAAGTGCCTGTTTACCTACTAATGTAACAGCTTTTGACTGGAGAGAAGTTCAATCAAATTTTTATTTCATTATTGCAAGAATCTGGAGATGGAGCATCTATATCAGTGACAAGAAACACAAAGCAAGTCATCACTATAACAGGTCCTAAAGGTCCCTGCAAACTCGTGGTAGCTGAAACCTGAGGGTAACAGTAGAGTCACATAGAAACCATCTCTGAGACCCCACATGAGAGGGAGAGACAACAGTAATTAATTTGGGCAATCCTTATGCATATCTCAGAGCCAAAGAAAAAAAAGAATCAATTACAGAGGAGTGCTGTATCTCTGGCAGAGCAGCAATACTTTGTGAATGAGAGTATCAGAAACCCTAACATTACCAGTGGAGAGGTTTATCCTTTATCCCTTGAAGGGATCTCACCACCACAGGCACAAAGTTTTAGGATATGTTAGCTGGTTTTATGAGTTTGTACTCCATACTGTACTCTGTGAGTAGCATTGTCCATTAGAAAAAAGCTCATCAGGCTTCATTAATGCATCTGGAGCCTTATGGAATTATTTTACGCTCTTTATGTTAGGCTGTCCCATCCTCATGCACGGCTGGTTGAGAAGGGCTGAGCCAGCCTACGAGCTTGTTGGGGTTGAGCAGAGCATCCTCTCTCTCTTTCTCTCCCAACTGCCTTGCCGTGTCCCAGCTGCACAGACGCACACACTCCAGCTTTACTTCCATTACCTCTGGCTCTTCAGTGAGCTGATTCAGTACACAGTGCTGGCAGATGACTGATTGGAAAAACATGAAATTATTTCTGCTGTTATCGTACCCACTTCAGGAACGTGTTTCTGCCCTCACAAAAGGCAACAGGTGAATGTCCGTAGACTTCAGTGGGGAGACAGGCGCCTTCTATACCAGGGCACATAAATCAGAAAGTTTTTCTGCACAGAACAGATTTCACTACACATAGAAATAGCAGCTATCAACAGTTAGCTAGAGATTGCCAAAGTTCTTTTTTTTTTTTTTATCACGGTAATTTTTCCCCATTGGAACAGTAGCCAGAATGTGTAGAGCTTAAATATACAGCAATAATTTACAGGAGTTAAAGCCAAACCCATTCCCTTGCCTTGCACTGAAAATCCTCATAACCTCCCTCTCTAACTATTGACAGAGCACCAGCTCAGCGCTATCTATCACCCAATTACTGTAGCACAGAGAATTCTGCCAGCTGTTTTAGAAAATACATTACATGAAACCTTGGCTGCTGAAGACTGAGGCAAAACTTTCATCACTAGGGCAGCTTTCCACTGACTGTAACAATCTTGATCAAATGCAGTTTTCCCCTTTGTCAATATCAGGAAAGACAGAGATTTTGCAATCCCCGAGATCATAGTCTAACCCTTCTTTGCTATTGTAAACAAAACCCCCTAAATGTAGAAATTTGAAGTATTCAGTAAGATTCTACATTCGAAGTTATTCCCCTGACAGATGCATGCACCTAGCAATTAAAATACAGCAACAAGAAACTACTACATACAAAGCAAAACAACAAAAAACCTTATTCTTCCAGTAGATTTTTTTTCCATCCTGCTATTCACACCACAAAAGATGAGAAACTGGAGGAGAAATACATGTAGTGTAGGCATAAAGTAAAATAAAATATATTCAGGAAATACGATTCTGTCAGTAATTCAAACAAAAAGGAGATCTTATCTGAACAAAAAACCTACATATGTATTTAAAGAAATCTAAGCAAAGACATTTTTCAAAGAGCTGGAAAGGTATCACTATTCTTTTATATAGTACTGGGCTGTCTGTACTTGAAGTACATGTAGACAGATTCATTGAAAGGCAGTGTAAGAATCATGGAAGAACTTTTTTAGTCTAAAGAGAGAGAAATACTAAAAGATATATCCATTATAATGTGTGAAAACAGGAAAGACAGAAGTGCAAAAAATAGTAGCAGGCAGAAGTAATGGCCACAACTTTAGTTGGAACAAAGATTAATTTAGCCTGGACATATAGCATTTTCTTTAACACTGGGGTTGATCAGACAGTATGACAGTTTGCCTTCAGAGGAGAAGCAAAATAATTAGATGTCTTTAAGGAAAGGTTAAGTACACTTATGGGAAGACTAATATAAACCCATCATTACTTGAAGCAGGTGTTTGGATTAGATTATCCAAGATGTCCCTTTCAAAGCCATCATTTATGGTCCTGCAACATCTTTCTGTCAGGAAGACGTTCCTTTGCAAACTGATGTTAAAGAAGCCTGAATCCTAGGAATTTTTAAAAGGTGCTTGACAGTCTGACAGATGTTAATAGTACCCAGGAAGTTTGTATCATAATATGTCCAGCATATCCAACATGCTTCACCCACTTGGAGATGAGGATAATGTTCAGTTTGTAATTCACACCACCTTACGATGTTTTATTTTCCTGCAGTGTGAAACATTTGGTGCAGTGAATACGCACCTAGATTCTTAATAGTCAGCCAGTAAACAGAACATTTTTGTTATCATGCTAGTGATATTACATTTTAAAATATATTCTTAAGTGCTTTCCTGAGGCTAGTAAAGTAATTTTACTTCCTGTATAAAACATAACAAGATCTGAGACTTCATTTCAGGGCAGGGGCTGCCTGTGTGTATACAGGGGAGAGAGCAAGCGAGGGAGAAACAGCCTCTCTATTAAGTCACTATGTTCTTATGGTTTTCTGAATTGGCAGAATAAATTATTCTATCTTCTGGCTTAAAGGGATATTTCTAAAGCAAAATGGACGGTTTGCTGCGAGACAGACATATGTCAAAATGAACAGCTTCGTTTTAACCACATGGATTTTGAAATGATAGTGAGTCGTTAAAGATTAAACGTCTGATAGAGGGGAAATGCAACACTGAACCACTGTCCAAGTTTTTTGGAGGATTGTCCACATGTGGATAATCCAGAAAAAAACCCCATTGCCATATATTTCTGAGTGTGTTTAGAATCTACTTGTGTATGAGCTTTATAGTATATATACCTCAATATGATATCTATATATGGATAGTGAACAGGAAAACAAGGTGATACAGGGGAAGTATATAGCATAAAAAACAAATGCATGAAGAAATCTTTTTTTAAAAATATCATTTATCAGTACAAAAAAGAGGCACTCTGAAAACTTACAAAGCTTTACACTCTGAAGCTTCTAGCATCTTCTAACAGTTTCAACCTGAACTCTGATCCTTAGAGGTGCTTGCTGTTTTTAAAGCTTTGAACTGGCCATGATGGAGGCTTCAGGTGCTTGCAATAGCCCAGGGAGAAGTGGGTGTTTTGCAAAAAATAAATGAAAAACAATCCACACACCTTTCTAGACTCATTACTGCTGTCAGAACTCTAGCTGCTATTCAATCTTTGATTTTGTCTTAATCTCAGCTGGATTTTTTTGCTAACTACAGAAGCAAGCTGTTATTTTCACTCTTAGGGCTTTCTCTGGTTTTGTGCCATTTTAAAGGAAAGATGCTGCGGTTACTTCCGTTGTGTACAACTCCTAACAGTTCCGTTGCTGCTATTTATACACACCCACATGTGGATATTTATTATCTGCTGTCTCCCATTGCATGCAAAGTTTCTGCTGTTTTTACTTTGTCTTCTGACAAAGAAACCAGAACTTTCCTCTACTCACTTTGTGTTTGTTTGTTTGTTTTGTTTTGTTTTGTTTTGTTTTGTTTTGTTTATTTTTCCAATATATTTGTTTATCGGCTCAAATTCCTGTTTTTTTTAATGCCTCTAGTAATACTAGAAATCAGGTTATCTTAACTATGCCCTGGTACCAATTCACAGTTTCTTTTTTCGTTCCCCCTTCCTGCATTGTAAACATCGCTATGCTGTACAATTCTTTCTTTTTCCATGCTGTTTCTAATTAGTTTCTCTGCTGCTATTTTTTTTTTTTTTTTGTAGCNTTTTTGTGTAGCATCTTGTCATTACGGTTTTCATTGCTTTTTTTAATGATAATGTTAAACTATAAAATGAAACCTAAACTAAGGTCTATTTGCCTTATTATGTTTAGTGTGCGTTTTGTCTAGGTCTGTTTGATCTTTATTTTGTTACAGGATATTAGATAACCATCAGTCGAAAATGATCAGTTTTGATGAAATTTCTGCTGTTCTCTGTCACTGAATTTTTACCTCCTGGGTAGGGGACACATGAAGAAACTGCCTTGAGAGTATCGTTCCAGTTGTAAATGTAAGGATAGTATTTTATAACCATTGGTGCCATAAAAATAATTATTTGAGAAATAAAAAAGAACCCAAACCAGAAGGAACATTGGATGGGAATAATAAAGCAGAGCATGCCAGAAGCAGTCCTGTTTGCCATAGCCAGAAGCTCTTTTCCTCAGTCTAGCACTGAGGACAAGAAAAATAGAGATTGGCAAAGTATCAACCCTTTATAAACATGTAATATTGAAAAAGTCATTTTCACAAAGATATATAACTTATTTTCTTTGGTTTAGTTTATGCCTCAGCTCTGCATTTCCCAGGAAGTCTTTCCTTTTTCTAGCCTTATCTTGAAAGGAAAGAATTTACAAGGGAAGGACAAATGTTCAATAATGGTACCACAGTAATATATATAAAATTGTCAATGCTGGTAAATACTTGCAATCAGGAAGTCTGAATTATCACGTAACAAAAGGCACAACTTTTTTTCCCTGTAATTCCTGTGCCAGTCCTAAGATATTCTATAACTTTGGAAAGACATTTTTCCAATGAAACGAATTAACTACTTCAGTAAGCTGATCCAATACTTAACACATTTTAATGTAGAATGCTCAGTGATAGGAATGGTTTTATAAACCATGGTTTGAGATTAAAATTAGAAATTAATTAAGCAAGAATGTCATTGTTGTTGTTGTGCTACTGTTGTTGTGCCTGAAACACCTCTATTCCTTAGCGATGAAGATTAAGTGGCTGAGGCAAGACCGAATTAGCCGTGATTTGTTTTTCCCCAGAATCAGATCTAACCGATAAGATTTTTGCAAATCAAACAAAGACAAATAACTTGACATGCAAGTTTTTTTAATCACTGCAGAGTGTGCTCAGATCCTGCTTTTGCACCAGTTTATTGTTGGCTCTGTTTCACAGAGACAAAAGCTGAGGCTCGGAGAAGGAAAGTAACTAGTTCAAACTCACACAGCACACTTGCGGCAAAGTCAGGTATGCACAGTCAGCTCTCCTGCATCCCTGTTTCTTCTTTTTACTATATTGCCACCTTTGGAGTGAACCAAAGATTTGGAAAGAGGAAAAAAAACTAGAGAGGAAAAGAAGAAAAAGAGTTATTCAGTACAGGTCATGTTAAAAACTGGAACTGAATACAGAGATCCCTTGCGTCCTGAATTTCCAATCCTGATGGCTATTGGCAAGGGGAATACTGGTTCTTTGTGTCAGAAATAGGCACATTTTCAGTTTCCCAAGCTGACATGAACTATGGATCTTCTGCTGGAAGGTCCATGTGCTTACATTCTTGAAACAGTTATTTTTTTATGTTTGTCTTTTATCATCTTTTTCACTGCTACCATGAATTACGCTACCTATAAATTGTTTGCACTTGCAGGTCTTTTATAAACTAATTAAATGTTTAATCTACATATTGTTTGTGAATGTTGAATACATACACAAATGTGATATTTCTCTTTCAATAATGTTTAGGCATTTTATTCAAAAGTATGATTTTCCCACTATTTCCTTCCCATCTTCAAACAGAAATGTGTCATAAATCTTTAGAGTCCTGCTCTCTTGCATAATGCAGTAACATCGAAAAAGTTAGTTTTCTGATTTAGTAATGTTCACCATCACTATCATACAGATTTTGATTTATTCTCCCTTTTTGTTATACATTACAAAATTAATTTTTTAGATGGCAATGTGTAGTGGACACAACAGGGCTTTGGGAACTGGAAGCAGAACAAAGAATCTATCATATTTCGCATTCTCACCACCTTGCATTTTGCTTACCATAGGTAAAAGCCTCTAGTGACACAGAGGAGAATAAATAGCTATCCCTTCAACTGCAGCTCTGGAAAGCAGTGGCAAGCAGGTCTGGTATGAAAGATACAACAATGCTCGCAATTATGCTTGCATAAATGCAGAAAAGTACAGATTTTTTGCCAATATGACCACTATATTTTATTATTATTTCACCTGCTTGTGTCTTATTTATGTGGCTTATTTTAAATTTATAAATTCATTAGGTCAGGGACTGCCTTTTTGTATTGCATTTCTAAACTACCAGTCTCCGTGATGGGCTGCTAGTGATCTTGACAATACCAAGGTGATTTAGTATTTGTGCTGTATTAAACATCTTACAGCCACTATCAGGACTGCTATCTGACTGCACAGGGCACTGTATAAATAAATAGAAAGATACATTCTTACTCAGAAAGGATGTGAAAGAACACAAAAATGAAAGCAGAACAACAGACTAGGGTACAACCACACCCAAATAACACGATCACACTGATCTAGAAAAGAGCACACTATCACTATGGCTCTGAAGGACGGGCTTTTCTTATCAGTTCAACATTTTTGTTTGTTTGTGTCGCGGAAAGTATTAGTATGTACAAAACTTGTGCAATGTTATATTATTGTACTATTATATTATTATATATATTATTATATTACTATATTATTATATTATTATAAAGGCTGAAAAGTCAAGTCCTCAATAGATAAGAAATGCAAGAACTAAGATCTGTATGCAAACTTAGTTTGGCTTTTTGTGATTATGCTTTCTAATTCCATCTGCAATCTCATCGTTACATACTGTGTTGTTTCACAGCACATCTGCCTGATTGAGTACTCACCTTTTAAATAGCTTTTCAGTATTTTGTTTACTTGGGGCTTCTGTGCCTTATCTCCTGCACTTTTCAAAACCTGCTCTAAAGACAGAGTTATTGAACTTTGTCTGAGACTTTTCATGCTATTCATATTAACATCCAACAGCTACACAAATAGAAATGAACATATTTTCAGAACATCTTTGTAACATAAGGCAGGCAGTACTCGTACATCCATTTTATATCTGGAGGACTGAGGAACAAAGGAAATTATAATAGTTCCTGCTTGTTTTGAGTTACCAGTGGAAAACATTTTTTTCACTGCGTTTAGCACATTAGACATTCAAAGCACAGCTCTCAAAGACATGAAAGGCAATAGTGAACGCACAACACTTTTTCAATTCAGGCTCAAGTGAGAGACCCAGATAATGAGTAAAACGTAATTAATTGCCACACATGAATAGTTTGGCTCTAGTGACTTGCCTAGCATCGTAGACACGATCATGGAGAGAGGCTGAGTAGAAGATAATTCTGCAGAAGCTTTAATGTAGAGATCAGGCTTTCTTCCCCCGCTTCCCTCTGTACACACCTTCCGACCTGCAGGCTTGCGGGCTGTACACCTTTCACCGCACAATCGTAGCTCATTTTCACACCAGGCTGTTCCATAAAACTGAGCCCTGTTTTCTGTTGTAATAACAGTGTGTGACCTTTAAGTAAACCTCGAACCATAATAAAGTCATACAAGTGGGTTGAGAAATGCACTTCTCTTGCACAGAGAAGTGCATTTCCAATGCTTTGAGAGCTTTGTGTTGTTTTGAAAGCAGTCTGCAGGTAATATTCTGCTTGCTTTTTTGTTGTTTTTTTTTTTAATTATTATTATTTTTATGGTTTGTTTGTTTTTAAACAGAAACAGGAACAGAGTATCGCATAATGTAGCATCACCCATGTGTCTTCATGGTTCATGTGCATGGTGGCAACGTCTAGAGCCACCGCGCAGAACTTTGCAGCTTGACCTAGTGAAGTAACTACTGGCCATGGCAAGTTGTCCTTCTTACTGGGGAAATGAGACCCTTTGCTGAGAGGTTTTGCACATATTTGCTGACAGCAGATGGATGGTGAGACTTATAAATTTTTAATTCCATTCCAGGCATAGCTCTTGCTGTTTCTCCATAAGATCAATCCATTCTGCCCCATGTTTCCAGCATTTCCTCATTAGAGTATTTTGTAGCTCTTGGTCCTGTCTCAGTCTCTGTTACCCTTTCTTGGATTTCTCACACCAGTCTCCCTTTGCAATCAGCCCCACTTTCTCTTTTCCTAGTCCTTATGCAATCTGTCCTTCTTTTCATCCCACTGCACTACTGCTCTCTGGGGAGCTGAGCCTCTTCATTTACTGCGCCTCCTCTCACTCCCAATGGCTGCCTACTGTGCCTCCCTCTTCTCACCTAAGTGGTTCCTCACCTGCAAAGCTGCACCCAGTATGTTTTCATTACAGGCTCCCTCCCCACAATCTGCATGCCTGTCCAGTCCCGGTTCTTCCCCAGTATCTGGGACTATCATAAAATCCAGAACCCTTCTTGTCTCTTCTCATTTCCTCACACATTAGATCTGGTCTCTGAAGACAACTAATCACTGGCTTTAAGTCTTCTTCCTACAGGAAAGATGAGGAGGAACTCTTTATCAGGGAGTGTAGTGATAGGGGTAACAGTTGTAAACTGAAAGAGGGTAGATTTAGATTACATAGTAGGAAGACATTTTTCACTATGAGGGTAGTGAGACACTGGAACGGGTTGCTCAGAGAAGTTGTGGATGCCCCGTCCCTGGAAGTTTTCAAGGCCAGGTTGGATGGGGCTTTGGTCTAGTGGAAGATGTCCCTGCCTGTGGCAGAGGGGTCAGAACCAGATAATCTTTAAGGACCCTTCCAACCCAAAGCATACTATGATTCTGCTCTTCATCTTAAACTCATCTTCTTGTCTAGTGGTCTTGGTCTTCCTCTTGATCTAGTTCCCATCTCAAGAGTCTGCTTACCCTTTTCAGACTCCAGTCTTATCCTCCTCTTGGCAGACACTGCATTCCAGTCCCTGCCCTGCAGCATGCACAGCGTAAACAAAAACTGTTGGGGTCTTATCTGGTAAACACTAAGAATTTTCTGTTGAGATGTGCAAATGACAATTTTCCAGGGGCATATAGCTTATTTGGAAAAGAGCAGATATTCATAAGCAAAATATGAAACATGCCCTGAAGGAAACTGCAGCATGTCCTGATAAACTGCAAATCCCTGCTCTGTAGCACACGGATAGGGTAAAGAGTGGGAAATTTGTTTAAATTTTTTTAAGTTTACCATAAGTTTGGCCCAGCTTCATGTCATCCCTATCCTGAATCTTGGAAATGTTTCATTAATTTTGGCTGACAATAATTACATAAACTTCAAGAAAATACCTTCTTCATGCAGATGTTTGGCACACACAATTCCAGCTGGAATAGCTATAAACTTGATTAAGTTCTCATCTGTCTGAAAACAAAACCTCATGATAGAAAGTATCTTGCAATGTAAAGAAGTGATGCTGAAACAGTCCTACCAGAAGCTATGGAGGGTGGCAGGGTGGGTGTGAACTAATAGGAGCACAGGAGCAGAAGATGAAGTGTCAGTGAAGGAATATCACAGAATACACAAAAGAATGGGAAGCAGAAAAGGAGGAAAGAATGGGAATGAGAGAAACCATGATGAAGGAGAACAAGACTGCAGCAGCAAGGAAAGCACAGGACGAAGTCATTAGCAGAAATCAGGGCTCAGCAGACACACTGCTTCACACTCCTCAGAGGACTCCCTCATCCCTTTCTCCCACTACATCACCACATTTCCCAGTTATTCCGCCACCAGTAAGTGGCTCAGGCATTCCCACTTTATTGCCTTTGTTTTAGTAGTGTGTTTCCCTCTACTACCCAACAATTTGTTGGAGAAGAGATCATCACTGGCTCCTGGCAGTTGCTTTCACTCCAAAACTCTTGTCTTCACCCTCTGAGCTCACAGACCTTAGGATCTGCATGTCCCTGAGCAGGCACACCGGCCCAGTGCCTCCCCAGGAGGTACTGTGCCCAAGGGCAGATTAGGAAGGGAACTTGGCTCAGTCTCACAGAAGCTCAGACACATTCACGCTTGTGCTGTGATTTCTCTTACACACTATGCAACAATGAAACTGAGCAGGAGTGGGATGACCCATTTGTTTGGTTGCCATGACAATGTGCTACCCAGCACAGAGCGCTGCTCTGAGCAGCCTTGCTGCTTGGCTGCTGTGGGCTGACGATCCTCTAAAAAAATAAAGTAAGAGAGTTGTCCCCTGCACCGCGTTGACCTCCGGGAGATGAGAGGCGCAGCTCATCTGAAGTGACAGAAGTCTGTTGCTCAGAATATAGCATTTCTTTGAAAAGAGGGTTGGTTGTTTTTTTTTTTTCGCCAAGAGGGATTGGATGAATGACATGGGGATTTTTCCATGAGGGGTCATTTAATTTCTAATGCTAGCATAATGCTGCAAACAAAATACATAAGGAAACCAACAGTGGCTTATAGATGTAGGGGCAGAACTGTAGTCACGTTGCAGTAGGAAGAAAAACATTTTCTCTGGAGTGGAAGCTGCTGACATCTGTAAGTGGGTATGCGTAAAAAACATGTAAAGATATGCCTGAAGTCTGATTTAGAACAGTGGGTAAAGACTGTTCTCCATCTGACATAGATGAGGGTAGGCAGCACTTACTCTCCCAACCATGAGAAACTATCTCTGCTGGTGCAGAAAGAAAAATACTTCACCACTAGCTTATTATCCCCCAGAGAGAACTTGGCTTTATTTCTTTAAAGAAATATTGGCTTCTCAAATACAGATCACCCAAGATATATGCCTGGAAGCACTTTACTGAATCTTTGAGGCATTTTCCATACTCCCCACTTAATGCTGAAGCTTGCTATGAGACAAAGATGACTTATCTTAAATTTTGTGCTTTGCTATAGAAGTGTTTATGATACTATTACTAATATTATTATTAGTGATGAGAATAATAATTTTTATTGCTGCAGAAGTTAGGAATTCAAATCAGGAGGCTTGCTCTAACATACCAGAGTCTGTGTCTACTTGCCTGTTTTTATTTAAACTTCTAGACTCATTTTTTTCAAAATGCGTGTCAGTGAGCAGTGAGTATATAATGTGTCGTCTTAGACCAGATGTAATTCCTTTCTATTCTTCAGGAGATTTGAGGATGTATAACTGTTCCTGTCACATGGAGGGATGTGCTTTGCAAATCTCTGTACCCTTCACAAGAGAAGCTCTTAGTAACAGGAGAGTTCCCCGCGTAACACTCTTAGAGTGGATCTTGCCTCCCTCTGTGTATTTGCTATTAAATTAACAAGTTTGTCTCTCCTTGGAATTTCTGCTTAAATTGGCTCAAAACCAATGTCAAAACAAAGTGTTGCATACACATTCATATAAGAGATGAAACAATGAAGACTTGTACACAGGTTTCTCCCTATTCCACATCACCATTTTTGCTCACCAGTTTTGATTTGCTCTTCAAGAATACACCGCTTTTAAGGTAATTCTTTCCTGAAGGAATTTTCTATTTTGAATATCATATTAAATGGCAAAGACGTAAAAGGGGTTCACCAAACATAGATGCTATTAAAAAAAAATTCATAGCTTACTTTAAGATGAGAAATGATTTTCTAGACAACTGAAAAGGGAATGAAACCACCTGTCTGGATAGCAACAAAATAGTGTCATATGGGAATTTATTTAAGTGGAAAAGTTGGGAATAATAGTGCATGAACTGTAATCTGGGTAATGAGTTTGTTAGAGGAGAGACGGCAGCAGGAAAAGTAGAAAGGGAAGTTATCTGGCTGGATGGAGGGAGATTACTGGAGGAGTTTTTTGATATTTTTCCAGATCTACATTGTTTAGTATTTTCAGTAATGATCTTATCACAAAAAATGTGAAATGTGAACCTCTCATGTTGCAAATGGTCAAGATCTCATAAGATCTCCATAACAGAAAATAAGACATGAGGAAGTGAATAGGTTAATAGGAGGTGAAATGAGATGGAGTTCAATTAAATGGCATGCAAATTTGTTCATTTGAAGACTCAGATTTTAAAAGTCAGGAGCTCATCCATGGGAAATAACTGAGGAAAAGGACCAGACAACAGCATAACAGTGGATCTGTGCCTGATTGCTGTTGTCAGTGAAAAACAGTTGCTCAGAAAAACAGCTCACAAATGGGCACTGCAAGATCTTGTTAATTTGTGGTGTGTGTGTCCACCCCCCCAACCCCAACCACTCAGTTGCATACAGTCACCCGGAGAGGCAATTGAGCTGTGAGAGATGCAGAGGGAAGGGAATGGCGAGACGTGGGGAGTAACCAATATGACCAGAGGAGGCTGTTGAGCTCAGCCTAGTCTGAGAACAGCTGCTCTCTATAAATATATCACTGAGGATAGAAAAGAGTTATCTGTGCAGAGGACAAAGCTAGCACAAAGCTAAGAAAAAGCAACAGGTGATAGTAGTAGGCGACTCTCTTCTGAAAGGTACGGAGGCACCCATTTGCTGACCTGATGCACTCTAGAGAAGCACAATGCAGGGGCTCGTATCAGAGATGTCACTGAGAGACTACCCAGCCTCATACAGTCCTCTGACTATTATCCACTGCTGCTGTTTAATGTGGGCATCAGTGATACTGCCAGGAGCAGTCTGAGCAGTAACNCGCTGACCTGATGCACTCTAGAGAAGCACAATGCTTACCAGTGGCTCGTATCAGAGAGGTCACCGAGAGACTACCCAGCCTCATACAGTCCTCTGACTATTATCCACTGCTGCTGTTTAATGTGGGCGTCAGTGATACTGCCAGGAGCAGTCTGAGCAGTAACAAGAAGGATTACAGAGCCCTGGGAGCAGCAGTAAAGGACTCTGGAGCGCAGGNTTTTTTTCTTCAGTCCTCCTGGTCAAAAGGAAAGGGTTTGAAAGGGACAGCCGAATCTGTTGAATAAACAAATGGTTACAGGACTGGTGCCCCTGTGAGGGGTTCAGCTACTTAGACCACAGGGCTCGCTTTGAGACATGGTTTACTGGGGGCTGATGGGGTCCATCTGTCAGAGAAGGGGAAGAG
>RSEF01000005.1:53192716-53203126 GCA_003993805.1 Himantopus leucocephalus | reverse complement strand
TTATGTTGGGGTCCCCAGAGCTGGACGCAATACTCCAGGTGAGGTCTCACCAGAGCAGAATAAAGGGGCAGAATCGCCTCCCTGGACCTGCTGGCCACGCTGCTTTTGATGCGGCCGAGGATGTGGTTGGTTTGTTAGGCTCTAATGTCTCTCCCCAAATCAATAAACCTGATGCTCTTAGTACCAGGTTTTCTAAGCCTGTAACCCCATAGAGCAGTCCCATTTCCACCCTTAGAGATCTATATCGCTTTTTAGGAAACAGCCATGGTAACTTTTCTAAAGTACCTTGGGTGTAACAACAGTCCTCAGCGTAAGCAGCAGCTTCTAATGACTATCAGCTGGGCCTGCAGATCTGTATACATTAAATCTTGGCATGTTGCTGTCTACATGGGCTTACATCAACATTATCAGCAGCTTTCCGTTGTTTTCCAATCTTTCCTCCACATTTTTTTTTAAAAAAACTCATTGTTATAAAACAACTTTAGCAATTCAGTCATTCTTTAACAGCCTGTCATTCATTCCAGCTCCTCTCTTATGTTGTTTTCTCTTTGGTATTTTCTTTTGACTCTATTAGCAAAGCTATTTTAGTCATTGAGAGTTTTTGTTTAGCTGAAGCTAAAAAGAATAACTTGAACTCTCACGCAATGAAAGGTTTTGCTGCTTGTGCAGTGAATGCACTTCCACTGACGTTCGGTCTTGCCCTTTTCACTTGCCGCTTTTACACTTTTATTCTATGGAAAAATATGTCTTTTTTTTTCTCCCCTTGCTTGAGAAAGCTTCTATTGCAATTCTTCTCCACTTCCAGTACGAGATCTTCTATAACACTCAGATCCAAGGGCTGTCTCCCTTACAAAGCCACAATTATCAGTCTATCTTAATTCCTCTATATGTACTTTCTAAAGGAAGTAATAAGTGCTTGAGGAGAAACTTGACCTCAGGAGTGTGTACTTAAGTGCTCTGCTGAACAAAGTCCTATATGATGTGGCTGGAGAGGATGTACCATTATCTGTAGCTCCACTATGCGTCATGAGAATTTGCCTAAGGATGGGCAATATAATCTAATCCTTTACAACAGTAGTTAAGTGTATATATATCCTGCCTCTAACGAATAGCTGCTGACCATTTCATGCCAAGCTACGCTGATGTTGAGCTTTAACTACAAAAGCCCATAACCTCTTAATTGCCTCAAAAGAGTTAAAATGACATTTCCCCACAGTAAAACAATTTTAACAAACACGTCTTCAATTTAGGTTTCAAAGCACAGATTTATNTGCAAACAGATTTATTAAGATTTTACCTTATACAGTCTTACTTTCTAAAGTAACTTCTCTTATAAAACATCTCCAGATACCCACAAAGCCAAATCCCCACAAACCTCTGATTAGTAGGACAGAGCAGAGAAGAATTTCACCCTTTCGAGGAATCACAAGGGAAACAGGATCCTAATGTCATCTTTACTGCTGTGTAATACTAGGACAAAGTTTCCCAAAGCCTTGAAAAGTCTGACTTAAATTGCAGCTAGCTATAGAGGTCAGAGACCCAGAGAGACCCAGGAGCAGGGTCTCCACCTGCAACAGAGGTGGGTAGCAGGCTCTGTTGGTGACCATCCATCAGTGGTCCCTAGACAGCTTTTTACCCCACAAGCTCTGCTTGGACACCAGCTTGTTGTCTAAGGTAGCGCTGTGAAGAGCCTGGTTCTGTCTTCCTGATAACCTCCTCGCAGGTTTTGGAAGGCTGCTGTTTGGAGCCCTCTGAGCTTTCTCTTCTCCAGGCTTCTGCAGCACCCATGCTGCAGAAAGGTGCACTCTGCTTGCTGGCAGACGGGAGCTCCTCAAGGCTGCCAACAGCCCCACAGTCCCAGAGTAGGGACAATGTCTTTATCTACACAGACCAAAACTGTGATTGACATGAGATGCAAACATTGGAAAAGATCCCTGATGGGAGTTAAACACCTTCTCAGTAGCACACCCATCACCGATGTATATACATTAATACTCCAACTATTATTATTCAGACAAATTCTTATTTTTGAAGTCAGCTCTAATGAATTCATATTTAAATTTATCCACCAATCTAGATTTCTTCTTTGTAATTTATGAATCAGAGCAGACACTCATATGAGCTGCAGAGCCACAGCAATATTTACTATACCTAGCTGAGCAATGACAGCTCTATGATTTAGAAGACGAGAAATAGCAGCAAGTCCCAGATTAATTAAATTTGTAATGTCAATGTCAGTCAGCATCCTTTCCCATTCCAGTTCGTCACATGTGACATAGTAAAACAGATCACAAGGAATAAAAAGTATTCTCAGCACATAAGGGTTATGAATTCCAGCAGGCTCCCAGTTAATCCCTCATTTAGCTTTTCTCCTACAGCAGAAAGCCTCTTAGTCTGGACACCAGTTGTGTAGGGTGGTATGAGGAGGAAGCCCTACGCTGAATGTCCAGACAGCATGCAACCTCTAACCTCAAGGACGTCATTGCTCCACCAATCTGAGGAGGTGGGGACAACAGTAGCAGCTCTTCTAACTGAGAAATTACAAGTGTTGACTCTGGTAGGATTATTTTTGGCAGGGAGATAAATCAGGGTTTATGATTCACTTGACCAGAATTTGACAATTTATTTCAATGGACCTTCAGCACCTCATAGTCTTTATCCTCCACAAGTGAGGGAAATGCTCTTATCCCCAAAGCCCAGAGAGTTACACTAAGATGAGATGCCTAATCCCAGTGAGATAGCGAGGAGTTAGCTATTTTAGCTTTAGCAGACTTTAAGGATCTTGGCCTTGTGTTTATGTTATAACTTCAGAAATAGATAAAGAATGAAAGCTGGAGTTCTCAAGCCCAGTCTTAGCACAGGAACTGAATCATCATTTTCTGATTCATCCCCACTTACCTGTGCTTTCAGAGTCCACAATAGCAGCCTGGAGGTGTGGAAGGCAAGACCTGAAACTGGAGAAAGAAAATTAAAAAATGAATCTGTACATCTAAACTAGTAAAATGCTAAATCATTTCTAAGATGTTAGTGCTCATGTACAATAAAACATATTTAATATTTTGCCCAGACAAGACACACAACGGAGCTGCCCAGAGAAAATATGTCACTGAGCTCAGAACTTGCATCGTGCTGTTTTGGACCAGCTTGAATTTTTCTGGCAAGTTGCAGGATAGATCAGGGAATGGAAGCAGAGCAAGGATGACGGCTGTGTCAGCACAAAATGCATTAAAACATTCTAGTCACAACATTTACTGAGTTCCCCTGATCTTTAAAGTACATTATGAAAAAGTCCCACGGAAAGGCTTTTAGCAACACTGACTATTTTCTTTCATTCTCATTTTGGCTTCCCCCTCCTCCTCCCCTCCTCTTTTTAAAGAGGAAAAAAAATCATACTTTGTAAGCTACAGTGATATGGGTTTTTTTCGCTAGAGCTGTCAGTCCTGCCTACAATGACCTGACTTGTGTCAGCAGGGAAAAACAATCCCGAGAATAAATCAGTTGAACAGAAGAACATTTGTTACACAAGGAGAAATGGTCTAATTGAAAAGAATGTCAGTAAACAGCTCATTACTGAGATCTCAGAGCCCAGAAAGGCAAGGTGTGGAAACACAACAAATCCAGTGAAGTCACACTTTGCAAAGACCCCGAACAAGTATTTTATTTAAAATAGGATTAAACTGCCTTTTACTTTTCTTTCATTCTCTATTGATGATGAAGATGAAGTGCACTTTTTGGCACTCTAGACGGCACCAATTAAACTTGATTTTTTGCTTGAGCTCCTTACAACTCCACTTGTCTCTCACTTCTAAAGCTATTTTGTTTTGAGCTTTAAAATTCTGCTTTCTTTAGAGAGAAAGTGTTGCTCCCACTCAAACAACCTAACTTGCAACTCATGAAAATACACACACAAATCCCAAGCTGTGCCAAATAGTTAATTTGTCCAACATTTTTATTTTGTCCTTATGAAAAGTTAAGATAATTCTTCTGTCTTTTTGTCCTATAAGCTTATGAAGGATGGATTGTCTCTTATTACTTGATTATACAGTACTTGACATAATAGTCTCTTGATTGTAATTGCATAGGCCATGCATATTGCATTACCTGCCTAGCTTTACCAAATATCATATTTTCTTATCCTTATCTTTTTTTTCCCCTTTGGATATGAAATCTAAAATTTCCAATTCATAGGCCAGTCGCTGGGCTACAATACCTCACCACGCACCTACGCATACCTCACATATTGGATGACATGCAAATAGTCCCCCTCATTTCTCTAAGATCAAGATTGAATATGGTGGACTATTAGTTTTCTGAGGCCAAGTATATTGTTCTAAGCCTGAAAATGGCAGTTAATCGGCTACATGCGTGTTCGCCTCTCTTGCAGACCCACCTCAGCTAGAATGATTTCTTTCAACATGCACGTGGCTGCCTACATTTCACTCCTGTGTCCCCAAGAAACTCCCCCTGCCTCTAGAGAGTCTCTAGGAAACCTCTCCAGCCCCCGTGATCCCAACCATAGTCCTTCCGGTCCTCTGGGTTTAGCAGAAGAAGATGAAATCCGGAGCTCCTCAGAGCCGGGGGATCTGGCATTGACTTTTGACTGCCCTCCAGTATTTGCAGAAAGTCCATTACTGTGAGCCATCCCCTTCTCTTGCCAGTCCTTTCTCCTTACAAAGCCCTCCAGCTGAAACAGAGCAGATGTCTCAGTCTACACTGTTCAGAAATTACTACAGAGCGGCTGGGCTTCACCTCATGTTTCTATAGGCACTGACACCACATGTATTGCATTTCTTAACACTCCTCAGTTTATATTTACACTCACTTGCAAGCCAAAGCTATTTATCAATCGATGCAAAAGATCTGTTCAACAAAGGCACCACCCTTGCTGCCAACTACCTTGACACATCTGCACCATCTTCCGTTAGTGCCATCCACGCTAGCCAGACATGGATACTTACGGATTGCTTTGAATCTTTTCATATTCTCCTGCTGAGTGGATAATGCTTCACACAACTGTTGAAAGAAATAACTCCTCCTGTAAAAAAAATAAGAAAAGGAAAAAGAAAAGAGGCAGGACTGCGGAGGGAGTTCATTGGACTGGTATGGCTGTTAACGTGGCACCAAGGAAGCACCCATCATCTGAGAAAGGCTTTCCAGAGGCACCCACTTCATTGCAGAGCGTGCTCACGCTCTTCAGCAGGTGGCTAACTAGCAAGAGTCTAGAAGAAGCCTCATGAATGTAATATAGCTGACAGATGGCGACAAGCAAAGTCTCTTTTTCAGTAGCTCTTTCAGAAGCTGGTGACAGTCAGTCAGATTTTGAGCACATTTACTCCAGTACAAGTCTGGGATGATTCCCTTAAGGCTCTTGGTTGCTATACAGCTGCCGTAGCATTAATTGTACTCTACGCAGCAACATTTCCTCATTGCATCAGTGATAAAGGGCTGTCCGGGCAGGTGTTGACGTTTGGAGTACGCAGAATGAGAGGGAACTGCACAGTTGTGAATACGGGGGTTGGGGGGTGTGACGAAAAAAAAAAGGTAGGAAATAAGGCAAGAGCATGAGAGGGAGGCATGTTTACATTTCATGTCTTGGGGTATACAATCCTAGCCTAGGATTGTACAGCAACAAACAACAAAATGAAATGAGATACATCAGAGAACACGGGAGAAAACAGGAGCCATAGCTGAGGACCTCCCAGCCCCTCGGGACGCAGGCTACAGTTAGATTTACCACTGCTATTGCTGAGCCTGCTGCCTGTTGTCCAGGCAATAAAGCCTGGAAATTAGGAGAGGATCAGTTCTGAATTTTCCCACAGGCTCACAGAGCAGACCTGAGAAAATCATCGTGTCTCCGCGTGGCGTAGCCCCACATCTGCAGAGCAGGCACCAGGGCAGCAGCTCCTCAGCAATGCAGAACAAAGATGAAAAAAACATATAGCATAACTTGACTTACCTCCCAAAACCTTTCCGAATTAATGGTGGTGTCAGAGCCAGGCTTCTCCCTCACTGTGCTGGCTGAATTAATTAATTTTTCTCTGCTCTAGCCCTATGCATGTCAGGCACGAGTTATCCACTGCATTCAAATGTTATAATTTCGACATTCATCAGCATTTTCTCTCCTCTCTGGGCACTGGTAAAAGTTTTCATGCCATAGTCTATTTACCGTACCTTCAGTTCAGGCCTCTAGCCATCCTAGGGACATCCCACACACCAAATCTTATAAAGGCTTTAGGGCTCATTTTCAGCCTACTGATGATACAGACTGCGCTATCTGGCTGTGGAACATCACATTTAATTACCTTACACATCTGAATCACATTAGAATTATTCAGGAATTTAGACAAATTAGAATACAAACTGCAAATAAACTACCCATCTTGATCGTTGTCAGCGTAACCCCTCCAGCAGCTGGAGTAACCTCCTCTGAATTCTATTTAACAAACAAATTTCCATTTGACTGCTGTATTGTATAGTTTACCTAGAAAAATAGCAGGGATTTTCGCTGGGCCACTCATTTATCTTTGCATGTGTACCTACAGCCTGATTAGGAGAAGACATTTTCTACTATAAAGCTTTCAAACTTACACATATTATTCCTGATATTTAAATTATGACGATTGCCTTACCATTAAAAACTTCCTATTAATAATTTAGATGAGTTTCAGCCCTACAGCAAGAGCATTTGATCTGAAACCTGAGAAGCAAATTAGCTGCATTATAAAAGCTAGATGTACATTTCTTACCACAGCCACAGAAGAGACATTAAATGCAGGCTGCTAACACACAAATAAAAGCCTAATTTAAAGACAGAAAATAATCAGTATGGAAAACTGTACAATAACATTACAGTGAGTGTCGGTTAAGCAGTGTAATTCCTTGAAAGACGAGGAACTCGTTCCCCTGAAACGCTCTCCTTGCGGAAGGCGCTCCTACCTGAGACGGTTGCCACTTGCAGAGTGGTTCTTGTGTAGCCCACAGCAGAGATTTCATTATGTCAGGCTGACATCTGATGTGCTCAGCCTCCTGGAGTATGGGATCTACTGATTGTTTCCCTCTTCATAATAAGGGTACGAGGCAACCTATTAGGTCTACCTCTTTTATTTGTTGCACTAAAGCATTCAAAACACTCCCTGAAAACAGTGCTACAATACAAACGTGCATAGCAGTTTGCTTTCCTTCCCCAGACGCTAAGTTTCTGCTGTTTCCCAGCATCTGTGCAAAGGGACAGTTCTGTCGCAGGCTTGGACAGGCCAGAGCCTGTGGTTAACCTCTTGGTTAAAAGTGTTGTAAGTGAATACCTTGCTGCAGGCCTACACTTTGGGGCCCTGTAGGCTACATGACTGGTGGGGATTAACAATGCCAGCAAGACTTCTCCCTGCAATCGCACATGGATGTGTGCCTAATGTTCACTCCAGGGCCTGCACATCCTTCGAAAACATCTGCTACCAGATCCTCCAGAACCCTGTAAGAGCAATTTCCAAAGTACAGCTTGAGAGATCCTGTACAAATACAGCAGGGAGACTTTCAGTTATAAACACCTTCCACCAGCCCAGCAGAGGCTGTCTCCCCTGTAGCAGCCACAAGTGCATTTCAGCTGCCTGAGGATGCAGGGGAACGCTGAGCACTCAAAGGTGTCAGCCTTTCTGGAGCAAAAATCATGTCCACCACACCTTCCAGCCTCCTCTGGTTCCCCCTTCGCTCCATGGGGCTCTGCACGNCCTCCTCTGGTTCCCCCTTCGCTCCATGGGGCTCTGCACGATGGCGAGGAGCCGTGCAAGAGCTGTCTGTTTCAGGGACAACACATTGCTCAGACAGAGCTGGGTCTCTGCTGTTAAGAGGACACCGCTCTGGCACACAGCCTTCGAGCACAAGGGACCTGAAATGAAATCCCACAGTTGGGGCTCTCCTGGGAAGTTACAGAGAGAAGAGGTAAGGGCATTATGCATTTCTCGCCCTGATGTCTTCTCCCGTGAAGCGGTCCTCTGAGAGCAAGACTTCAGGGCCTCCTGTTCCATAACCAATCTAATAAAAAGAACATATGCTTTTTACCTTCACAGTGTGTTACATGAAGAAAGCAGAAGACATTCAAGCCTATCATCTTTGTCCTAGACACATTAATTGATCAAACAGGTAATAAATAAAAAACAAGCTTTATCATGTCACTGATGCATATGTTATAACACTAGAAAATGTTCCTAAACAGCTGCCTGGATGACAGGCTGTTCTGAAGGCTAGTTTCTGGAAAACTGGGCACCGCAACTAGATGAACAGAAACGAATTTGTTTCACGTATGGCTTTTTTACAAATCATCATGTTATTTGGTTGATGAAAGATGGCATTCAAAATAGAGAGACCAACGATGCCGCTGTTGGGTTGGTATGTACTTAATAACTTCCCAGCCACAGCTACTACCACCACACTTCAGCGTGTTCTCTCCTGGCCAGATAAAACTGATGGCTGAAAGTCTTGCAACATCAGGTTTCTTGGTGCTTGTGCCCATGATGGGAAGGGTGGATTACAGGCGTTCCACGACACACTAGTCCTTGTCCCGAGAAGATGTTAAGGACCAACAAGCAGAGAAATAATAGAAGCACAGGGAAAAAATAGCACGAAAACATGGGGCAATTTAAAACAATTCTTGAGATATGTGGCAGAAGTTATATTTAAAAGCAGAAAGAGGTTTGTGTAGGAACTTGTGAGGGCTAGACAAGTGCAGTGACGTTGCGTGGAAGCCGTTATTGGAATTCCTGTTGAGTCTTCTATGTCTGACAGTGACTGACTGTGCCCCACGTGAACGTAAAAATAAATCACCCAGATAATGTAGTAACACTTCAAATATACTTAATCGTCATGAATTTTTCTCACAGAGATTGAGAGTAGTACTTGCTCAAAAGGGAATGATTGCAGAATTTGAAAAGTAAGCATTCAGAGAGAAAATTAATGTTTAATTATGAATGCTAAAAATAAAAACAGAGCTATTAATTTCAGGAGCAAATGATGAGCCCTTACGTTATGAAGAAAAATAACATCCCTCTAGAAAATATCTGAAGAGTCCATTGATATTTTTGCCATAATTTACTCAAATTACTGCCAAAATTTTCCTCTGACAAGTTCTCTTACGAAACTATTTTGTATTCCCTCATACAGTTGCCACCTTCCAAGAAGATCTCAGGTTCAGGAATAATTAATGCAAAACTAATGGGAATTTATTAAACTAGAGGAGTTTGGTGGAAAGTTAAGTACAGATAGGCTTCCTAACTTGAATAAAATTGCTACCGCCAGATCTCAGTGCAGATTGTGAAGAATATGATTTCTCTCAAAGGTCTCCCTTGACAGACACCTAAGTAAAAGGCAGTGTAAAACACATTGAAAAGGTCAATATCCTCATTTTTTTTAGGACTGCAGTCCCCGAGGGAACGTTTTAGCATCCTTTAAAATATATGGAAAATGGGAGGGTAGAAAAAAGTGGGAGGGAAGGAAGTCATCTCAGGGCTACCTGTTATTTGTTCCTGCGGCAACGTAACGTGAACAGAAAAGCAATCTCTCCAGTGCCACAGCCCAGATCCACCAAACAGTCATACTGGAGCCAGAATTAAGAGTTTTCAGCCTGTGGAACATCATTTCCGTACGCCACTTTGCATGTCAAGTGTTTGTATGAGCATATCCAAATTTGAACACAGGATTTTTATATTAAAGACCCATAAATATTGGCCAAAATGCAAGCATTTAAGTCAAGGATTCTGTTTTGTCCAGGTCCTTTTTACATTTTTGTTTTGTGAAAAAGGATGTATTTGCCATTATTCCAGTGGCATTTAGTTCATTTGCACCAAAGACAGCATGCAACTTAATATAAGCAACTGTAAAAGTAAGAGGAGAAATTGCCGATTCGCTCCAAGAAACCTTTGTCAGACTTCTCACTTGCAAACCTCCCTCTCTGAAGGGCATTCAAAATGCACCAAATAGCAAAAATCCCTAAAGGTGCATAATTAATGTTGTAGTTCAGCTAATATGCTGGAAAACAAGGAAGGCATTCTATACATCATTAATAAAAAGATTGTTAAAAATTGCACTAGTAGAGACTAGAGGTCCAAATGTAAATTATATCAGATGCTGTAATCCCAAAAGCATTGTCTTTATTTTAATAATGACACAATGTCTCTACTGCCTTCTCCGTAACGCTCTCAAAATGCCAGTTACCCAAGGAAGTACACAGCTCCTCGGGTGAATTCTGCAATTCACCCGCCATTGAAGCAGCCATGACCAGACTGCTATAGCAGTGCTGGAGTTTACTAATTGAAAACTGAAGTGCTGCAGGGTTGTGACAGAATCACAGAATGGTCAGGGTTGTAAGGGACCTCTGGAGCTCATCTAGTTCAACCCCCCTGCCAGAGCAGGGTCACCTACAGC
>RSEF01000005.1:53161863-53182858 GCA_003993805.1 Himantopus leucocephalus | reverse complement strand
CAAGCACTGGCAATCCCGACTGCCCAGAGAACAGAGAAGGGTACGAGACACTCCATGCTGCAGGTCGTTAACCCCCAAGTCTGTACCCTGCTTATAAGAGCAGCCAGTTGGACATCGGGAGGATGTCATCCTCCAAGAAAGCGCGGGTCCTTTTCTCATCAGTGAAAGGACAGTAACTGATCCCAAAGAGCACATATATCTCAGATTCCCAATTCCAACTTTGGGAAGAACCTCCTCAAGAGATCTACACGCTACCTACCTTTCCCAATATCTGGTTTTTTAAGCTGTAAATGAGCTAAGAAAGCAAGAAAAAAATGTTTATAAAGTCTCTGGAGATGAAAAACCGTGAGAATTAAGACCATGTTGCTGCACTCCTACTCAAGACACAAGTTCAGATAAAAGTGATCTTCAAGCAAACTAGTCAATAAAATCACAACTGTAGTTCTCCAACAAGTGCTCAAGGCATGTTTCAGAAAAAAAAACAACCTACTCAGGCTTATCCAAAAAAAGAAATACAGTGGAGGAGTAAAATTTAGTATAGATCTTTCTTGTCCCTCTCTTTATTCTGTGTAAGAACACCAAAAATACTGTTGAAACACTTTCTTACAGTCAAAAATTAGTAACAGTCACTCTTGGAAAGTCTCATGAGCACTACTTCTGTTCCCACATAAAGTGGTCAGCAGAATAAAATGGACAGTGGGAGGTTATATTACACTAACTTTACCAAATGGAAAAGGTCAGCCCTAACACAAGCCAGGTTCGCCAAACAGGCGTTAACTGAAGGCCAACTGCTATGGACCAGGTTCTCAAAGCTACTGCAGATTTTAACCCTCTCAGAGCAGCTGGGCACTCTCCAAGAGGTACTGCTTTTCGGACCAATACAAGGGAATAGAAGGAATAAATAAGAAGCAAAACTATGTTGTTAGTATTGTTCTCCTATTTCTATGGAAGTATGACAAGAGAATGCCTTTTGACATTTCAACGGAATAAATGTGTATGTTTCTGATGCTCATCACTGAATTTACAGCAAATTAAGAGGAAAGCAACATTTTAAAACATCTTTTCAACTGAATTCATCTACTCTACAGAGACAGTATGATGGTATTAGACCATATACTTCATAACACACTAACATGTAGATATGCTATTTTCTTGAAACATTTTAAAATCCAAATTAAGTATTAAGAATTAGCGCAGCGATTCATACAAAAGGAACCTAGAATTTAACATCCTCAAAAGCTGGAGAGGGACTTTTTACAAGGGCATGTAGTGACAGGACGAGGGGGAATGACTTCGAACTGGAAGAGGGTAGATTTAGATTAGAGATCAGGAAGAAATTTTTCGCTCTGAGGGAGCTGAGGCACTGGCACAGGCTGCTCAGAAAAGTTCTGGAAGTTCCATCCCTGGAGGTGTTCAAGACCACCCTGGATGGCGTTTTGAGCAACCTGGTCTAGTGGGAGGTGTCCCTGCCCATGGCAGGGGGGTTGGAACTAGATGATCTTCAAGGTCCCTTCCAACCTGAACCATTCTATGATTCTGTGATTCTGTGTATTAAGCAGTCCAAATGAAACATCAGAAATTCTCAGCCAAAATATCAAATAAGAGTTACAAGAATAGTTGAGGCAAAACAGGCCAAACAGTAAGATTCATACAGTCAAAGACTTCATCCGATATTTTAGTCATCTACACCAATCAATCTGTTTTTAGCTAGTTCCCACTATTTGCAAAAAAGGTATGCTTACCAAATGCTGAATAATAATGCAAGCTGACAAGAGAAGGAAAAAAAAAAGAAAAGAAAAAAAAAAGAGAACCACCTATAAAAAAAAATTATTTTTCACTCTGAAGACAGGCAACCTTTACATTACATGCAAAGCTCACAAAAAAGGCAATTTGTAAATAAGTATATATATACAGTAAAGGACATATAAAATCATTGTTTATCAGCAACTCTGTCCTCAACAGCAAAGTGTTTCTGCCATCGATTGCCACCTATTAATGCCATGTGTTCTTTATTGTGCAGAAAGATTCTGGGATAATCATGCCTGAGGCAAATTGCAAATTCTCCATAAACCATTGACTCTAAGGAAGATGCTCAGACAGGTCACATTTTCAGCCAGCTAAAAGTTAGGAGCGTGACTAGTGTCTTTGTACCTACGAAATAGCAATTGTACATTCATGCTGGGCAGACAGTGCAAGAGAAGTAACTTCCCACACACACCAAAATAAAGGGAAGAATTCCCACCTATTTTACAGTTAACATTTAAGTGTTTTGTGACTAATCACTGTAATGTGGCTAACCCTGTGGATGCACCTCAAATGGTAAGTTCCTGGAAAATGAAGAAATGAAGAGAAGTTACAATACACTTATAAATCAGTTAGTGATTTAAGCTATGGTTTGTTGTACAATATGAAAAATGAGAATTATTTTAGCACAAGGCGAAGCAAAATACGGCAAAGATACTTAAATCTCCACCCCAGTTGTATACTGCATCTACTAAAATTTTGGCTTGAGAAAAAGAATGCACAAAAATTTACTTCAGATAAATTATCTACTTCATACAGACTATTAGGCATATTTGGGATGACATGGTTAAAGCAGAGCAGTTTGACACACACATTCAAGTAAGTCAAGAGAAACCAATATATAACGACAGGTAGCTATTAAGAATTACTTTTTAAAAAACTAAATTTTCTACTGCTGAACCTATATGGGAGAAGAATAACATGGAGTAAATTTGGCAGTTTCTCATCAACTTCACAGTGTAATAGCAGTGTGTTAAGAATGACATAAACATGTTCAGGCCACCTAAAAGCACAATCACAGTAGCAGTTACTACTAGTTAGTATTCATGCACAAAGAACACTTAAGTAATCAATGTCTTACCAGCGGGCAAAGGAGAAGAACTTCAAATGTATTACAACTCCCCAGGAGATAATTAGCTAAATTACTATAGCCATTTATTAAATAATCTGATTTTCCCTTCACCTCTATGTATCATATTCATTAGCATCAATCACTTTCCCAAGTCACATACGTTTATGCTCTATTAGAAGTGGGGATTCCTCGTAAGTGTAAGACACCTCAATTTCAGATTTACAGCACTTTGGAGGCAAATTGTCTCAATTGTCCTCAATTCCTAGAGGTAACCAAGGACTGGATAGATATGTTCACAAAAATGCATCCCATAGATTTGGAACATCTGCTACTAGAGTAAGAAACACTGTTCTATTCAGAACATACCTAAAGTCTTAGCAACTGTAGGCCCCAGCTTCTGAAACACTGTGTACCTATTTGCTGTTGACCTACAGCTTATTTCTGAACACAAGAGGGAGAAAACCCTTTTAAGACATTTGGTTTTTTTCCCTTAAGCTTCAGTTAAACAGTGTACTGTACTTAATCAGCTAAGGCCACTCATGTGCTTTACAGCTTTATATTGATATATGTATATATATAAAATCAGATAAACATCTCTTCTGTTAATACAATCAATAAAACAAATAAGCGCAAACACAACAAACTAAAAGGAGCCATTTAAGCTGTCTCATTCTCGCACATTATCCACCAGGAGAACTTGACACAGCAGGGACAACAGCTATGGACAAGCTCCACCAACCCAACCATCAGACGCGTGCGGCTGGTCTACAGCACAACGCAGCCAGGTACGCTGTGGGCAGGTACACGGGTGGCAGCATTTGTGCAATAGCACGCAGAACACATTGCTACCACAGCTCTAAAAATAATGGTACACTGTTGTACTTAGGGACAAATTGCTATCTTTAAGAAATAACCTACTCCAAATTTACAGGCACATTCTGTCCCATTCCCAATATTAACCACGTGGCATTCTTATATTAAGAAGTACACTGATTTGAAGTAATATCTAACTATGAGGGGCAGCATACACTTAGTGATTTAGAACAGCCAGCTGAAAACCTGAGCTTTAATGAATCTTGCATTCATTTGTCAGTGAGCCTGGGCAAGTAACATTTTCTTTACAGCTCTTCATTCTTTCAACTAAAAAAATAAATTGTTCGTTATTCCCAAGGCTATTGAGAATGTTAATAATTGGGAAAAAAAAAAGAAAAATCCTAGGAAAATATAGATGCAATCCTAAACCCACTGATGTCAGTGACATAACCCAGTTTTAAACATGAGCAGAACCAGGCATTTAATTATGAAAATAAACTGTTAATTATGCCAAGCAGCTATGTGTTTTGCTGGCAACGAGGACATTCATAACTAGTACTATTTCAATACTAGCAAGCAGAGTAAGATTGAACTACCTAATTAATTTTAATTTCTTTTGTATTGTTAACATAGTGTTAGCTTTAACATGTTTATAATGACTATGTCATCCCCAACCACCTGCACCCCTAACAGCCATCCTTTCCATCGAGAACCAGCTGTGTCCCTTCCTCAGTATATAACAACATACAATTCCAGCCACGAGTCACAATGTTCAGCATGAGAAAAACTCTTTTAATGAGGAAAGTATAATCTGGAAAAAGACAAGATGGCCAGAGAACAGGAGGAATTCCAAAAGCTGTCTTCAGAGAGCGAGCTCTTACCCAGTTGGCACACGCACAACATACAAGCACATGCAGTTTTTACTATATGTCATGCCCAGTGTCTTTAATCCATTAACCAACTGGAACATGTGAGAAAGGTAGAAGTTTCTATAAGTACATTTTCAGATGTGTCCTAGAAGAAAATCTCCTGTTTTATTTAAATTTAAATAAATAAATAAATAAAATCCTCCACAAGCACACTGAAGCTAAAGCTCAGTCACCGTACCCTAACCAGTCAGCCAGCCAGCACGTATGTACTGGAAAACAAATCAAACGCAGTTCCAGACTAGCCACAAAACGCTTTTCCTTTGAAGGGGGAGGATTACCGCAATGAAACATGATATGTATGATAAAGGACAGTAAGTCATTAGTTCCATAGTAGTGAAGCAACTTCTCTGAAGAACAAGGGGTTTATTAATGTTTCTCTCCACTTTAACTTAAAGGGAATCTATAACAGTTGTCTTTATAGCATAAATACATAGCAAAACGTCATTAAAGTTCTTTCTAGCAGGCTTCATCTAAAGGTCAAATGTCAGCAATCTTTGGTACATTCACTGATGTTATGACCTTAAAGATGCAGCTATTTCACACAAGCTAAAAATAAAATCTGCTTAAAAAAAAGCAAGGACATGAACATACTGAAGAGAATAGAAACTTCAGGCAAATTGTTTCCACTCCTGATGCTGGATAAATCCCACACAAGTAATCTCTCTACAGAACCTGAAAAAGTAGAGCAAAGCTTCTCAAAAATTTGTTTCCTTGACAACATCGACAGACGAAGAGAGGTAAGGAATCCAAGTCATAAGATGCCTTGTAGCTTTGTTAGCAGATTTTTTTTTTAAATATATAGCAGTATGTGAGATGCATCTATAAAGCTAGACTTCTAGAAAAGAAGCAAAGTTAGACTGGTGTTATTTATATTTTTAAACAGCAAAAATATTCAGTTTCTCAATCGTTAAATAAACTGAGATACTCCCAAAATGTATGGCAGGAACTTCAGAACTTAAAATACTCTAGCTCCATTTTTTCCAAGCACCAAAATCTTGACTTTTTCTTGAGCAATCTTACTGAAGCATCCAGGAGGGGGATAACACCGCCATACATTTCTCCCATCTCAGGTGACATTCTGATGTTCAACTCCACAGCAGCTGCGCAATGCATAATTGGAGGGCTTAATTTATGACATTATCAGTTAAGCCTCATTAGAGACACTACTTTATTGACATCCCTAGCCCTTATTTTTTTCTTCCCTAGTAGGCTGGCTATGCTGAGGGGGGAGGACAAGGTTGCTTATTTCTTTGCTGCAGGCTACTTAAGAGACCCTTGGTAAACAGCTGGAAGAGTTCTCAGTAGAAAGGAAGCGCAGAACTCAGCCATTCGGGACAGATGAGTTTCTAAGAAAAAAAGTCAGATAAACAATATTCTTGATATTTCTGTAAGTTACGACACAAGTAACCAAAACTCTTTTTAGGTAACATGAGGAAACAGAATCCTTTCTTCCACATCGTTAAGCATATCCAAAAGTTCCCCTCCATCCTTTTGGATTTCCGCAGAAATAAAGGTTTGTGAAATAACACTGTCAAAACAGCCATGTCCCCTGTGCACCTTACCAGTCACCACTTTGCACCTATTGGTCAATGTCAACCAAATTTCACAGAGGTCTCAGTATTTTCCTCTCAAGATTTAATAAAGCTAAGCAGCTGAATAAAAAGGAAAGACACTGCAGAAGCCCTGAAGGAGAAAGAAATTCAAGAGGATCTACAGCCAACCAGCCTCAAGATGCAGCCAGACTCCATTAACTCTACTGCTTTTGGAAGAATTTCATTTTCTGACTTTATTTTCTGTATTTTTCTTTAAATAATTCCCAATTTTGAGGGGAAACACAAGCATATTAGCTGTGCCATGAAATATCCATCTTCTCCCCCATAGCCACGTCATCTAACACGGCCATAAAGCAGTCAAAAATGCTTTGCAAGACCGCTCGGGGTACTACTCTGGTATTCTTTAAGGAGATCCTAATTCAGGAAACATTTCCAAGTGTAAGAAAAACAAACCCCCTTACAGAACTGAAAACCTAACCCAGAAGCTGAGGTTCACCACGGTTTTGCCCCCCCCCCCTTTTTTAAATGTCAGTTTTCACACAAGTGTTAAAATAAATTCTAATCCAAAGTAGCACTGAATTTAGTTGTCGTTAGTGAAGAAGTAAAGAAAACAATGGCCTATCAAACAGGGTAGAGATCAGGATGGTGCTATTTATACTCAAAGAAACATACTCCTTTGAAAAAATCCTTTGAGGCACAAGAGTGTGTCAACTACTAAGAACATAATAAAAACTATACAAGTCATCTCCAGCTGTGGTTTCTGAGAAAGTGAACAAAGGCACTACAAGGATTTCTGTTTCCTTGACAACAGCATTGCTGGAAACAAGAAAATAATTAAAAAAATTCATCTCTATGTAACAGTGATCTCTAAACGTATCTAGGTATTCACATACCAAGTGTGGAACAACCCTTACCTGCACATACCTTTGTGATGAAGAGACCAAAATCCACCACCTTCCTGAACCGTTCTTTGCTGATTGTGTTAATGGCTTTTGCAGAACAATTGAGTGAGAGCTGGCTATTACATCCTGACCTGTATTATCACCTAGGCATAAGCACAGCCAGAAGCTTTCATTGATGGTCAAGCAGATTCCTTCCTGCAAGATGTTCCTTTTCTTACAAAATAAGCATTATGGAGAATACTTCTCATTGAAGTGTATGAAATAATTTTGTTAGACAAAGATCAAGGTATACAAAGAAGCCCTTCCAGCACTCAGGAAATGGTATTACTACGCACATATCTATCAAATAATAGGTGTACTTCCATCTTAATAATCAGCAAGCTTAAAGTCTTGGAAAAAATATACATAGTTCTAAATAGACAAGGGAAGAAGGTCAGAACAAGGCATCATAAAGAAAAGTCAGCATCAGTATTTCACAATAGCCTATTTAGTAGCCTCTTCAACAATAGCCTCTTCAACAAGAAAATGACAATGCTTTTTTCACACATCTAGAGAAGCAGCACATCTCCAGAATATGAGCATTTCTTTGCCACTTCCAAGATAATGGGGAGAGCTTCTTGTTATTTTTAAAATACAGTATTAAAAGTGTACCAACATCAGAGACATCTTTTTTAAAACGTTTCAACTAAAGTGGAATATATGTATTAAATAGGATGACTCCCCAAATTCTCATCTTGCGCATCAGCAGTTAAAGGAGCATTGCCACAACTAGATTTTAAAAATGAATTTAAGAATTGTGATACTTAAGGTACCAGCAGCACGATACCTACTACTGCTTAGTGAACAGTTTGAATCCAGCCCAGCAGTGACAGGGCTGTAGCCATCTGACAGCTATGCGTGAGTTTATAGGAAATATGCCAGCAGCTTAAATTCATTCCTCCATAAAGAGACATGCATGTGACAAAACAACTAGAAGCACTGCCTATTTCAAGTGAATTGTGTGCAGAATGGTTGAAAACAGAAATGTTTTGTTACTCTGAGGCAGTATCTAGGAAATCTGTATTGCTACCATCAGGGCTACACACATGGTTTCAGTCCAATACAACAGGATCAAGACTAACAAATTCCTGGAATACACTATTATGCTATCTTTCTCCTGACAAAGACACTACCACAAAAGAATAAAATGTTTTGAAAATATGAATAAAAATAGTATTTCTTGTAGTACTTGATACACTCCAGGAAGCAAAATCCATACATTACATTTGACCAGTATGAGTAATATACCACTCTAGATCTAATGATCACAAGTGAGTCTGATAAGACTGGGGAAGTATCTGGAAGAGATCTCTTGAAGTAGCAAGTTACAAAGATGAACTACTTTGGAGTCCAGAAAACCCCTGACTTGAAAACAAGCAGAGGCCAGATGAGGACATAAAGGCACTATAAACCTTTGACTTGTTCTGTTTCTCTCGGCACCTACTCATGGACGCTACTAGAGACTGAGCGCTGGGCTAGACAGAGCCTTGGTCTGAACCAGTATGGCTGTCCTTGTATTCTTAATCAGGAGAAGTAGGCAACACCTCTGTTCAACGGGCTGACATTATTAAATTGATTTTAAAAACTTTTACTTTCCCTATATAGATTCAGCTGTGACTAAATGGAAATAGAGTTCAACAAGGCAAGTAGGGAACAAAATACATAAGAAAAGCTTCTAACAATATGTTACAATACAAGTCATCCCATCAAAGTGCTATTAATATACATTTTGCATACCAAAGAATCACAGTACTTTCTTTTCTTGACCTGTTCATTAATGGAGGGTGAAAGTGCTGAAAATGAAGAAATACTTTGCAACAAATAGAATACCTGCTGTGATGCTCTAAACGGAAAACCAGAAACGCGGAATTAAAAGTTTACAGACAATTATAGAAAGATGTTACCCTGAGTTAATTTTAAGACAAAATAGGAAATACAGAATAATGGTATGGGAGGCTTGAAGCTATGAATAATTGTTAAAAATCTAAGTTCAGAGTAAGTAACTAGTGAAAATGTTTACATCTCTGTGGCTCTATGCAATTATAACATCTTCCAAATAAAAGACACTAACAATGTGAATGTAGTATTGTGATTTCTGCAATTGGTAAATGTGTCTTTCAAGAGCTAACTTTTTATCTACCCCGCTACCCAAGGTAAATAGCTGTGTTCAATAGTAACCTGTGATTCTGGATTCTTGGGGTTCTAAACCAGAAATACCTAAACAAGGTCTGATGTTCAGAAAGCGTTGAATATCCACGCTATGGAAACTAGGCAGCTTTAATAACAGGGCTGAGTCTCAAAATTTATGCAAAAAATACTAGACAAGAATTAAAATCACAAACACTACTTTGGTGTTTAAGTGGGAAAAACCAAAAATGGCAGCAGTAGCCTAAATTTCATTTACAGCAGCTATTCAAACAGAAGGCAGAGAATAAGCGTTATCCAAAGAAAACATTTAATCAGTTCAATCATGTTTCACAATCCTTAAAATACATACTTCAACTAAAAACACAAGCCCCTGACAATACAGTTCAAATGTAATAGTGAGGAAGAGCACTGCCACAGTAAGAGCTCCCAACAGTCCTTTCCCTAATGGGAATCAGGTTTCCTGCCCCCTTCTCCAGCTACCTCGGCTGGAAGTACTATCAGCGCCCCCTTCCAAAGAGGAAGCTCAAAATCCCAAGAAAATAGAGGGTAAAAGACTTGCCAAGGCCCAAATCTAAGTTTGGGGGCTTTTTCATTCCTTACAAGTTTAAAATTTAGCATGAATCATTCTTCTACTAATGCTCCTGATTTGAAGAACTGTGGGTAATTAACCTGCAATATGTATCACTTCCCACATGAGGTTGTATCTTACTCTCAAGTCTCAGTGAAGTTTTCTTATACGCTTTGCAACACATGCACAAACTTTTAATTTTGGTCTTCCACACACAACATGGAGGCAAATATTAAAATATTTCAGTCTTTAAAGGAACATTTTAGTTCCCATCCCTTTCTCAGATGCTGAGGAGCCCATCTGCTGGTAGAAGTGTTAGTCTAGAAAAATTACACCCCTGAGGTGATAACTGATTTTTTTTCAACTGTACCACTTGATAACTGTTTTGGGTTTTTTTAAATGCAACCATACACAAAAAATTAAGACCAAATACTTTTAATGAAAAATATAAAATCCTCTGGAACAGTGCATTCCTTCCTAAATATGCAAGATACTTATACAAACCGCTTCAGATGATCTTTCCTGACACTAGGCTATTCATCAGTCAACACAAACTGAAAACGTCAACTCATTTTTTGCACACATTTTAATATGACTTACACAGATTCATAAAGAAGATGGTAAAGTGCACGTTGGTTAATCTGGGAGAACATAAATGGAAGGCTGTTCTTTTCCCCTGTTTTAAACAGGATACATACACACACTTAAAAAGTGAGAAACCACTACACACACTTAAAAAGTGAGAAACCACATAATCAGTTCTATATATACATTTTTGATATATCCCTGTGTGATATGGACTGTTTAGTCACAGTAATTTAGATAGGAACAAAAAAATTAAATTAAGATCAATAAATTAAGATAACTAAACCAAGTATTTCTTCCTTCTCCGTGCCAAAAAAAAAAGAAAATACTTTCCTAGAAAGGGAAATTCTTAGTTTGTGATGAAAAATTTAAGAAAAAAATATTTAAGCACATAAGAATAGATAAAAGATGCAAAACAGTTTGGCTAAATACTACAAAAATTGCATACAACTGTAGATCTTTTGACTTAAGCATAATTCACACTACCACAGTCAGTCAGATCTGCTTAGCCAGAAATCTCAGTTCTGAGAAATCTCCACTAATACTGGACTCTTCAAAAGATAAATGTCTTAATGCAGACGCTGAATCTAAGGACTGAATCCAAGATATTTACACATAAAAATATTCAGTCACAGTTATTGACATGACTAACTGAAAGTACAGAGTTTTGAAGCTCTGGATTGCCTACTCTCTCTGATCATACAGGGATTTTAGGCTCCTAACTGTGCTTTGAGTTTTATCTGAATCAGATGTTCAAAGTAAACAGTGCAAACATCCTCAGTGTCTGCATATTCCCATTAAAGGGAAAGAGAACGCACTTCCACTGCCTGGATTTAAACTAGCAAATCCAAGCAGGTGTTTTGGGAAGAAAAGAACAAAAAAGGTACACTCTGGGAAGGTACAGGATCGGAAAAAAAATAGCATCTACATCTGCATTTTCAATCAGTTGTTTTATGCTTACATCAGAAAATGGAGAACCTCAGGCAATGGTAGACAGCCAAAAAATCCCCAGAAGATAAACTACTGCTGTCACAGTCATTAGAGATTTATGGGCTCCTGACCCTTGAAAGTTAACGAAATCAGTTTCGTACTGTCAAGTCGATACTTGATCTCACCGTGCCCTCTACTGGCCTGCGACATACTTGTGTGAAGGTGCAGACTTAAGAGATGCTACTGCTTATATCGCTACAAGCTTCGATTTCACCATGAAACAACAGCAAGAAGCATTCATAGGTATTTCTCTACAGGCTACCTTCCAAAATATGGAAGTCTGTTTTAATATACTTTATAACAGTGACATTATTACTTTATTAATGTTTTAGACTCACATGCTCTAAGTGTTGCCAACATTAACATACTCTGTTTACATTGAATTTCCATGGTTTGGGGCACCTAAAGCAATTTGATTTCTACAAAAAAACAGCTTTACTGTTAAAGACTGCTTCTAATCAGGGGTGGTAACACTGCTTTAGAAAAAAAAAAAGTATCTTTCTTTCAGCTTAGAAAACAAAACAGACATGCTATTATTTCCATTTTTTAATAATTTTACATTGTGATAACAGCTTTGATTTCAGATTGTTTTACCGAATTTAAAACATCCATAATTTCATTCATCAATAAAATGAGGCTCTGGGATAGTAAACAAACATAAAGCACATGGTGTGACAGTTTAAGGCAAAAAGTCACATTCAGACATACTGAAGTCAGAGGTGCATATAGGTTTTTTTGTACAATTCAAATTTAAATTGCTGCTTACCAAAACCATCCATCAGCACTTTTTGCATATCTTGGTCTTTTCCTTCTAAGGCTGTTCTTCAAGTAGCAGCCAAGATTTAACTTATTCAATACATTTAAGAACACTGGCAAATATAAACAAAGGTACTTTTTTCCTCCATTTAATCTTTAAGACAAAGATTTAAAAAAAGCTTTGGAAAGAAGATGAAGGAGGAATTACCCACAGTTCAAAGTATTCAGACTTTGATGGTGTGATAGGTTATGCTGACTACAGAACCAGTGAAGTTGTTATAACTTAAGAGAATAAAAGATATGCAATTGAGAGGAGTACATTTTATGCGTGCTATAGATCTGGGGTTTTCTCTTCTGTGAGCACCAGTGCTTTAATAGAAATTAAAGAGAAAAAAGCAAAAACTCTGTCCAAGATTCAGGAGCATCACTGCTTCAGAGATGCAAAGTCAGCACATATTTCACAGGGCCCCATGGCAAAACTGGGGAAGAGGAAAGGAAAGATTAAAAAAATTCTAAGATAAGAAAAATCCTACAAAAGCCAAACTAAATGAAACTCATTTCTCCACTACAAACTAAACCGCAAGTCTTATAAATAAATAAATAAATCTCAATTTTAATATAATAATTTAAGAATTTTTTCCTACATGAAATCAAAATTCAAATTCAGTTTTAAAGTTTCCTCCTCTCCTTTGATTTTAGAAGTATGCCAATACAAAGGGTGTTCTTCTTGCCTCTTTACTTAGTAAGATTTACTTTATTTAAAGTAAATTTTAGAACCAAGTTTTAAAATAATCGTACCTGCAATGTTAAATAAATGTTAGATACAATAAAGCATGCCTTCCCCCAGAAAGGACACTTTCTGTGTGCTCTGATCAAAACTCTGTTGCTGTGTAAACCCACTTTGGGAGACTATTATTTTAACCCAGAGGTGGCATTAGCCTTTTATTTGGGAAAGCATACACGTAAAATATTTTTATTACACGTTGTTAAAATAAAAGTAAGACTCATTGGACGAACTGAATTAACAAACAAAGAACTGAAGCCAAATTCAATAAAGCTAGAAGGAAAACACACTTTAAGTATTGAAACAAACTTAAAGTGAGTAGACTCTAGATCATGACAGGATAACTTTCTGGGATGCAGGACCTGCCATATTAGTTCAGATGAAAAAAATCCATCTGACCTGACACACCTCCTCCAGCAGTAGTCACTTAGGCCTGTCAGAAAGGTAAGTTTCCTCAAAATACTATTCCAGTGCTGGTAGTCAGTTGTTTAATGACTTAAGGCAGAATCTGTATCCAGACCATAGTGCTTATGGCCATTGTGACATTAAAAAGTAGGAGATAACAAAAACCTAACGTTAATATAGATTGCAAGAAATGACCTAGTAGAAATCTAACTTCTTAAGATCTAAAACACTGACATGTTCAATACAAAAAAACCCAAACAAACCAGATTCCAAAATAATGGCACTGACTGTAGGTACAGTGAAGGATTAGGCTGCAAGTTCATAAAATGGTGTTGTACTGCAAACATCTCCTCAAATTCTGAATACTTTGGAACTGTTAAATACACACAAGCAAGGATGTTATTCCCATAAGACCATTATTCAATACAGTATTTTTAAGTTTGATGATTGCTCCACAAAGCATCTTGCTTTACATTACCTTGACTGTTTTATCCATAGAAGCCGAGAGAAGCATGTGACTTTGTTCTCGTACAGGACACCACTGGATTTCATTAACAGGGCCGCTGTGTTTAGACATGTAAAATATTAAGCTTTTGGGGACTTCAGTTAATTTATATTTGGATCCCAAATATGGCTTAATTAATTCAGAGATCTTTCTCAAAGTCTGCTCTCCTGATATGCCTAGCTTAACATCACAATCCGAGCTATCTCTCTGATCAGATTCTTTTTTTTCAGGCACGCTGGAATTTTCTTGACGCAATCTTTTAGGGATATAGGGCCTAATTCCTTTTATGGTAGTAGTACTGTCTTTATGTATTCTCTTCTGGGAAACGCCATTTCCAGAGTTTGTTGAAGAGCTCGATATCTGTTCATAGTTTTTGTAGGACATAGATAATGCAGTATGGCCAGAGTATGCTCTCCTACAATAAGATGTAAAATCAGCACTATTATTCTGTGCATAATGCTCAGGGGGATCTTCACAAACAGTGCTTGTGCCAGAACTGTCAGTGATCTCAGTAGGCTGTATTTCATATGCAGATTTTGTACCCAAACTACCAGGTGCAAAGTACTGAACACGATCCACAGAAGAACTTGGAAGGCTTGTTTGTCTGCTAGAAGTATTGGGGACTTCAGTTTTTTCAGTTTCTGCATCAGAGTCTGAGTCATCATAAGCAACCAGCGACAAACTCATTATGGCTAGACACCGTAGGCTCCAAAAATCTCAGTACTGTAATCCTCCGAAATGATGATCTACAATAAAGAATTGATTATTCAGAGCACAATTTATTAGAGTCTACAGTTTGAGTAACTTCAGGATATATATATGCTTTTCTTAACAAAAAAACTAATAACTTTTATTCCTGTTTATTAATGGAATTTATTCCTCTATTACAAAACATCTGCACATTCAATTATGCAACACCATTTGCCTCCAAGCACTTTGCATACATTTTTAATGCACTGCAGAGATGCATTTGCATACCACAAAACAATGAAAATGAGTATGAAAAGGAAAACAAACTTGAAACATAAGTACTGCAAATCACTTTAACCTTACTTGCAGTAGCACTTCCACACACACACACAAAAGAGGGTAATTAATCATGCAGTGTTTTGATATGTACATTTATAATACAAATACTACAACTATTTTGGAGTCAATCTAACAATATCTATTTCTTAGTGGTACAGATGACTTGAAAGAAGTATGAAGGGGTTCAACTGGCAACTAAAAAAGTAAATACATTTTTGATTCATTCAGCAGCCTTGCAGTATGAGGAAATTTTCCAACTATCTCCCCAGAGCAAGTTCCACACAGCCTTTAGTATTACAGAACCAGCTTATGCTAGAAGCTACACTGAATTCACTGTTTGCACTTACTTACAGAAAAGTAAGAGCATAGATGTCTTATTTACTGTGGAATAAACTTTTTCAAAGTATCTGCGAGAAAGAAATCTCATGCTGAGACCATGTACGTAACATGCTGAATAACTCACCACCACCACAATCCCACCAAGCTTCTTCCAAAAATGTGGACAGAGCATGCGGAGTATAGGGTTAACTGCATTCAAACATGCCTACAAAAGTGATCTTTCAACCTCCACTGTTTACAGCCAAGAAGTACTGCTAGCCTTCAATTGCTATGACTGATTAAATGGGATATTTTATTTCTGCTTTGTTTCCTTGCCCAGCTGTTAGCACTCATCATGCTGAAGTGATTTAACCCACAACACTTTCAGATCAGCTGCTGAAATTCTTGCTTTAGGTCAGTGAAGAAGCTGCCCTCAAAAGCATCTTGATTAAATTGAGAATGCTGTATGAAGGTCAGTACCTACGTAAGCGTTTGCAGAATTAATACCACAAATGTAGGTCCTACAAGTACTACTGCAGGAGTACTACATTAGAACTTGTAAAGATTACTCATTTAACTTCAGAATTAGAACTATTTGAATTAAAACAAGCATGTTTCATTTAACCTACTTTACAGGCTACGGTCTGTATTCTGTAATTTCCAAGCACAGGTCCAGAAGACAGCTTCCTATTAAGACGTACACATTTATCATAACAGATCCTTTCCAAAACAAGTGATCAAGACGTTTAACTTGAACAAAGTGACTAATGTTTTAGCACATAAAAGCATCAAGATCTCCCTCTAGAGGACATTTTGTCTTTATCTGAAGTTTATGACAGCTGTAAGGGACAGCAAATAAGAGCAAGGACAAATTATTTTTTTAATAATACAGCTTCATTTTAAATAGCATTTCACTTAAACAGTGTCAAGGAAAAAAAATAGGTAGCATTTCAGGAAAACTTAACTAATAATTCAATTCAAAAAACAGTAAACTGAACTTTTTAGCAGCAAACCAAAACCTCTTATCAAATAAACAGTAACTTTAAAGGACTGCACTTCAGTAATTGCAAAAGTGGTTACTATTTGTATTGCAGTGCTGAAAACCAGCCCCACACAAAACGCATCATGTTCAAAGAACAAATAAAGTAAGTAGTTGACCTCTGGCTGAAAGCTGTAAATGAAGACACACAAGTGGATGGGGTTAGACTTTCAAAGTTACTTTACCTTCTTTTAACACACACAAAAAAAAGAAAAAAAAAAAAGCTGAGATACAGAGGTAAGCGCAAGACAGTGGCTTGCACTCGCCAGGTTAAAAGTTTTCCTATGGGATACTGGAAAGAAATATGGTCAGCATAAATCCATCCCATCACACACATCACCCACCAGCCTTAGTATTTTTGTAAAAGCAAAGCATCTCTGTCATCTTAAGACTTCCCGTTCAACCCCTATTTCAAAGAAACACCACCCCGAAGTTCCTAATGCTGCCCCAACTAAAGAAGAATACACGGGGAAACCCCCACAGCGCACTTCACGGGACACATACTGTAACCAGACCGCCAATTTATTACCGGTGCGGCCCACAGCGCACTAAGCCAACAGGGAAACTCACACTCAAACTTCTGTTTTCCTTTTCACACGAGTGATTTACCCGCGCCCATTAAAGTGAAGATTCGACACGCAGACCACCACAGGCCCGGTAAGGGACCGCAGGTGCCCACGCCGGTACCGCACGGGGGCCGGGAGGGCTCTCGGCCAGGGGAGGGGAGCCGGGCACCGAGGCCGTTTCCTCCCCCCTCACCCCGGCACCACAGCCGTTGCCGCTCCCGACACGCGCACTCTGCCCCCACCCCCGAGCACCGAGGCCACTCCTGGCGACACCACCGCCCTCACCGCTTTGCCTCCCCGCTATCAGAGCCCCCCGCCCCGCACGTACCTACTCGGCTCCAGCGCCCAGGCGGCCCAGGCCGGAACTCACCAGCCGGCCCACGACATCGAAAGCGCGCCGGGTGGAAACAAGGAAACCCCTCAAGCGGTTCCGTGTGTCACCACATTCCCTCAGGCACCGCGTGTTAGGAAGGGCAGGGGTCAGGCCGTGGCTGGCTGGGCGCGCTGGAGCCCTTCTTGCACTGCTGCGGGCGGTGTGGAGGGCGCTTCGTTGGGCTGGTCGCAGTATGTGGAGGGAGGGCAGGGGGAAANGGGCTGGTCGCAGTATGTGGAGGGAGGACAGGGGGAAAGAATAGTTCCGGGAGTGTGCGTTTCCCAGCCGGGAGGCGCGAGTGCCGTGCCGGTTGGGGGGTGATGCAATGGCAGGGACAGGGGAACGCTGAGGAGAGTTGAGGTGAGTCGGATCGGGTCAGGTCGGGTCTCGGCGAGCGGGTGAGGGCTTGGCTGGGGATGGGACCTCGGTGGGAGACCCCGTCGGGCGGGAGAAGAGCTGGTCGAGTGGTTATTGCCGCCCCCGTGGCGGTGCGGGGGGTCTCTGCGGGGCAGGTTCCCTCCCTTCCTCCTTTCTTCCTTCCTTCTCTCCCTCCCTCGCCAGATGTCCCAATGCTTTTGAGGGATTTTTTTACTCTACTGCATGGCCAACGCGTCGGGGGAGAAAGCCCTTTTCCCTGGGGAACGGTGGGGGAAGAGGGCGGGGGAGTCCCGGCCGCCGGGAAAGGCGGCCCAGCCCAGGGAGGGCAGAACCGGCGGGTGCTTTTGCCCGGGCCGGGCAGGCCGGTGGCGGCAGGGGAGCGCGGCAGGCCTCCGGGGCTGGAAACGTCACCTTGCTCGTTAGTTTTCTGCATAACCGTCCCTGCACAAGAGCGTAGCTCTTAACGGCTCTAGTATAGTAAAGATTCGTATTGGACTTTTTGCAGAGGAGAGTGGTTGAGTGGTCTTATTATCATCTCAGGGAATCATCTCGCATGCTTTAATTGTATTTTCATAGATAAATTGGTGATTACCATGACTGGGAAGGTCAGTCGGTCTCCTGTGAAATGCAGCCTCTGTTGGATTCCTTCTCCAGGCTTGTTTCACACGACATCTGTGTGCACGCTACCTGCTTTAATGTCACTTTTCATTTTTTGTTTTATTTCCAGGAGGCAAAACAGTTTTTAGAAACATAAGCACTGTCAGACTTAAAATCACATTTTTTCATTAGTTCATGAAAATTTTGGGGGGACTTCTGTATTACTGTTGTCTTTGGAGGTCATGTAGTACCTTGATGCAATATTTGTCATGAAAGAGCTCTTCTTAACATAATGTGAAACCCTGTTCCAAATCAGATAGCAAACAGTGAAAATTATCTTAGATCTGTGATTGTCATCCAGCTGGAGAGAGAGGAGAATACAGTTGTTTTCTGATACCAACACCAAGGATCACTTTTGAGCTTTGTCTCATGATGATTTAATATTCTGAAACAGTCGTAAGAGCACTACCCATTACAAGTTACCATGCATTGCATGGATAGAAAAGCCACACAATTCGTGGCTTTCAGGTTCACACCGTGGCAATCTCTCAGAATGTATGTTCAGGAATTAAGTTAGAACACCAAGCCACAATTTGTTCTACATCAAAGAATGATTCTTGTTTACCTTTTTCTATTTTGTAAAATTTGAAGCAAGTGAATATAACTGGCATATTCCTACAGAAAGAGGGTGTGTTAATATTCACAAACATTTTCTAATATGAATTTACCATAAAGATTTTCTTTTCCAGTTAAATATCTTGTGGCCATGAAAAAGAGGAAAACACTAGTATCCAAATAAAAGGATGTAAGTAAATTGTAGGAATACCTCAGAGAATTGTTTGATATGCTTCAAATTACCTCTTTAAAATAACACTGTCAAACTGCAAATAATCAAGCTTGAAGGGATTGAGATTAGGTTAAAAACTAAAGTATTACTGATAATACGTTAGTCAGTTTTATTTTTTTAGTCAGTTAGGTGATCTAAGTATGGTATCAGTGTTAATAGATTAAGTGAATTCAGTTAGCAAGTGGCTGTATACACTTCTCAGCTTTCTCAGGGTATTCAACTGAAGCTGTAATCTGGGAATATTGCAGCTGTCTGACAAACAAAACCTTAATGATAGCTGCGTTTTGGTAACCAGCAAGTTACCTAAGCAGCCTTCTTAAGTTTTCTAGGCAGGTGAAGGTTTTCTACAGTGGCAGTTTAAATATATACTATGTAAATATAACCAAGGTTGTGATTAGGCTGATTATTTTGTAGAAAGCATGGACATGAGTACAGCATGACAGAGAATGCTTAGGGTGAATGCTGTGTTTCCAACGTACCACTGTTTGCAACTTGGTATGAAGTTAATTTACTCTTTCAACATGCATTGCATTTGTCACTATCACATGTGAATACACTGCATGTAAAATAAGTGTCAGTTTATGAATTAAGATGACATCACTTTCCTCAAGTGAAAAAGCTATGCAATAGCTTGGGTGATTGCATAAATCGACCACATCAGATTGTGAGGCAGCACCTCACAACCCTGGCCAAGTTGCAATGATAGTTTTCACAGAAAATTTACTTTTCCCTCAGTTCGCTTTTGTCATTAGAACCTGCACTGTTAATTCATTTTAACAGCCTCTGGTTTTATGAAATTCTTTTATAATTCTCTATGTGCTGCTTTGTGGATCTTGTTATTGTGGAACATTCATCCCAAATGGATTCATTTGACATAGTTGCAGTTTCACTTACAACGTTGTTTTTCCAGCAGACAGTGTCCTCCTTACCCCTTTTTAACACTTACTTCCTTCTATGTAAATATGGCAAGCTTACTATAACCAGGACCATAATGGTTTTAAAACTCACTTCCCATATCAAGTTAATGCTTGTTTATCCTCAGTTCTGAATATTTAAACAGCATGGTGCTTGAATTTTTACAAAAAACTGATTCAGAGCGTACGTTCTTCTAACGATCTTGTCATTTTGTACAGAGAGCTGCTGACCATGAATAATTTTTGAAAATAAGGATTTCTTAAAATAAGGAGTTCTGCCCTTGCAGTTGAAATGAGTTTTCAGTCATCGCAGGCTGATAACAGATTCACCAGTTTTCTCAGACATCAATAAAACTATTTTTTAGATCAGAGAGTATCTGAAGACAATTTATCAGGTAATTTTAGAAAAATTAGAGGAAGAAATTGCTTGGGTAGCGTGAATTGCTGTGCCACCTTTATGGGACAGGAGTTTCCTGTCTTGTAAACTACTAAGTGGTATTCAATGTATTCATTAAAAATAAGTACAGCAGAGCTTCTTTATAATACATTTTAGACTAAAACTAACAGGACGAAGATCAACATCTTTCTGATGTAGAGTGAAAATAACCTTACTGATTTTAATGCATTTGATAACAAAACCTGTATGCTTATTTAACATTTTAACAGCATTATTTAACTTTCTGTACTGTCTGTGTTAGTGTACAGTACACTATGCAGTTGTAGTTTTCCAAAGTCTCGATTATTATTAATTAAAAAAAAAGACAGATTGCTAAGAAACTTTCAAATAATGGTATTGTTAGTATATACAACATTATAGATGTTCGCCTGGGAGAGAAGCCCATTTGTTGTAGCATGGGTGTGCTCTGTTCTAGGAAGTTCCAGTGATCAGGGTACATGTTGCACATAAGAAGACTGCTGTGTTATTATTCCTGGCCATCTCATCATCACAAGCCATCTCCTAGGGTTATTTTTCCTACATACTGCTGAGAAAAAATAGTTCCTTAAATTTACAACCTATTGCTTACCCAAGGATTGATTGTTCTTTAGAAAGCGGCATATCTCACTAATCATCAGTATGTTTT